>RSEE01000081.1:0-314249 GCA_003971905.1 Moniliella sp. 'wahieum' | reverse complement strand
CACGCGGCCGCTGCGGCTGCGGGCACCGCATCCAACGCACGCCACCGCGCAAGCGCTCCCCGCCGCCCCCCGCTCCCGTGCCACCGCTCCCGTGCCCCCGCTCCCGTGCCCCCGCCGCCACCGCCACCGCCATCCCCGCCACCACCTCCAGCCACCATCCCCACCATGCCCGCCTTTGCGTCCGACTCGGAGCGCACCGAGTCTCCGGCTGCCTCGCCCGAGCCTGATCCCCATGGCACCCGCACCCGCACCCGCACCCCACCGCCGTACTCGCAGTCGCAGCCGCAGCCACAGTCGCACTCCCAGCCGCAGCCGCAGCCGCAGCCCAGTGCCAGCGCCAGCGCCAGCGCCAGTCTTGCCGATACCCCCGCTGCCTCCCCCTCGGCCGCCAGCAAACCCGCCCCGGCCCCCGTACCCCGGCGGAAGCTCAAGTCGGCAGCGGAAAAGTCGATGGAGATCAACGATCGCGACATCCGTACCCTCTTGCGCGGCGTGCACAAGTGGGGCGACCCAGCGTACCGCTATGACCAGCTGGTCGAAGAGGCGCGTCTGCAAGGCAAGAATAAGGCCGTCGTCATGCGTACCACGGCCGATCTTCTTGCCATCTGCACTGCCGCTGTCCAAGCCCACGACCGCCAGCTTCGTGCCATGCTGGCACGCGGTGAGGATGTGTCGAAAGTGCGCCAGAAGGCGGTGCTGGTCAAGTTTACGGGTCGACAAGATCAATGCGGAAACAACGGTCATTCGGCACAACGATCTGCGTCTGTTGGGCGAGACGTTGGATCGACTGAGCGAATCAGGCCAGAATGCGTGGCGCGTGCCGGCCAAGTCGCTCAAGACAACCATGAACTGGTCCGTTCCCTGGACCGCCGAAGATGACGCCCACCTGCTTGTTGGGTGTTACCGCTACGGCCTAGGTTCGTGGGAGCAAGTCGAAGCTGATCCAGGCCTCAAGCTGGCGGGCAAATTCTTCCTATTGGAAGAGAAGGAAAAAAACAAGAAGGTCGAAGAGGCCAAGAAAGGAAAGCACAAGCCCAAGCCAGCCCAACCCCAGCGGCTGTGACCGCCGATGACGGTAGCAAAATCAAGCCCATCCCCAGCTCGGTCCACCTTGTACGGAGGGCAGATTATTTGCTGAAGGTTCTGCGGGAACACGATCATCTCAAGGCCATGGTTGCTGATCCGGTGGATCTTTCGATGGCGAAGGCTTCCCCGCTCGTGCCTCCGTCGGGCCGGGGGCGTGTCGCTTGATTACTCTGATTCAGAGGAGAGAGAGAACGATGACGATGATATGGACGAGGCCCAGTGCAAGGAACTACTGCGTCCGTGTCGCAAGCACCTCAACGTCTGCGAACCGGTCTGGATCCCATGGATCGTGAGCAGACAGTACCTATCCTCAAACTCGCCCTCGCTGCAATTGGACAACAGATCGAGCGATCGGTCAATGCTCAAGGCCAGAATCAGTCGCGCGCTCAACGCCAGAAGCTCGACCGTCATCTCTGGACGTTTGCATCCTACTTTTGGCCTTCGGAGGTACGTCTCTCTATCCCTATTCCGTTCATTTTGGATTCACGCTGACATTATCCCAGGTCCAGCCCAGCAAGTTGCGCGACCTTTTCAACAAGCTTGTCCAAAACGATTCGCCTGTCCTGGAGGAGAGCGTGTCCGATACTCCTTCCCGCTGGAAAGAAGAGCGTCCGGCCAAGCGCAAGCACAGCTCCCTGGGTCCTGATTTGGCCAAGAAGCGACGGACAAACGATATGCTGTCACCCCCCTCGGCGTATGACTATGACCGTTCTTCCCAAGGCTCGGGTTACCGCTCCGAGTCCAGAGGCACGACGCGCGCTCTCGCCGCGACTCGAAGCGAGACCAGCCGCGGCGCGATCATCGGGATTACGGGGACCATCGTTCGCGCTCCCCACGCCTTGGTTGGGGCTCCTAGTTCTATATATCCTTGTCTTTGGCGAGATACCTACCACCTGTACCAGTTCGGAATCCTTCGTTACATCTCACTCGCGTTTGCACTCGGAGCTCTAGTGCCTCCCAGCAACCCGAATTGTTTAGCCAAAGACAATATTGCCATAGTTTCGTCCGCTCGTCTTGCCTACAAGCGGGTTACAGTTCCTCATCTTCATCAACAGCGACAGGTGCCTCCGGCTTGCTTTCCTCCTCCTCCTCCTCCTCATCGCTGCCCCCCTCGACGTTCAAGAGAGCAAACGCGTTCTTCGGCTGGGCCCGAGGAGCAGCGACCTCCTCATCGTCCGTATCAATGGCCTCAGGCGAGGTAGGTTTGGGCCCAGCGCCCGGGGCAAACTTGGATTGTCCTGAGCCTGCGGCGTATACCTCGGGGTCCTCCTCCTCGGCAAGGCCCATACCCATCTCGATCAATTCGCCCAGACCATCCGCGTTAGCCCGACGTTCACGGCGAGCGAGTTTGCGGGCCTTTTGCGCGCCTTGCCCTTGGACTGCAACTGGATCCCCTCGAGTTCTTGCTCGGAAAAGATGGTAGCCAATTGAGAGCGCTTGCCGAGGTCGGTATGCTTGCGCTCTTGCGCTGCCTTGCGTTGCTGTTTCTCCAACCAGGAAGGGAGGTTCTGCGTCGCCTCCACAGGTTCTTCAGATCCTCCGCCCGCGGGGACGGGGACCATCACATCATCTTCCTCCGGCGGGGGCGGGGGTCGGAGACGACGTGGCACCAAATCCTCATCATCTGAGTCCGTGTCGAAACCAGTGGGTTGAAGGTATGAAGGAACCATCTCTTCCTCCTCATCGGAATCGTCTAGGTCCCTCCGCCTTTTCCCAAGCGAAGTGTTGGCGGGTTCGGAAACCAGAGCAGGGGCCGGGACCGGGGCAGGAGGCACAATAGCTTCGTCTTCGTCATCCTCCTCGATCGTCTCAACTCCGGCGGCACGATCCAAGTCCTGTTGGGTAGCAAACCTGCGTTCGCGGGCTTGGAGCGCTGCGCCGCCTTGGGCTACACTTCCCGGCCCGTGTTGCCCTCGTCGGCGGCTTGAGCACCTTGCAGCGCCTCGTCCGGATTGTCCAGCCCGGCAAAGAGCGCATCTAGATCAAACTCCTTATCCAATGTGGTCTTGATTTCGCTTGTGGCGTTAATTGCAGCCCGAGCGGCTTCAGCGTCGGTCTGCTGCGAAACCGAAGACGTAGGTGCCTTGGTGGTCGCATTGGGGTCAACGAGGGCGGAACGATGAACGAGCGGAGGTGCAGTGCAGTACTTGATTTTGCCCACATTCCAATCATGCAGAACCGAGCGGGCTGAACCCTCGAGATCCGGTGCGCCGGTAGCAGATTGTAGCCGTCCTCGGCGCAGGGCGAGCGGAGGAGGAAGCGTTGTGCCATAAGTAGGGTAGGGGAGGGAATCGGTTGTGTCACATCCACTTCGTCTCCTTCTTGACCAAGGGAAGAGGAAGGCGGGAGGTCGTACACTTCTTCCAATTGGGAAATGGGGACACGGGAAAGGATGGCTCGGACGGGAGTGATAGGGTCTTCCAGTAATTCGACCTTAACCACGTTTCGGAGGGCAGCAGCCATCGTGTCAAACTCAGTCATCCCCTTCCCGGCCGAGGGAGGCTCATGAAATGACACGCCGGGGCAATCGATCAGCCGGATCTTTTTGTCGAGCGCGACAGATTGGAGCACCTTGGTGTGACCCGGGGTAGAGGCCACACCACATACCCGGGCCCGCTTGAGCGAATTGATCAGGGAAGACTTGCCCACATTGGGCGCTCCAAAGATCCCGACCGTCAAGGATGTCTTGACTGAAAAGTTACGCGAATAGTTCTTCATTAGCTGCAACAGCGCGGTGGCTCCCAAAGCCTCGTTGCCTGTGTGCAATGCGCCGGCCCCCGCGGAGGGCACCTTCCCAGCCCCCTGGGCTAGATGAGAGCGCTGCTGCTGCGTCGAGGCCTTGAATGCCAAGGTGGTAAAGTCATGGCGTAAAAATTTGAGCCACCGCTCCACGTTTTCTCGCGGCACCAAATCAACCTTGTTGAGAATGAGAATCACCCTTTTTCCCTGTCCCAAGGCCAGGGTCTCGGTGGTCAAGGACCTACAGGCCATCGGGTCCCGCGCATCCAACACCTCCAATAACATCCGAAGATGCAATCAGTTCCTTCAACTGACCCGAGTAGGCACGCAGAGAACTGTCCTTGCCCCCCGTCAATGCTCGGTCCGCCGAAAGGGAGGCATACGTCTCCCCCTCTGCGTCGGGGCGGAGGGTAAATTGAAAGTCGGATTGGGGCACTTGGGCAACAGTAGCCGTTTCCGACGCAAGGGACCCACCTTCACCAGCTTCGTCCATCTCTACCTCGCCTCCCCGGACCTCGTCCCGCTCTCGTGCGCGGCGGCGGCGGCAGCGTACTTGCGATGCTTAAAAAAGGCAGGCAGGCCTTCCTTTCCTCCACCGCCATTGGGGCCGGAAGTAGGAAGCGCGCCTTTCCTTTGGGCACCGTTGCGCTTGTCCTGTCTCCCTTGCTGCTTGCGGCGGCTGGCAGCGGTACGTTGCCCCATGGTTGCGGTCGTCGACGATGGAGGCGCTTGAGTTGATGGGGCGTAGAACCCAGAAAAATTTTGGTGGCGCCGCAATGGAGGAATTGCATATCAAAAAGAAATAAAAAATTAAATCACTGGCAGGTTGCACCGACGTCATCAATCAACCAAGTCACCTCGATAATTGCCCAGGGCCATTGTGGCCATTGTGCGTAGTCCGGTTGGTTGCTGGGGCTGCAGTCGGGTCTGTACCACCACCGCCATGAGTGCCGCTCCTACTGCTGGTTCTGGCGAGGGATCTTCCTCTCACCAACCTGCTCCACCTGGTAACAGGCCGCGGCCTAGGCCTAGGCCCAGGCCTATCATCCGTGGCTTAGGTGGAGGCAACACCATCCTGGTCAATAAGTCCCAGCGCAAGAACCCGCTTTTATCGTCAATCAAGGGAGTTGGCTGGGAAATGGCAGAGATTGTGCCTGATTTTCAGATGGGGACGACAGCGATCCTCTTTCTCAGGTTTGTTCTCATGTTCTGATGTATTCATTTGCTTTATCTGACACGATCCAGCCTCATGTACCATCGGGCCAAGCCGTACTACATTCAGGAACGGATCCAGAAACTAGGTCGATCCTTTGAGCTGCGAGTGTTGCTGGTGATGAATGATGTGCACGACTCGATGACGGATGTGCGCGAGCTTTCGCGCATGGCACTGCTCAATGATTTGGTCATCGTCATGGCTTGGAACAACGAAGAGGCTGCGAATTACATTGAGATGTACAAGCTTTTTGAGAAGAAACCTCCTGATGCAATCCGAGGTCGCCCCAGGGCCGAGTACGGCCAACAGATGGAATCCCTCCTCACCGCGGTGGACCGGGTGAACAAGACAGATGTCGTTACGCTCACTTCCAATTTGGGTTCTCTCGACTCGATTGTGCGCACCTCGGCGGATCAGTTGTCCTGCCTCACTGGTTTTGGCCCAGCCAAAGTTCGTAACATCCGAGAAGCGTTTCACACCAACCCTTCCGCGTGGGAGAGACACGAACCATGCGCCAACGCAAGGCTCAGGAAGCTATGCACAATACTGAAAGGGAAGCATCGGCTGGGCCAAGGAGGGACCCTTCTCCTGAAGAAGAAGCCCTCCTTCCTCCAGGCGATCCGGATCTTATGCCCCCTCCCACCCCCTGTTGAGGAACGGACTGAAACCCACAGTACCAGATCATCCTGCTCTACGTGCCGTCATGGCCTTGCGTCGGGAGGGCAAGAGACCTCTCGCTCCCAAACGTACGTTTGGCCCGACCAACACAGAAGAACGGGGAACCAAACGGCAACGGTCGGAAGAAGAGACGAGCGACACTCTTCGGCCTGTACCGCCTGTGCCACAGCAGGCTACAGAGGCGAAGGAGGCAGAGGAAGATTTGGACTTCGAATTGCGGGACCTGGAAGACGGACGAAGCGGCTCAGTTGGCGTTGGCACTTCAGCTCTCTGGTACACAGGGGAAAGGTTCCACAGACCCTCCAACTCCAGCTCCTGCTCCTGCTTCTGCTCCAGCTCCAGCTCCAGCTCCAGCTCCAGCTCCAGCTCCAGCTCCTGCTCCTGCTCCTCCTACTTCGTCTGCGCCTGCAGCTGAGGAACAGAACCCACCGGAGCCCGAGTTTGGTCCCGAGGCAGACGTGGACCTGGATCTAGAGGACTTGGACGACCTGACGGAAGAAGAGCAATTGGCGCTGGCTTTGCAGATGAGCCAACGGGGGGTTTAAGATCTGACGTTTGGGGTTTCGGTGGGAATCGAAACTTGATGTGATGACAAGATAGCAGCGTGTGTTGTGTGGCTGACGAGAGAAGAGGGATAGAAGTGTTGCATATACTTCCCAGTCAACACAGCTCTCGTTTCAAGGGTTGAGCACAGTGGAAAGGCCTAACTGGAGAGTCTCATTGTGGAGATGGACCATCTTGAACGTTGAAAACTCGCATGCGTGTCATGCTCATTCATCTCCACTCGCTCTACATCCGATTTGGAACTAAGAGATTGCCGCGAGAGAGAAGGTCCGGACCTGTTGACGAGACTCCACACTGCTGGCCTCCTGACTGGGTTAGACGTACGCTAGCATGAGGAAGCACAGCATACCCCGAGTGGACAAAGTGCGGGGAAAAGAGAATTCGGAGGGGTGCGAGGGGCTAAATCCAAATCTCTGGCAGAACCTGCATAGAGGGATCGAGGCCATAAGGAAAGCATGAAGTGGGTCGTCCATGCAAAGTCCCTCCCCCACAAAAGCTGCGAAAGTTGTCTGTGAAATCGATACCCGGGTTGGACGCAGGCAGCCCACAAGGCTCCGGGAGCTCTGGCACCTATTACCATCTGGATCGAAGTGTGCTCTCGATCTCATCAATGGTGACGCTGATGGACACGAATGTCTTGTTTTGTACGCTTCAAGAGCAGCTTGAAGGCTGCGCTGAGTAGAATGTTCAACTAAACGTCCAGCTCAGCTGTGGTCCCTGTGACATGGCAGGCATTATAGACAGCCGACTGCTCGGCGAAGGAGCAGGACGGCCGCCTACTGCGCCCGTGGTGCTGAGAGAGGCGTGGTGTGGGGGCAGTGTGCCGTGCCGATTGAATATTGAAAGCCCAGGGTTGAAATGTCCAGGATGTCCGCAGGCACAGACGCCAGCCAGGCCAGCCGGGATGCATGCAGCTGCATTTGTGCGCAGCCGCGGCGCGCAGCCGCCCCGTCGCAGACCCTGGCCGGCCGCCGACAGGCAGGCGTGGCGCCAGTGTACCCGCATGCCGGAGCCGGAGCGCCCCGCACTGGCCCAGCCTAGCACAGGCGCCGCAGATGCACACTGGCGCCACGCCTGCCCGCCATCCGCGCGCAGAGCGGCGCCAGGGCAGGGCGCGGCAGCACATGCAGCACAGCCGATCATCGTCACCCTTCCACCTTCACGCCAAGCCCTCACCGGTCAGCGTCGCTCGGAGGCTTGGGCCACTACTCCCTTCGCTCAGCTGCTCCTCAGGGCAAGCGTTCAAGCTTCAAGGGAAGCTTCAAGCTTCAATTGAACGCTGACGCGCTCGCGGCAGGCGTGCTCGCCGGCCCACCCACCACCATCCCCCCCCACCACCACCCCCACCCCTCCCGCTCGCCATGTCACTGTACGACGCACAGTCCATCACTCATTCCGTCGTCTCTCGCCGCTCGGCGGCCACCTCACGCAACGCGTCGCTCATCAAGAAGAACACCGGCCCCAACGAGCTGCGGCCAAGCGACCTGCTCATCGAGCGCTTCACTGGTACGTCACCCCCACCACACCTAACCCTTGTTTGTCCCCCTCTCTCTGCTAACTTTTTTCTTTCAGGATGGAAGCACATTACCAAACAGCTCATTGCCTACTTTGAGGGCATCGCTGACATTGAGTACAACACTGCCCGCGAGCTGACCAGGCTCGGAGGTGTGATTCAAGTCCCTTTCCGCGAGGGGAACCAGTTCCTCGGTGAGGATGGAATCCAGGACGTCTACTATTCCATCCGCGACAAGACGCGTGTCATCGCAGACCACCACGCCAATCTGGGCAAGACTGTCGAGGGCTCCATTGTCCAGCACCTCGAGAAGCTCCGCACCGAGATCAAGGCCCACATTCGCAACGTCCAGCTCGACACGGGCAAACTCGCCAGCAGTGTGGCCAAGGAGCGTGAACTGTCGACCAAGATGGTCACTGATCTGGCCAAGTCGATTACCCTCCTCAAGAACGCCCCATGAGTGTCACAGCGCGTGAGGACCCTTGGGCCCAGAACTCCCTCGTCTATCGTCAGTTGCACAAGCAGGTCAACGAGGAGAATGCTCTGCAAAAGTCCATCATCATCATGCAGCAAAACTCAGCACACTTTGAAGAAGGAATCGTTCGTTCCATTCAGTCTGCCTGGCAAACGTTTGACGAGTGGTCGGGCCGCATGTCGGCTCAGGTGCAGGACACGTGGCTCTCCCTTGGAGTACAGATGCGCAGCCTCCAACCCAATGCCGAGTGGATTGCGTTTGCTGCTCGTTCAGACCATCTGCTAGACCCGGACACTCCACTGCGCAACCCCGAAACGATCGACTATCCGGGCAAGGACGACCCGTCGGTCATCCCTGTCCACCATGGTATTTTGGAACGGAAGAGTCGTCTGACCAAGTCGTACCGTGAGGGGTTCTATGTTCTTACTCCTGCCGGCTACTTGCATGAACACGCCTCTTCGGATCCGCATCGCCATCCCAAGCCCTCCCTTTCCCTCTTCCTCCCTGTATGCACACTCGGAGCGCCGTCCACCATGGCCTCGCGTAGCCACAAGTTCCGCATCACCGCGGCAAATCCGACAGCCCCTTGGCTAGTCTGCGCGGTGAACAGGCTTATGTCTTCCGCGCCCGCAGTCATACCGAGATGATGGAGTGGTGGAACGACATTAAGCAGCTCTCCAAGGTCTACCTCACCACGTCGGAGCAAATGGACCGCTCGGGCCCGGTGCCGGCCGCGGTCCGTGCTGTGGGGTACCGCTCCGAGTCGGAGGAGGAGTATGAAGATGATGATTACGAAGAAGAAGAAGAAGAAGAGGAAGAGGAGGAGGAAGATGGGGAAGAGGCGTACTATGGTCAAGATGGGTCTGAGGAAGAGGAAGAAGTGGAATACGAGACCGAATCCGAGGATGAGGGCGTTCACCCCCAACATCTAGTCCCTGCCCATGATCACATTGCCGAGGAGTCGGAACCTGAAGAGGAGGAGGATCCTCAGCACATGCAGGATTACACCCACCACCCGCAAGAGGAGGAACAAGTGCCGGGCTACACGGGGCATCCAGGCCAGGCGGGGGTGGTCATTGGCCCCAACGGGTATGCGCTCGAGAAGAAGGCACCACAGCCCATTGCCGCCAGCCCTGTTCGGGGGCAGAGTAGCGCAGATGCGGCACGGGGGGGCTAAATCTGCGGTGCGCTGTACAACATCTCAGAACGCTCTCTGGTTGCGCCACAGCTGTGCCGTCAGCTTTTTCATTTAATACCCTCCACACATATAACCACCAGCCTCGTATTGGTACCAACTCTCTTTTCCCCCGTCTCATCAACTGTGGCACACCACCTTCATTTGATCTTCCTTCTCTACCTGTGCCATGTTGCCTCTCGCCAAAAAATGTTTACATGCTTCGTTTCGAGAGAGCAGCCCCCCTATCTTCCACATCCGAATACATCAAGGCTCAGCTTGGCCTCCTGTCAAGTGTACTCATAGAGGGGACGTAGACCTTTTCAGGGCAACGAGCAGACGTCCAAGGACAAGTTATTGCATGAAGTTGTCAAGTTATAGATATGCTGTGTGGGCCTTGACAAGGTCAGGCTTGTGTGCTGCTCTAGTACTTGCCACGGTATGTGGTCGAGAAACTCCATTTCATCCAACTACACCCCTTGCGGGGGAATGAGCCTCATTGATGCAATTTATGCCTCGTTGCGCCCCCTCGGCGGAATAATTTGCTTGGCCGATACTCATTCCGACGGCCTGATTTTTTGTTTTCTCTGCAAACTCGCTCACCTACACTCCACCCATCCACTTAGTTTGCAGCCCCCCAGTCCTTTTTGCCCAACGAGTACGGATCATGGGTCGCAAGTCTGCACCTGCCACACGCGCCGCCGCGCCCAGCAAGAAGGCTGTGCCTGCCAAGCCTGCCAAGAAGGCTGTCAAAGTGTCCAAGAACCCCGAGCCGGAGCAAGATGTCGATTCTGCCGATTCGGAGGAGGAGGAGGAGGACGACGACAACGATGACTCGGAGGAGGAGATTAATGAGGAGGAGATGCAAAACCTCATGGCTGCACTGAAGAGGCAAGGTGTCGAACTCCCTACGGGTGAGGATGAGGATGATGAGGATGATGGGAGGAGGAGGAGGGTGATTCAGAGGAGGAAGAGGAGGAGGAGGAAGACATGGAGAAGCCCATGTCTAAGCCCACCCTGGCTGAGAGCATTCTCCGCAGCGGTCTCGTTCCAACCGAGTCTGGGGAAGATGACGAGGAGGAGGACGAGGAGGAAGACGAGGAGGAAGATGAGGACGTGGAACTGGACCACATCAAAGGGGAAGTATCTCCTGCTGTCTTGGCTACCAAGCACAACCGAGTACGGATCAACAATGTGGTTGCGCTCAAGGCTTTGACTGAGGCCATTTCGCTCAATGCGCTGGCCAAGGGCCCCCCCTTGGCCTGGACCGAGACGATGGATGTCTTGGCCAGAGAACGTAGCGGAAGAAGTTGGTACTGCCCTCGAGGATGACTTGAAGCGGGAACTTGTGTTCTACCGACAAGCCCTTGCCGGTGCTGAGGAAGGTCGTCGTCGCCTAGCCCAGGCTGGGGTGCCCTTCATTCGTCCTAAAGATTATTTTGCCGAGATGGTCAAGTCGGATGAGCACATGGAGCGGGTCCGCCAGCGCATGCTGGATGAGCGTGCCGGAATCAAAGCGTCGGAAGAGGCCAAGCGTCAACGTGAGCTCAAGAAGTTCGGCAAGAAGGTCCAGGTGGAGAAGCAGTTGGAACGTCAAAAGCAAAAACGAGAGTTTGCCGACAAGGTCAAGGATCTGAAGCGCAGTATGTAGACCCGTCCCTTCCCCCTCACACAACCGGCGTCATCTCTGTAAGGATCGCTGTGCTGACTGACCCTTTTCCTGCCTTGTCCAGAGCATTCGGGCGGTGGTGACGATGGGTTTGATATCCAGTTGGCTGATGTCATGGAGGGCGAAGCGCCCCCCCGCGGCGTGCGCGGCGGTTCGGCTGGGCGCGGGCGTGGACGTGGGGGCAAGCATATGCCCCGCTCGGCGCGCGATGCCAAGTACGGCTACGGGGGCAAGAAGAAGCACTCCAAGGCCAACACGCGCGAGTCGACGGAGAACTTTTCGTTTGGGGGCGGTGCGGGGGGCCGGCCAAGAAGCGCCGCATCTCGGGCACGGCGGGCGTGCGTGCTCCCTCGAGCAAGAAGAACCGGCCGGGGAAGAACGCCCGCGCGGGAAGGAGGTAAGCGAGAGTGCCTTCTGCTTCATCGGCTGCATCGATCCTCATCGACATCTCCTGAATATAAGCTCCAAGCTTCAACTTGCCTCCGTAGATCTAATAGATGGCCATATAGACGCCCGCCGGTCACCCACCGATCATCGTTCTTTGATTGGCAGAGAATGGATGTTGAACATTTGAACCCGAGAGCCGTCCCCCACCTCGGCCGACACATCATGCATGCATCACCCATTGCTCAAAGGGCCTGTGCTTCTTGCCTCGCCACCACCACCACCATGCCGCCGAAGCGAGGGCAGAACGCATCCGACGACCAGCCGTCCGAGGTGGAGCAAAACGATGCGCGCGGATATGCGTTGTGGGTGCGATCCCTGCAGGCCAAGCTCTTGTCCGCGCGCGCTGAGATGCAATCGAGTAACGCCGAGGCGGTGCTCGAGGCAGAAGCAAGCGCCCAGGCGGCTAGCACCGAGCTGGCCCAGGCTTTTGCTCAGATGGAGCAGCACGTTGCGCTGCGTCCGGCACAGTGGGCACTCTACTCGACCTACTCCCTTTCACGGGTGGCTCACGAGCAGCGTACGGCCTCATTGACCGTCATCCCCGCCGCGCAACTGGAGGCGGTGCTCCAGATCCACGACCGCGCCACGCAGGCCGGCTCTGGTATGGACGCTGCGGCCCACGCGCGTTTTGCCTCTCTTCTTCTTCATTGGCACAGTACTTACTCTGGTACCGATGTCTGGGGACTTTTCAACGGTACCACCGGGCTCGGGGCAGACGAGGCGATGCACGAATCGGTGCCTGCGCCGATCAACGAGGGTGTGCCGACAGTGGATGTGCTTCAAGAGCAGACAGGGCTTGTGGGTGGGGCTGTACTTCAATCTACCAAGTCAGGTGCCTGGACGTATGTCGCGCCCTCTTTGCCTGCCGTTCCCAGCCTGATCGAGGTGGCAACCAAGGCGCAAGAGCAAGGGTCGGACGATATTCTCGTCGAGTATGAGTCCCTTCTTGGGGAGCCGGCGGTGCGGGAACGTCTCTGGACCGCATATTCTCGAATCGCGCATGATGCAGTCAACAGTCAAGCCATCTTTCTCATGTACCTCTCCTTCGAGATGGCTTATTTCCGTATCCGCGGGGACACCGAGCAGCGGGACCGTGTCCTGCGCGCGTTCAAAGCACGGGCCGCCGTGGCTCATGAACAACGCCCCCTCACCATGTCCATGATGAGCGAATTTGTTACCACCTTCTTTGACTCGGAAAAATACGAGTCTCTCATGGCTGCTGCTGCTACGGCGGGTGCCGCCGCGGTAGAGCATGCCAACCGAGTCCGGGCCCAAGAAGAATCACTCCGAGGAATCTTTGCCACTACCTCTGATCCTAGGGGAACTCAAGGAGTATCCTACGAGGAGCTTACCCAATTGACGAAATACCTTGTTACGGTTACGGACCGATCCAATCCTGTGATCGAGCAAGCCGTCGTACTTTACCGTCGGGTGCTAGCTCTTGTGGGCTTGCCACCGACCTTGACCCGAGCAGAGCAGGCACCACCTACCCCCGAGTACGAGCAAGGACGTCAGGCCAAGAACCCTGAGGTCAAGGCGGCCGCAGCGACTGAGTTGGACTCGGCGTTTGCCACTGCCGAGGGGATGTGGGAGGATTATCTTTCTTTCCACGCTATCCACGGCCAGGATGCATCCCCAGCGGAGGAATTGGATATCTACACCGAAGCTCTACGCGCGATGCCGGGGAGTGGGACTTTGTGGGCGTTCTTGCTGCGGACCCAAACGCGTCTGTGGCAGCCTTTTGAAGTGGTGGAAGCAACGTTCCAGACTGCTTTGGACCTACGACAAGTAGCCAAGCGGGGCCCGGCTCCTTTCGCTACCCTGCTTCTGGGTCGTTGTGTGGCCGAGAAGCAGCTGGCTTTGATTGATCTGGCTCAGACTCAGGGAGTGCCTATCACTGAAGTGAAGCTAGCTGAAGAGCTTGAAACATTCGTCCGTGTGGAGGAAGTAACCTCCCATGCGCTGGAGCTGGGCAAGGCTCGCCTTCTCCCCAAGGGCAAGGCGGGGGCAAAGCGGGTACAGATCCGGAGCTGCGGTTAGAGCGATTTTACTCGAGTTGGTGTGAGCTCTTTGGCCCTGATACGGCTCTGATGGCCAACACTGTGTGGAAGGAGGTAGCAAATGCGCAGCGGACTCAGTGCCGGGCTCAGGTGACTGCTGCCGAGTACTTTACGCGTGTAGGAATGCTGGACGAGGCACGCCACATCTACAAGCGAGGCTCGCGTATTGTCACCGAGGACCAGTCTCGTCTGCTCGACGCCTGGGTCGCCTTTGAGCAAGTTCATGGGACATTGTCGGATCTCGAGTACGCCCTGGCACGGTCTAAACGCGAAACCCAAAAGGCATGGGAGCAGTACTATTCGTCATACCAAGCCCAGGCATATGAAGCAGCTGCCCCGGTTGCTACGGAGTCTACTGCTACCACTGTTCCCTCCACAGCCCAGACTGCGGCAGTTCCTCCGCCTAGCTTCGAGACCACCCCATCCTCGACTGCGTCCCATGTCCGTACGGGCAGCAAACGTACAGCAGACGAGGCTGCACTGGGCCTCGCTAGTACCGATCCAACAGCTGCACCGGGTCAGGCACCTCGTGGAGCTGAGGAGATGGCTCGGCCCAAGCCTAAGCCCAAAGTGGCGGACTTCACTCTAACCCCGACCGGGAGAACACTTCTGTGGTCGTCTCGTCTAGCGTTGCAGAACCCCCCCCTCCGACAGACGAGCTACGAACATTGTTCAAAGGGTGTGGCACCATCAGTGATGTGGTGGGTCCGCGTGCTTTGGCTAGCGGAAACTGGGCAGGCACGGTCGTCTTTTCTGATCGAGGGGCGATCCCCACAGCCTTGACTCGAGACCAAAAACGGATCCCCGTGGCGGGTGGGACTACAGGTCCGGTCCATGTATCTGTCAGCAGGGATTGCACACTCTATGTGACCAACTTCCCAGATACCTACACTAACACGGACATCACGTCTCTCTTTTCCGAATTTGGGGATGTATTGGACACCCGTTGGCCCTCAAGACGCTTTGCCTCCTCACGCCGTTTCTGTTATGTGGAGATGGCTACAGCTCAAGGGGCAAGCCGCTCGTTAAGCGCGAATGGGCGGCAGCTCTCAGAGCTCAACCGGTTGACGGTAGCTCTTTCGGACCCTGAGCGGCGCAAGGTGCGCTCGGATGCGAATGCCTCGGAACGGGAAGTGTATGTGGCGGGTCTGCCGCACCATATGACAGTAGACGAGGTGAGGGAACTGTTTGCTGTGCATGGGGACCTCCTTGCCGTGCGAGTTCCTCGGCCTGGGATTGCTTTTGCCGACTTCCGGACCGCCTTGGACGCGCACAAGGCCTTAGCCCAGCTGAATGGGCTCGAAGTGCAGAGCCGAACCTTGAAGGCTACTATGGCCGACCCGGGAAAGAAGCACCAGCAAACGCCACGTGGAGGGCAGGGATTCCGTTCGCGCGCCGTTCACGTTGCCGGTTGCCCAGCAATGCCCAAGAGGCGCTGGTCCAACAAACGTTCGAGCACCTCCTTGGACTGAATTCTGTCCGCAAGGTCGAGTATAGCCCTGGGTCGAACACAGCAGTTGTTGAACTGATCACAGCCCAGGCGGCTGGTCAGGCCCTGTTGGCCCCACAGGTGATGTACGACGATCAGCCTCTGATCCTCTCCTCCCTGGAGCAGGGTCGGCAAGGTGGAGGCAGATCCAGCGTGCGGGCCACTGCATCTGGGTCACGCCCTCCTCCACCCACGTCGGCCACGGCATTTGCTCCCCGCACCACGCGACCTCGACCTCAGGCCCAGAACCCGCCGCGGACGCAGACGCTGCCTCCTCCCTCCTCGGTTCCGGATCAGGGTGACTCGATGGACGTGCCCCCGCCCCGCAGTTGATGCTCCCCCTCGTAAATCCAACCAGGACAAATTCCGTGCCTTGCTCGGGTGACCTGTGGCAGATGTGAGGTTTTGCATCGACCTAGCATGCTGGGTTCGCAATACAATTCGCCTGGCCTAGCTTCCAGGAATGACATATACATGCCACAGACGAGATAGAACGGGAATGGGAATGGGAATGGAAATGGAAAGGGGGACGACAGAAATGAAGCCCGACATGGGCACAGAGGAGTCATGAGGTGATGCCAGCCCATGCGGGCGTTGAGGACAGCTTGAGTGGGAGTGCGGTTAAACGATGCAGGCCGACAGGAAAGAAAGAGATGGTGAGACAAGACGAGACAATACGAGACAGGATGAACAGAATAGGACAGAACAAACAGGACAGGACAGGACAGGATGAAACAAACGACAGTGAGTGGTATGAGGAGACACTGTAGCCATGGCGGCTCTTGGCGAGCCTGGCATGCACATGTATGGTGTAGGATGTTCCGATACCCGGTGACAAGGGGAGGAGGTGTGGTTGAATGAAGAAGGCGTCCAGTAGACTCATGAGACCCTCTCATGGCTGGGAACCTAAGTGATAAAGGCCCAAATCGTGCCCACAATGGCCGCCACTGCCGAGACGGTCAGCAGGGCCACATCACCAGCGATCCGCATCCAACTCATCTCGTGACCAAATAGCTTCAAGTTGGCCAAGAGAGGGCCCAGGACACAGGTCGTGATCACGAGGAACGAGCCGAGGAAAGCCATCGTCTTCTCAAACCCGGGCAGTACGATGGCCGTCAAGACAATCAGGCCAGCCAGAGTTACTTGGACCGCAATGCGAGCCGGGCGATGCCAGCGTGGCTCGGATGCTGATGGAGATTGATCCGCGTTCATGAGAAGCGGCGAGGTCACAGTTTGCCCAGCTGTGGCGGGAAGGGGCAAGTCCCAGCTGAACGACTTCTTGGATTGGGTGGGTGATCCTTTTCTTTGGAGCTGGACCAACATGTGTTGGAGAGAGCGCCGGTACAGGTTGCGGGCACTGATCTGAGTCTGGTGAGAGGGATCCGTAGGAATGTGGGCTTGCAGGAGGGGAGGTTGGGAGTGCGTGGAATGGGTGGGATGAGGCTCTTCGATTCCCAACGTGCCCTCGAAAGTGTTGATGATAGGACGAGATGCGAGGGCAAACTTGGACAAGGGGTTGACGACAATGAGCCAGACGGCAATGCGGTTGAACGTCTCGGGGAAGCCAGGGGTCTGGGCAAGGTCCTTGGTGATCTCGTCGCTCACCGAGCGGCCAAACATGGCGTAACCGGCAGCAGCCATGGTGAGATACAGGATTGTCGCCGTCACATAAGCCCGGTTAAGCATAGAGGGGAAGCGTCTGGGTTCGCGCATGTCGCGCGCGAGGCTGGGGATAACGGGGTGAGAGCTGAAGCCACTCATGATCAAGCCAAAGGATAACGGCAGACGCATCCAGTCGGGCACCGCCGACGCGCTGCTGTTCCACTGATGCAGGCTACCCGGAGACGTAGGTTTGATAAACCCGTCCACCACTACTACCACCACGAGAGTAAAGGCAGAGAGAATGCCAACGACACTGACTGGCGAAAGAGCTTGAGCGGGAGGAAGATGGTTGGAGCACCAATGCAAGCACAAAACCTTGTAAGTGTTGCTCCCAGGCCCGTTGGGGAAGATGGCGTGGAGGCTGTCGGCAAAGAGAATAACGAGTGCCACGCAGACCGCCCACAGTTCAAGGCAGAAAAGCGTGCTGACCCACGCACGCGCGCGCGGCCCAAACGCATAGCTTCCAATGTCGGCGTACGTGCGAAGCCGGCCATTGCGGGCCATAATGCCAAAAGAACCTTGCCCGTGTAGCTGGTTAGCAGCCCACACACCAAGAACAGCAGCGGCCCCAAGATCCAGCCGGCATAGCTGAATGCCACGGCGTGGCAAGGATGCCGACGCCCATCACCGCATTCAAGGTGTTGAACCAGCTCTGAAGAAAGGTGCTCCTTCCCGCAGGGAACGCCACTCCTTTGGTGGTGTCAGAGGAGGGGTTACCATTGCGCTTCAGTACAGCTGCCCGCAGTAAATTGGCTGAAGTGCGCCCATTGGTATGTGGTGGGCAATCCCTCTCTCCATTAGGAATGTCGGTAACCAAAAATGGAGGCTTGTCCGCATCGCCATCTTCTGCCTGATGGGCACGGGCCTGGCTAAAGCGCGCTGATCCATTTCGCCTCCCCCGAGTCCCCCGCCCACGAGAATGGCTTCCTCGGGTACGAGAACGACTCGACTTTCGCCCATTCGAAGAAGCGCTTCGCTGTGAGGGGTGGAGGATCCTCCATTGGCAACAGAATTGATCCCCCCGGGGAAAGACTAGGTGGGGGAAGACCGGCCGAAGGGGCGGTTGGGCCTGTAGCAGTACGAGTGCGAGAGTGGGAGCGGGAGCGGGAGCCACTCAATCTCCGACCCCGACCATCGTCCGAGTTGGTATCATCATCTTCGAGAGTGCGGAGCTTGGCATTGCGAGCTTGCAAGGCAGCGCGACTGAGGTTACTCAGTCCAGGTACCGAGCGACCGCGTGACCGCCGATCAGGCACAGGCTTGAGTGCGTTGGAGGGAAGCTGCTCCGAAGCCCATTGGGACTGCGCATTGCCGGGGATATTGCGGTCTGGAATCGCAGTATCACTCGCGTGGGAAGCGGCGACGCTCTCTACGGGCGTTAATCACCAGCATCGTCATTGTCCGAATCGCTTCGGGACTCGTCGCTGTCGTACTCTTCGTCGCTGTACTGATCCTCCTCGTCTCCGTCAAGAAAAAGATCATCATCCTCATCCTCGTCCGAGTATTCGTAAGAATCTGACGTGAGGGAAGGTCCTTCGGCTTCTGAATCGGCTGGAGTAGACGTGCCTGAGGCGGCAGGCAGGGCAAAGCGCTCGACAAAGGAGGGAGACGTGCCAGTGTTCTCCCCATAAAAAGCCTGGGAGCGAGAGTAAGACCAAACAAGGTCCAAGCTGCTCTTCCAGGGGGGCTGTTGGTGGCCTGACACTTCGCGGGTGCGGGTGGCGGTGGGACGGACACCTGGAGCAGCAACGCCACGGCCACTGGGGCCAGGGACAGGGCGAGGAGCCGGGATGGAGCGGGTACCTGCCATTGGGCAGTGGCAGGGGTGGGGCGGCGAGATACAGACGAGGTGGTTGGGGGGGGATGAGAAGGATGGGGCTGGCTGGCGCCGGATGGGTGGTGGAGGTGAGTGGGGATGGTTGGGCTGGTGGCCCCCAGGGTGGGTTCCGGACTGCCGAACAAAAAAAAAGTCCGGCACCTGCCAGATCCAGGCTGGTGCAGCTTACAGCCGGTAGTACGTACTAGTCACCTGACAGTCATCGGTCAGACCATCCTCATGCATCACTTCAAGCTACAGTCACTGGCTCCCTGCGACGGACGAAGCCGAAGACCCTTATCGGAGGCAACCTTCCACCCCCACCTGCGTTCTCGTGCCCAGACGATGAAGACGATGGGTCGGCACTGGCGCCAAGGCGGCACTGCCTGTCTGTGTGTGGCCGCTGGCCGGGGAGCTTCAAGCTTCCAGCTTCACATCTTCACATGTCACTTCATGACATGACTGGCCGACTGCCCGTAGAAGGTGGACCATCGCCCATCACTTGTATCACTAGCTTGGTCACTAGCACCAGCACTACGTTGGTCTGCAGAATGTGCTTCGCTTCTTCCAGATGCCCAGCCAGGCTATAGGGCAGCTGCTACTCATAGTATCTGACCGCTGCCATGCCCCCCACAAAACAGCGGGGTATTGAATCTCGCATACGTCGTTAGGGTTCCCATCATCAATAATGCGAACCTGTGTGCTCCGCCGAAGGACTTTATACTAGGTGTGTGTTTTCTCTGTGGGCCCTGTGCATCAAGCCTAACAAAGTAGTAGTGTCATTTGATTCATTAAATCGAGTTCAGTCTTGTTGAGTGCACGGACAAATGGCCACACGATTGAATCCGCCAGTAGGGCCTTTTTGCGTGATGTGCAAACATTTAAGTGAAAACAACGTATTACGTGCAAAGTAGAGCAAACGTATCCAGAAGTAACTTTTGCAAGCACAAAAGCAATACAAGACTGCCTGATGTTGCGAAAAAACAGAGTCCAATACGTTGCGCATGACAATATGTGTTCGAATCGCTCGCGCAGCGTGAACAACGGTCAGAGTATTGTTCTCTACGTGAGTATGTTCATGCGCGCTCTGAGCCGCTCATGTAACATGGCATCATTGGTTCATCATCGCATCATCACCATCAGCATGACCCGTCGGTCTTCGGAGTAGTGGCAGTGTATAGAACAGTATTAGAGGTGTACACCGTTTTTGGAAAAACTTCTAAACCAGGAGTCCGTCAAGGCATGTACCGCATCAAACTCGCTCGGTCTGCCTTTGTGATCAGCTCGTGCCCATTCATTCAAAAGATGCCAGTGATGACACCACAGCAGGTCGGGGGACTCTCTGACAATTTTCTAAACCAGATATAGTGCAGGTAGATACTGTGCAGTTGTGCGTTGTGTGAGCGTTCAGATGGACGCCGCCCATCATGAGACTCTTCAACAAGTTCTTCCAGTGTTCCAATATCCTGGCAATCTGATGGCGTAATATCCGGCGCGTTTAATCATGGCCACAACGAGAGAGGAACACAGGCCTTGGCTGCATCCCTGCGGCGCTGTAAACATATAGAGTCCCAGCAGTCAACAAAAAGGCCGTATATGTGAGCAGGAGGTCTTCCCAACTGCCTCTGACGTTCTGCGATTTACAGTCTGGTTTGTCACCAACTATGTCGCCCCGGCCTTGTCATATGAGGGCATGCCCTCAAAGTGGAGACCTCCGAAGCACTCTCTGAGTGTGGTTGAGATGTTAGAGTGAAGTTTGGTGCACTCAACGAAACTTGGAGGTGGACAATACAATGATGGGTTACAATTACTTGACAACGTTTAAGGAAGCCCCCACTGCGCTGCTTCCTATAGCTTCACCGCTCCTATATATAGTAGCTTCACCCACAAAGGAGTGGTGGACGGACACGTGGGTTCTGAGACACCATAGTAGGGAGCAGGCTGATCGATAATCGATGAGATCGATGATCATCAACTATTGAAATGTACCCTTGTTGACCCGGCCAAGAAGGGGTCAACCCTAACATGCCCACAACCGACCGTGTCGAAAACAGCCGGCGCAATAAAACGTGGGGTTGCGGAGCGGATGTGCACGGTTGGCTATTGGCCCTGGGACATCCGAGCAGGTTGTCTCCCGCACCCATCCACCTCTGGCCGTACCTCACTCAACCATGGCTCCTACGAAGAAGACACAGCGTTCCGTCCTCAAGGACGTCGTGACCGTGAGTATCCTGCTGGGACTCTGAATGCCGTCCTTTGCCCGAGATGCATGAAGGTCTGCCGGTCGACGCCTCGGTCCCGGTCTCTGTAAGAGGCCGGTACCCTTCCCCCTTAGGGGGGAATCGTCGAGAGCGTTGGGCAGATTTGCCCTTCGCTTGGCTATTTTTGCCCTGTGCGCATTACGACATCGCTTGGTCTGCTTTGGGTGTGCCCGATTGGCTAACTTGTTTCGTTTGTTTTGGTTGGTAGCGCGAGTACACGATCCACTTGGCCAAGCGTGTTTTCCGCATGCAAGACAAGAAGACGGCCCCTCGTGCCATCAAGGAGGTTGTCCGTTTTGCCCAGCGCGCCATGAGCGTCAAGGACGTTCGCATCGACCCTAAGCTCAACGAGGAGATTTGGAAGTTGGGCGTCAAGTCGGTCCCGCGCCGGATTCGGGTGCGTCTGGAGCGCAAGCGCAATGACGATGAGGACGCCAAGGAGAAGCTTTACGTTGTGGCCACGCCCGTGTTTGGCATCACCTCGTTCAAGGGCCTCGAGACGGTCGTTATTGACCAGGAGTAACTGTTGAATACGCTTTCTGTCCCCATGTCACTCATGCCGTCCCCCTAGGATACACTCATCTCCTTACTTTGGTCGGCCACAGTTTGTGGCCCGTCCTCGACCGTGGATCCCCCACACCAAAATATGATACCTGCCTCGCTCTTGTGCTTGCCCTGTAGTTGTTTCTGTATGTTGGGCTGGCCGAGTCGCAACCATAACCTTAGCCATCGATCAAGGCAAGTCCGTCAAGTTCCAAGAGACGCTTTCTGCTTTGGCCAGTGTAGGTGCCTGTCAACTGCCCCCCGATCACATGTATGCCAACGTTGCTCCTGTGCATATCTGATTCGATTCCAATCTTGAAGATGATTGAGGTGTGGAAGGAGGATGGCTCGGCGCAATGCGGAGGTGTTGCATGTATTGATTGGATCGGGCGTAGTGGTGAACGTTGACGAAATCGCACATACGCTCCATCGCCTGAAGCATCGGCCATCAGTGCATCTCAGTAGGCCTCAGATCACAGACTTCAGAAGGCGGGTAGGCTGCACTGCACCAGATTCGCCACCAAGGTTCGCGCATCGGGGGGGAACGTGCCACAGTGGGGAGATAGGAGATCATAGAACTGTGTGGCGTGTTACCGACGGATGGTTAGAGAGCCACAGTCCGATGAATTCGGTGTCCATCCATATTCAATGGCCCACTGCCGCACCGCACCGCGCCACTTCCCTCCCACCCCCCTCGTAACTCAGTGTAGCTTTCCCGCATGTCACGGCTCCATATCGCGCCTCGCTGCGCGCACGGCCAGTCTTCCTATAGTTGTCTCTCCCCCCTTGCGAGTCGGGAGTCACTGCCACCACTAGTAAAACCTTGGTTTGGTGATGGGCATGCGCAGGCTGGTAGGCGGGTAAAAAAAATCCATACAAACCGTCATAGAGCGACTAGCGGGAAACGGCGGGGCAGAGCAAAGCATGATTTGGTAGGCGAGAAACAAGGGAAGGAAGAGAACAGCGATCAAACAAAGAGCAAAAGAGGAACAAAAGAGGAACGGAAGAAAGGCAAGGAGTAAGGGGCATGGAGCAAGGGGAAAGGGGCAAGAGAGACAAGGGGCAAGGGACAAGGGGCAACGGGCAAGTGAAGGGCGAAGGGGAGAAAAAAAAAGAGAAAGACAAAACCAAAGAGGGCGCACGCAGATCTTCGCACCAGGAAACATGAGGCTCGTAAATCGTAACCATGTCAAGACGTGTGCGGGGTAGGGAACATGCACACTTGGTCCACCTGCTCCAACCGAAGGCGTGGCTGACGGCACCGGAAAAGAGCAGGGCAGGGACAGGGATCAGGAGGGGGCTCGCCTCAGGCCCGCTAAAGGGCCAGAGGGGGTCAAAGAAGGAAAGGGAAAGGGAAAGAATGGGGGTTAATTGTACCACCGCTCCTGAGGCGGGGCGTGGTAGCCCTGCCCAGCTGTGGGGGGGGCTGGGAAGGGAAGTTGAGTAGGGCATGGTTTGCGTAGGAGCGGGGTGGTGGGCCGGGGGTGGTACGCGTGGCCAAGGTAAGGCGAGGGGGAGAGGTGATGGCCTTGGTGCGGCGAAACGGAGGGTCGGTCGGTAACATGGCCCACATGGGGCGGAACATGGTTCATGTGGCCGGGCACGTGCGCCATGTGACTCGCAGGGGAAATGGGACGGGGGACCGGCGGCGGGTAGATCCCGTAGCCATCGCCTTGACGCGGAGAACAGGATCGTAATAGTACGGTCCAGGGCGTTGACGCGGACCCGGTCGACTGCCTACCGGCGAGGGCATCGTGCCGCCCCCTTGCGGCCCGGCTCCCGCAATGGGCGGCAAACCCGGGGGAGTAGGACCCAAGGACAGCCGCCGATCCACCGTGTGGGGGGGCAAGACACTCATCCCCCCCATCGGGTCAACGCTCACCCTTCGATCCGAAGGGGCAGGCGCAGACGTGGGAACCGGGCCGGGGCCAGCGGGATGACCGGTGGACGTAGGCGGAGGGGGCGAATTGGGATCGACAAACATGTGCGCCTGCACCGGGTCCGAGGGGGGTAGGAGAGGGGCCATACAACCCAGCCGACGGTCCAGACGCGCGTTGCCTGGTCCAACAAGGGGGTTGGATGCCAAGGCAGGATCGGACTGGCGCATGGTATACGATGGAAGGAAAGCGCGTGTCGCTGTCGGTGGGGGGAAAACGCCGTAGGAGCCGTAGTGCCCGCGGCGAGATGTGCATTCGGAAGAGGTGGCTCAGTACGCTGGCCCCGTAGAGGCTGGGGCGCCGTGAGGTGGCAGCGGGTTAGGCGGCTGAGCCGGTAGCTGGGCCTCCTCGGGGCTCAGCGACGCATCCGTCACGCCCGAGCCAACCGAAGCGTGGAGTTATTGCTGGCCCGCGTGCTGAATCGCCGCAGGAGGCTGCACGCCGGGGCAAGTTGCGTCCTGAAGCCCGCCTTCCTCCCGCCCGCTCGCATTGGGTCCGGCGAAGTTGCAGAAGAAGCATCGGCCGGCTCCTCGACTGTCCCTCATGTGAAGGAAGCTGTTCATCGAGGCCTGCGACAACCCATCATCCCCACCAGACCGCCCATGCGGCGCCATCAGGTGAGTCATACCGACTGCCCTGCAGCAAACCATCGATCACCCCCCCTTGCGAAGGCGCTGAGCTGGGTATAATCTCCCTCCAAGTCAGGAGATTCGCCCAGCGAACCTGGGCGCGAGGAACGGCCCAAAGCACCTTGCGGCGGCACGCCCGCTCCACCGAGAGAGAGAGAGAGAGAAGGCCCGCTCGACGTGCCCAGACCGGCGAGACGAAAGAGTTCTTTCATCTGGTCAAGCAACTTGGTCCCATACATGCGTGAATGCGGAGCATAGAGGTTGGTCTTATTGAAGGAGGGAAAAACGAGGAACTTGGGTTCCAGCGGCTGGTTGCCATTGAGCCGGACACAAAATTGGGCCAACGCGTAATGGTGCCAGCGGGATCCAGCGTTGGCTTTTCGGCCTGGGTACTGGAGACAGTACGTCTTGGGCTGCCGATCGTTATTTTCTCGCCAGGGTAGAGTGACCACGGCGGTCGGGGTAGGCGTGTGTAGTTTGGGTCGACAGCGCTGCCGGGTCATCGGTGAGACCGAGCGTACCCTTCAACAGTTTCGTAGTAGCCTCGGGCGAGACAAACTTGCCAGTGTAGTCGCTGAACGAAATGTTCTCCCACTTGAGCAAGAGCAACTCATCGAGGCGCGTCCAGAGCAAGTAGCTGAGGGTCAAAAAGGTGGCATAAACAGAAACAGCACCAGCTCCCGGGAAGAACTTGTTGTTCGTGATAGCGTCCTGAACAGACGACATGCATGAGTCAGTAAGAATGCCAAGGGACGAGGGACGGGGGGAGTAGGGCGGGGCAGATGTTTCACACGCACCTCATCCATCGTCTCGCGCAAATATGATAGGACTACGGCCAGCTCAGGATAAAGGAGGGGCTTGACTTTCACATCCTGCTCCGAGTCGCGCCGGCGCCGGCGTTCCCCGCCAGTGCGGGAAATGGAATTGTACGAGCACGGTACCGCTCCGAGAAACAGGGGTTTCCTTTTGCGTGACGCTCATTGAGGTCCTGAATCTGGTCCCAGGCAGCCAATTCGCGCTTCAGACGAAACTTAAAGTACGCGGCTAGGGCTGAATTGACCCGACTCACGGTATTGTACGACAAGCCGCGGTCCACGCATCATCAATGTACAGCAGCATCGCGTCCAGCGTCAATTCCGACACTTGATCAAACGAATCGGCAAGCTCGGGCTTGTGGGTTGCCAGCCATTTTTCATCGTGACAATCGTATCATCATACTGCCGCAATGTACTTTCCGATGGACTTTGAGCCAACGGGAACCACGGCGACAGTGGGACCCGTACTTGGCGACTTGCGTACCGAACGACGACGCGGGCCACCCGATGGCGCCCTAGCTGTCGAATGCGGATCGGCAGCCACGTCGGGCTTGGCACCGGTGAGAGCCTTGGTACTGGAGCTGCGCCTGCGCGACAGAGGCGGAGCAGGAAGAGAGACCGAGGGGACCGAGGAACGATGGATAGGGGAGATGGCTCCGACGTTGGTCGTAGTGGAGCGACGGCTGATTTGGAGCAGGGCCGGGTCGGAGTAGGAGAAGGTAGGGGGGGAGGCAGGCGGGGGCTGGGATTGCGCTTGCGATTGCGTCTGCGATTGCGACGGCAGTTGGGGTGCACTGCGGCGAGTGGTGGGCGGGCCGCGCAGGGGGGAAGGGTGGGGGAGGTGCGCTGGTAATAGTATTGGTCGGTATGGGGGGCAACGGCATTGGGCCCAGTGCTAGGATCCGAGTAAGGTGGGCCCAAGGGGCCTTCGGACGCGGAGGCACCAACAGGCGCACCCGCGGGACCGGACGACGGGCCAAAGGGGGAGGAGTCCCAGCTGGGGCCCGACAAGGCAGGGAGCACAGCAGGCGGCAGGCATGATCGGGCCGCGGTGGACTGGCTAACTGGCGTTTGTAGGGCTGGTGGGCGAACGATCTGGTAGGGTGTGTATTCGGGCGCGGGGGGCATGGGTGAAGGGTCGGACACGCGACGTGACGCGAGCAGGCCGTCGATCGGGCGTGCTACGTACGGACAGCGGCAGGAGCAATGGGCACAGCAGGCTGGCTGGGCTCAACGGCAGCAGCAGCAGGAGAAAGAACAGGGCCCGCAGCCGAGGCGGGGCGCGTGTGGGGGGCGGCGAAAGAAGGCGAAGGGGAGGGCGGGTGGGCGGGGTGCCTGAGCCGGTCTCGCGGGTGTGGGGGGACAGCAGCAGAAAGCAGGCGGACGAGGTGGGGCGGAGGGAGCGAGCGACACAGCGGGCGGAGCGGCCGGAGGAGGAGGCAGGAAGGCAGGCGGCGGGGATGGAGGTGGGGCGGAGGCAGCAGAGAAGCGAGATGGAGAAGGCAGAGCGGATGGAACGCAGCGGCAAAGACCGAAGAAACGCCCAAGACAAGCGTAGGCAGGCCAGGCAAGGAGGTGCCGGTGCTGGACCGAGTGCAGGCAAGACAAGACAGAACACCCCAGCCAGTCCGCAGGCCAGCAGGCCAGCCAGCAGACCACAGGCCACAACCGTCGCAGCGCCCAGCCAGGGCCGAGTGCTGGTGCCAGCCTGCAGCAGCCGGCAGCAGCGCGTACGCCCGCAGCAAGCAGCAGGCAGGCCAGCCGCACCAGCCCTACGTAGCACGCGCGCCCCCACGCACGGCACTGCCCAGCACCCACCGTCCCAGCCACCGCAGCGGTGACGGGCAAGTGTGAGGCTGGTGCGCCGCCGAAGCGGTTAGGGACGCGTGACGCAGCTCCCCACCGACGGCCGACCGACCAAGAGCCCGCGCCAACGTACCCCTTGCGCCTTGCTCCCGCGGTCCCCGCAGCAGCGTGCCAGCCCAGGGGGCGGGTGCTGCCGAGCGCTGATGGGCGGATGCATGACCGTGCGATGGGAAACGGTTGATCGCACCAAGCGATCGCTGCCACCGGCCACCCCTGCAGGCGCCCGCCACCGCAGCCCACACTGCCCCCCCGGTGCATCCGGTGCGCCTGGGCGCCCCCACGCCGTCGGTGGCTCTGCACCACCCCGGTCCCACACGGCAAAACTGACCGCACCGCAGGCACTGCAGCCATCTTGGGGCCGACGCCCCTATGTACAGGACCGCTGACTGCCACACACGACGCATGACTAGTGACTAATGGTCGTCAACCCCTTCCCCACAGCCTGAGGCGGGTACCCTCCAGCGCCTCCCCTGTCTCGTCGCCATCCCAGATCCAATCGGAATCCGACCCGGCAGGGCGCCAGCCTCGCCGCCAGCCCCTGTGGCCAAGCACCTGCCGCGCACCAGCGCTGTGTCAGCCACGGAATCTTGTCCGCCGCTCGTTCTGTTTGCAGATCGAAGACAACCGGCCGATGGCACAGTAAATCGAGCAGACAGCGTGGTCCCAGGCGGTGTGTCCTGGGGTGCCAGGGATGCCTGCGGGGTCCAGGTGGGCGCGGTGAAAGCGGCAGCGTGATGCATGAAGGGTGACGTGGCGCACCCTGGCACACCCGTTCTTTGGACATGGTGCATGGGGCATGGGCATGCAGCATGCAGCCGCACCGCGTACATGGCCAGCCTGTCGCACCCACCAGCCGCAAGCGCGCTGCTGCCTGCGCCCACATGCGACAGCTGCAGGACAGGTGCGCTATCGATATCAGCGCGTGTCCCCCATGGCTGAGCTGGTGCCAGGGCGGGACGCAGGCATTGCCTCACACGGGAACATGTGCTGCTCCCCTGGCACATGGTCAGCCTTCCGAATTTTACACAGCAACAGGGCCAGCAGCCATGCGTTGTTGCCGAGGCTGGTAGCCCGTCACTCCCCGATCACCGGTCAACAATCCACGATGCATGACCATCGATCATCGGCCGTTGTACCCGTAACGCGTAACGCCCAAGTCGTAACCGGGTGGCATCGATCATAGATGTCTCAAGTGCGCAAATTCATCAAAGGGCAGCACAGGCCTAAATTCACGCAGCCCCAGCCGGCAACTCGTACCCGGTACCCGTGGGAGCGAGCGCTCAGGCCACAGGCAGAGCGCTGTGCCTCAGCGCTGACATGCTGACATGCTAGCAGTCGACAATCGGCAACCGATAATCGATAACCGGTACCGCTAAGCGCTAAACGCTAGCGCTAACGTCTAACGGCTAACTCTGGCTGCTCGCATGTTTTAGGATCCTAGCTATACAGGAAAGAAGCCTTTCGCATTCATGGTCCCAGCTGCGGGGGTTTCTTTCTACGCTCTCTTCTTTTCGGCCTCCCCAGCCTCCCCTGGGGTCTGGATGGGTATATCCTTGCGCTGGCTTGAATATTGAATTGACATGCAATTGACGTGTTGATAACGCTTCTCTGGCATGGTGCTGTCAGTCATCATGCATCATGACCATGCATCACGCATCAACGTTCAACCACATTCGTCACAGCGTCACTGTCACTAGCTCTGTGGGTGTGAGATCTAGAGCTGAGCGGCTCAGCGTGGGAGGCGTGACGCGTGACGCGTGAGTCATGCATGCTGGCGCGCTCGCATTCCATCGAATCATTAATCGTTGGCATCAATTGATGAACGATGATCGAGATGATCACGCGTCACGCGTCACGCGTCACATAACTCCGGCCGTGTAATGCCCAGCCACTAGCCACTGCTCAGCCATGCACCAGGCTGGGCGCCGGGCCGTGCCTCGGTCCAGGCCGCCTGGATTTCGATCAGATCTCTCGCACGTCCCTTTCAAAAGCTTCACGCTTCACGCGGCACGCGTCCCGCGTCCTGCGTCCGCCCCACTTATCCCTGCTAGTACCCAAGTGGACGGCATCCAAGCTCCCCGTTCGACGGGGGCAACAACTTCGCCACCAACGTACACGTGGCTGATTATGAACTTGTGCACTGTGCAGCCATCAACGCGTCCCTCGACTCACAGTACTCACAGCCTACAGCTTACAGCTTGAAGCTTGGAGCTTGAAGCACTGAGTTCGAGCGCCTGAGCGCGGGCTGCGCCAGGCTGCGGCGTCAGGGGCACCCCCCATCAGAACACTACCCATCGTGGCATAGGCGCATAGGCCTCTTGTTCAGCCTGAAGCTTGAAGCCTGGGACCTGCGAGGTAGTGGGCGGTGAGGCACTGCGGCTCAGCAGTTCGCGTGCAGCGTAACGCGGTGCATGCTACCAAGGGAATGGGCGCTGGACGGATACTCGGCCTCATCGACCTCATCGATCATCCGCGCAGACCGCTTAAGCCCAGAGGCGCGTTTAAGTGTTAGCATGTTAGGGGCCTGACTTGGGTCTTCGAAGCACGATCTGAACGTGCCAACGTCCCATCGTTCAACGTTCCTCTTTCATGCACGTTGAACGTTGAACGTTGAACGTTGAACCGCTGAAATTACAGGTGCAGCCTGGCGCAGCAGCAGCTGCCAGTTCACGTCTTCCCCAAACTGGCCAGCTGTCGCAGTGCTGTCCCTGAGTACCTGAGGGGCTGAGCGCACTTGTTCCTCGCAGCTGGCGGCATGTAGCAGATGCAGCATGGGATGTAGATGCCAGGCGTCGATCCATACGGCACCAAGAACAGCGGGACCCTAGTTCGTCTAGACCCTGCGATGTTACCGTTCAGTACGTTCAGTCCGTGCAGTTTAATATGTTCAACGTGTTCAACTTTGAATTACTGTTGAGATTCTGAAAACAGAGATCTGAGTCTGAGTCTAAAGAGAACCGTGGGCCAAGGAAATTTGTTGAACGCTGCTTTTTAACGGGCTACCGGCTACTGGTTACCGGTTACCAGTTACATAGTTACCCATGATGTACCGCGGGGGCGCTTGCCGCGTACAACCGGGAAGAATCGAGAAGTGGGTTAGCGATGGCGAGTGAGCCGGTCAGACCGAAGGCCGAAGGCCTAACCGCTAAGCCCGATAAGATCGATAAGACCGGAGGCACAGGAGCTCAGGTTCCAGCGTAAGGCAAAGGCGCAAGGGGCTCTTGTACTAGGGACTGCAGAGGGCCGAAAAGGGTAGGAATGTATTGCGTGGGCCGACAGCGGCTTTACGCAGGTAGGCTTACGCCCGTTACGCGTTGCGGTACCTGCTTAGCGCTTAATTCCACGCGTTTCATCGATGTATTGATCATCGATCATCTTCTTGGGGGAAATTGGTGGAGGGGGCGTAAGTATGGGGACAGTGTACCCCCTCATCCAGGCTCCCTCGGCCTCATACATGATCGATCTCAGATCTGGGAACTCATCCATCTCATCCTCGTCTCTCTGGCCTCCAAATTTGAGGTCAGCTGGGGCGCTGAGGTGCTGAGGCGCTGAGGCCCTTCCGCTCACGCGCTCACGGCTCGACGAGATGTATGTAGTGCGATGGGCCCAGGTTCGAAGCTTGTCCCGTAGGCTTGTGGCCAGTACCCTACCGAATCCCAAGCTAAAACCCAAAGACAGCGGTCAGCCGGTCAGTGCTAAGCCTGAGCACGTCGAGCCAGCGGCAAGTCCTGCGATGTCCTGGCGAGTACCGAGACCGAATCCTAGGACCTAAACGCAGAACGCGGAACACGGAACGCGGAACGCCTGATGCCTAACGAGCCGACAGGGTCAAAAACGCCACAGCAGCCACAGTTGGCGCAGCTTGTCGCAGCGCGTGCATTCAATAATTCAATGGCCACTCCATCACGTGGCGTCATGCATCGTGCACGCCGAATCATCCATGCATCATGCGTCACAAATCCGCTTAATCACTTAATCACTTAGGCACCCGGTCAAGTCACTGGTCACGTGCTCCTCGTGTCACATGTCACGCGTCACATGTCACAGTCGTATCGCGTGTCGTGCATGTCGCATGTCGCATGTTGCATGTCACCGAATACCTGATCGATGGTCGATGAAATCGATGATCGCTCCTTGAATCGATGGATGTGAAATTCTCAGGTCGGATAAAAAGGAGGTGCGCGGGTGGCAAACAGATGGATGAGATACAGCCCTACGTAGTCCCTTGCTAGTCCACAGGAACCGGTGACATGCATGACTATTTGTCTTCATCCCGTGTCACAATCATTGTGTATCAAAAGTATAACGGCTCCCATGCCTTTGTCTCGAAATTCATACGCATACCGAGTACCGATCCCTGTAATGTATGTAACCGCTGCATTGATCATTGACTCAATACTCAGCGATCATCGATCATTGTATCATACACCACGCATCATGCATCATGCATCATGCATCATGTGCATCTTATTTTCTCACACTACGTAGCATGTGAACCAATTCAGGCCCAGACCCCTCCCGTGCCGTTGGAGGCAGTACAGGCCGCACCTTCCCAATTGCAGTCGCCGCCCACAAGGGCACAAAACAAAACGGATGAGATCCGACCCCTGTACGTAACAAAAACCCCAGCTTTTTTCCGGCTTTAAGCGCTAATAAGCTGCCTCTCTCACCGCCTCCCTCGCCTTCGCAGCAAGCGAGGCTCGCTAGGCTCGCCATCGATACCATCGACCATCCTGTCGTTGTACTTACTAATGGCCGACTTGTGACACACATGATACATGTCCTTTTTGAAGCTTGACATCCACGAGCGCGTTGTATGTTTACCCAGGTTATATGGGGGAACAGAACACCCTGGACCACCCCCACTGAAGCGCGACACTGCCATTTTCTCCATTCTGGACTTGTTTGTGCGAACATGCGCGCAGCTATCGACTATCCAGCTTCCAGAGCCAGCCCCGCTTCCGTCGGTTCTTCGTCGGTGCCGGCACTGCCTATTGAATCAACGGTCACAAACGTCAGCGCGTTGGGTGTTCTGAGTGCACTGACTAGTCAGTAACTAGTAACTAGTAACTCAATAACCAGTACTCCGTACTCCGTACTCCGTATACTCAGTACACTAAGTACTCCAAACTCAGTACTAACGCGGGACGCGCGTTATGCGTTACGCGTGTCGCGTTTTCAAAAGCGTGGGGGTACGTGACGCGTGTGAGCGCACAAGACGCGTGAGGCCCTGAGGCCTCAGCCTGAGGACCAATGGCTAGTCCCTAATCTCAGGGGAAATGAGTATATGAGTAATCAACTGAGTCCTACTGCGTACTGAGTTCAACGTTCAGTACACTCAGTACTCAGTACTCAGTACTCACCAGACTGAGTCAAGCTTCAAGTCTTGAAGTGGCGAGAGTACGAATAGGATGGGATGATCTACTTCATGATCGACAGAGCGCCACCAACAGCCCTTCGCCTCGACCTGGTGTGTTTATAGGTTCACATGTCACATGTCACAGTCGTTGTGCATTGCATGTTGCATGTGTTTGTCGCTCCGCCTCGCTTTGGGTTCCGTAGAAACGGTGCATCCTCCGTTACGCGTTACGCGTTATACGCCGTTCCATAGTCCGATTATACTGCGAACGTATCCGGCAAGTCATTCGGAGAATGAACTGCCCCAGAGAGGGTGTGGACTTATATGGGGGAGTGACGGATGCGTATATTGTAAGTGTTGATCTGATGAGAGTTGAGGGTATAGGGGTAGGAGGGCGGCAGCATGGGACGGGCTGATGGACTGGGGGGGGGGGGGGGGGGTTAACGCACTCATACCGGGAACGCTGAAAATGGGAAAGGGCATCAGATGGAGGGGCGATAGACGAAGGAGGTTAACCAATCTGATGGAAGAATGATTACATTTTGTGAAACCGCGGGCCAGGGGTGTAGGGGGGGATGTATGGGAGGAGAACGTTTGACGACAAAGACGCTAACAGCAACATACTATTAAGTAATACGTTGGAGACCCATACTCGGTCACAGATTCAATAACCCATTCCGCAAGAGGGTTGGTATTTTATACAGGGTGAAGGTTGCCCTCTGTAATACAGTGATGGCGCAGTAGCGACGTATGGAAGAAGAGCGATATCGGGGGAGGTTGGTGACGGTGGCGGGGATAACCAGTAGCTCCTTGGGAGAGCGGGTAGGACGGGTTAGAATGCGATAGAAATATACTAAACACGGGCATTATGGGCAATCGATTGTCCCTCGGCCCAAAGCCCATCGTGTAGGCCACCACATGTGACCACGAAGATCTCGACTCTATACCCAAGAATCGATTTTGCAAGAATGACATCTTCAAACTTCATGAACCGGAATTAGGCGGGCAGGTTTGAATGAAGAGTTGTTACACTGATCGAGAGTGAGAAGCCGGGCAAGGGCCGACAGGCGCAATGAGCCGAGACGCGCGGCAGGGTGCGGTTCCGAAAGGATGGGTTATAGTAGTATGCAGTGACGGGATGGAATATAGCACAGGAACACGCACGATAGAGAGGGTACCCTCACCTCGAGAGGGGATATAGCTGTTGCGGAGGATGGTTTTATAGAGGGTGACGTTTTGTAGTTCCGTGTCCCAGGTGATCGATGGCCTGTAACTCTCAGTAGTGCTGCATTTGTAACATCTCGATGGTACGGACAGTAGAGAGATAGATGCCACATGCTTGCGACCTCTATGTGACGCGGTCTGACGAGGTTTTGATGTACACACCGCGGAAGTGCGAGAGTGCTCCGCCAGAGTGTGAAGATGGGGTTGGACTACATTTACTACTACTAGGCTACACTCTGCTACTACACCGGTATACTGATGCATTATTAGTACTTACTTAGTGCTTAGTCCAAACAACACAAGATATGGTTTCTGCAAGCCCCACCGCCAGATACTGCATCCATATCATTGACAGAGCTTAAAAAGGCTGGGACAGGGAAACGCTATCCCTAAACCGACCCGATCATCTTGGAGTTTGTGCTAAAAACTGGGTTTTGTGGCCAGACAAAACAGCGCTTAATAATGATGGTCATCGACATTCCCTTCGTACAATCCTGCCCCTCAGATCCTCAGGTCTCAACCAAACGCCCAATCCCAGCTAGTTATGCATGCGCCGCGATAGCCAACAATGATGCCTTTGGGGAGCTGTGATGCGCTGCGGCAGAAGTGTCGGCGTTTGTTGGACAATGTGGTTTCAAAGATTCTTGCCTGTGCTGCTCAATATATGAAGTCAGCTTTGTTGAAGTGGCAACCATCCTGCCCCATAATAATCTTCCAAAGAGCATACCCAGGACTCTCCACATACTCAGCACTCGTACTCGAACTGAGTATAGGTTGAGTACTCGCGAGCACTGGTCGTCACTTCGCCCGCAAAAAACTCGACAAGCACAGGAGCAGCGCTTGAAGCTCAAGAAGTGGATGTTCAAAATCCAAAATGATACTTTCAACATGTTCCGGGCGGGCTGCACAGTAGGGTTGGGGCTGCACGCAAAAGTGGGCGCGTGTGGAACGACGCGCTCAGGAGCCAGCACGGCGCCAGTGTCCCAAGCGCGTCGCGTGGCCGCGGCGGAGCCCAAAATAAGGTCTACCTCGTAGCTGGGCGGTGGCAGGGGGCCCACTTTACTCAGTCGCGGGCCATCCATCTCCCTCCTGCCCCACACCACCACCACCACCACCCGCCACCCCTTTCTTCCCCAGATGGCGGTCCTCGCCTCTCCGCTGGACAAGCGTCCACCAATGCTCCCCAGCAAGTCTTCGCCTGTCGGCCTTCTCGGCAACAACGCCAACCCGCAGGCTCAAGCCGACGATGCTGCCCTGGGCCAGCGCGACGAGCATCCAGCCACCTGGCGTGGCTCTGTCTCGGCCAACAATTACGTCGACGTGCGCGTCTTTGATCGTCTGCAGTCCAACCCGGCCCAGATTCGCATGCGCCTGCTCCGCACTGCGGGCTCCCCAGGCCGCCCCTTCCGCCACCGAGGACGATCTGCAGTACATCCGCCGCACTCGTTCGGCGTTTGAACGCACCGCCAGCCTTCCAGTGCGCCATCTCAGCCGTGGCCCGGCTCCTCCCCCCGGGCCCTTCTTTGAGCTGGTTAAAGCCAACTACCACCCTTCCGTCGAGTCGGGATCCAATGAGCTCCAGCCTCTCGCCAGCTCCAAGCCCGAACCGAGCGGAATGACGCTTCGTCTGATCCGCACCTCGGGGGAATGCAGCGCTACGCCTCAGTCCCAGCCCACGCTTTGTCGACCTACGCTGCTTCTCGCTCCGACCTTGAGACGCCTGAGCTGGATGTGTGGGTGTCAAGCCTTCGATTGAGCACGAAGGCGCTCTGGGCGGACAAGACGTTGACTCTGTCCTTGCCCGCTGGGCCGAGGAGGACGAAGAAGCGTATGTGGCACCATCCTCTTTTGTTTTCCCTTTAGCACTACTAACTGTACAATCATCTGCCTCTCAAGTGGATTTGGCTCGGACGATGGCAGCTCCAGCTCATCGGATGAGAATGAGACGGTGAATCCCCATGCCCCCTCCACCGCTCCGTATGTGCAACCGGTGCCGTCCCACCGTCACCCCAAGTTGGGCCCGCCTGTGGCACCCATTGGTGCTGGGACCCCCTTTGCTCGCCGCACTTTCCGCTCGGCCCAGTCTGCCCCTGTGGGTGCGCTGGAATTTGGCCGTGCCGCCATTGGCCGGGAAGGAGCGCCGGACTTGGACGCTGACGCCCCCTGGCGCAAGGTCGACTTTAGCAAATACTTTAACCCAGAAGTTGTGGACTTCTAGGCTCACCTTGCCTATACTCACCTTGCCTGGCGAGTGCGTTTAGCCTTGGAATTCGCATGAACTTTCCCCTTGTTCTCTCGCCTTGGTCCAACTGTGCCGTTGCAAGGGCCGCTACTTTTCTCCCACAGTTTCCCATTCAATGTTAACCCCCAGTGTCCACGTGATTGCACCATATCCCTTCATGTGTCCCTACCTACTATGGTGCAAGAGGCTCATTCGTTTTGCATGTTCACTATAGCAGTTAACGCTGTGCCACCAAACTCAGAAAGCCATATTCGATGACGAGAAGTGTAGGATACATTCACCTAGATGAGCGCCTCGATCGACGGAAGGCTAGCGTGCTCCCTCAAATGGCGCATCAAATTCGAAAGGTAAGTATGAGTATGGCGCCTACTCCCCCTAATCGTCCAACTGTCCCCCACAATGCACAGCTGACGCTTGGCTCGAGTCAAGGCAACATTGAGCCGACGAGTGTCTTTAAGGAAACCCACATCATGGGTCCGGTTGCTCCGCACGAGGGTAACAATTACCACCTCATTCTCTCGGCCTTGCATCGAGTCGATGGAGCCAATGGCGAGGTTGGGGAAAAACTTGGCCAGACGAGCGGTGGAGCCCCTTCGCGCATCATTCCGTCTCCAGTAAAGCGCGCACCTGGGCCGTGTAGGGAGTCAAGATGGAAATCTGGTCAGGGCGGACCCCATGAGCCAAAAGTTTGAGCACATGAGCCACGACCAGTCGCATCTCGGCTGGGTTACTCATGGACTTGGTAGGGCCCCCCGACGGTTCTGATTCCCATAGACTGTACCCTCCCGTATCATAAAAAACAAGCGGCGCATCCCACTCGGTGTCATCCTCAGGCATATAACCATTGGCGAGCGCACCTTGCGTTACTTTCTCGGTATCCTTGGCTCCTGGATTCTCGAGTGCATTCCGTTCTTCTCGTTTCATGGCTCTCCTCTTAGCCCGTGCGTTCTTCTTCTCCTTTTGATTTTTGCCCGTGTCTTTGGAGGCATATTGTAAGTGGAACTTGTTCCATGACACCTCTGTGGATGGGGGCAGAAGTGGTATGCCAACTTCGGATCTTGTTTCCGACGTATTGACGAGACCCTTCAATCCAATTGATGCGTTGGACTCGTTCGCCCGCAGGCCTTCTTCATACATGGACGTATTTGGGAAAGCCATGATCTCCTCATTGAACCGATACTGAACTCTGAGAAACGTCTTGATTCCGGGCCAGTCGTGGTACGCGTGCAATAAACGCTCAAACATGGTTTCTTGCTTTTCCGGAGGAAGAACGAGAACAGGGGGGTCTGCCTCATTTCCACCTCTCTTGAATGAAGATGGAGGACGAAAAAGCCCATCGTCGGATTGGAGAACTGGACCCAGTTGCTTCGGATCTCCTGCAATCACTACCTTGACAAGGGGGCCTTGAGGATTAGGGCAAGCCCGGGTTAAGGGCACCCAACACAGCGGCTCCATCGCCTGACACGCCTCGTCAATAATGAAAATCGAACGGGCCACCCAGATTCTTGCGGCCGCTGTTGTGCAAAGTACATAACACCACTTCGGCTTCGTGCCAATACCGAGGCCGAAGGGTGCTAGTAACGAATTCCACCAACAGATCTTCCTCCGATTCAGATGGAGAGGAGTGTCATTGGAAGGAGCAGGGAGGCTCCCTCATCTTGGTTGACACCTGCCCATCGGAATATGATTCAGGAATAGGGCATTTCTTAGATCCATGATGAAAGTGTTGCATGTGCTGTACCACTTGTTTGGTCATCTTCACAGGGCTCCCAATTCGGGCCACCTTGATGTGATGTTTGCGGAAAAGCTGGAACCAAGGTGTAGTGGGAGCCATCAGCCGCTCGGCAACCGCATCGATGGCCAAGTTGGAAGGTGCCGTAACCAAAATTCGGGGGCGTCGAAAATCGACCGTCGTTCCCCGTCTGCGCGAATGTTCGTTGCCAATCATCGTTCCTAGAACCAATTGAAACGATCAGCTCGACCAGCGCGTTGTTTTGCCGGTACCAGGGGTCCATGTAGGAGATGGAAAGGAAGTACATCCGGTCCTACCTCTTCCCCTCAAATTGGGATGAGCGGATCAGATTCAGTATCTTCTTCGGGGTTGCGTTTTGGCAAGACACGACTCTCTTTTCTCCTTCTCTCGCTTCATTCTGAGTACTCATTGATGAAAGAGCATCGAGAACGAAAAGAGTGTCCTTATTATGTCTTTCTTCTCACTTGTGACAGGTGTTGGGGGCATTTCTTCTTTGTGGGCTTATTGGCATAGTACAGAGCGGGGTGGATGATGGAGCGTTGAATTGCCTTGAGCTGCTCCTCGTTTAATCCTTCTGTAAAACATCCAATGGAAGAGGCGGCAGGGACTCTGTTGCTTGAGGAGCACAAGTAAACTCATCCAAGCGAAGCACAGCACGCATGTGCCTAGAATGGGTACCGAGCTTGTCTGATTTGGCTTCCTCCGGCAATCCAGCTGCTTTTTGTTTGGAAACAATAGGCTTGGTCTTGCGAGGGGTCTGGTAGTCCACGTAGGCAAATCGACATCCAATGGCTCTGCCAACTTCGATGGCATTCCCATGATGTGGAAGAGGTCACAATCGCCTTGGCTAGAAGATATACTGACTGACTTGGGCATTAGCGGCAAACCTGGCGGGTCGACTTAGGGCTCATGTGCACGCTTGGCGGCGCGCATAATCATCTCCACCGTCTGCAGGGAAGTAGAACGCACCACGCCACCGCTTCAAAGTGGGATCGGCGAAGGCGCTGATGGCCCTCGGGCCCCTTGATTTGTCTCTTGTCTTCTTTATTGTCTTTGTCTTCGTCTTCTGGAGTAGGGGGCCAGTACTCAGTCCAAGGCACGGTCTTCATCCCGTAAGACGCAGGCGGTGGTACCCTTCTTCAAGGTATGCCAAGGGAGGGTACGCGAAGTGATTGATGGCAAAGAGCTCAAGGATGAGGTGGAAGCGTGCCATGAGTACCATGCGCGTTGGAGTGCATATGCAAAATCGCAAGTCCTTCCTTCTCGAGACTCCTCGGGGGCATGGGGCTCAAATAGGATATGGTCCCGGGCCTGGATAGCGGCGAGCTCGTTTTGGACCAGGTCTGCTTGTTGCAGGATGAATACGATGCGGCGTCGGTCGCTTCAGATTGCAGGTGCACTCTCAATTTTGCAGGCTGAGAATTGGGGTCCCGTTGCAGGCATCGACGGTGGTAGTGAGTTGTGGTGGTGGAGTGGGGGTGGTGGGGTGGTGGGGTGGGTGGTGGTTGGGGTGTTGTTTTCAGTTGTACGGGTCACACCCTTTATATAAACTTGTTTCAAATCAAAAAGTAGTTCCGGTCATGGCGATCAAGCTTTCGATAACCGTATCGAGAGGTCATCGATCATCGATCATCCCCCCCTCTCAGCACATATAGCTCTCTTTCCGTGTGCTGGTTGATTGGGTATAGAGTATAGAGGGGAATAGTAATGTGGGAGAAGATTGACATGATTTTTGGTGCGTCTGTTCCTAGTTTTCTCACGCGTCTCACGCGTCTCAGGCGTCTCATAGCTGCGTCAGGTGGCCCAAGCCGGATGAGTACTGAGTCGACGAAAATGGCGTTTTCCCCGCATAAGCGACGATCGACCCCTTCTCCGTCCTATATCATTTTACCAGTATAGTAGTAGCAGTAGTATTCCTGTGACATGTGAGAGGTATAATAGTTTGTGGTGAGTACCACACGATCAACAAACCAAGTTCTTTTGTGGCGTCGCCAGCAGGTCAGAGGATCTTCTGCCACCCCCGCCATTCGGCTTGAAATAGAATGCATCAATGCCCTGAGGCTGTGACTCCTGAGTCAGGAGTGTTGTTGGATATAGTATGAAAATGAGATTAATGAGCGCGGCAGGACAGCATGTGAGTGCTGCATGAACCCTCTCTAACTATATATGATTAAGTAGAAGACCACTGGATCTATGCTCGGCTTCAATTGGGTGCGCGTTCCACCGTCTTCCCTCCACCGTTCCGCTGGTCGTGCTAAGCCATCGTAGCCACCGTTTCACGCGTCCTGTCAGCGCCGGCAGGGCTGCACGCGTGCTATAAGTACGTCGGAGAAAAGTTGAATAGAACTATACGCTCTACGCGTTTTATTACCACTCGGATGTCTGCCACACGCTCATTCGCATATCCTCGCGAGCTACGTCCGTCGAAACATGCTGGAAACTGCTTGGGGTGTTCATATTGCCAAGACAAGTTTGCATGATTATCCCTCAGGATGATGGCAGTCAGTCGTCATCGAGTAACTACCCAGGAGATAGAAGAAACTGCCCCCAAAACAATATACCAATACGTATACATCAAGCTTCAAGGGTTAGTGGTATACTACATCGTTGCCAGCAGGGCGTTGTTGCTCTTAAGACATCGATGTGACAGGGGTTCGATTCCCCTTTGAAGCACCTCTTTTGCCCATAAAGGCGACTTTCCTTCTTTGGATCGAGCTGTGCGTGACTTCACCAAGTTGGCAGTGACATTGTTCATCGGCGGCATGCATACTGCGTCCGTTGTTCCGATTCTTGCCTTAATTAAAGTCGAGAGAAGGAACCATAGACTGCAAAAAGATTGTTTTGTGCCATTTCGCAAATGGACAAAACTAAAAGTATAGTGGACAATCACGTTTGTGCGTTGTATAGATCAGCATCAACAGTCGCCCATCACATCAAAAGCGCAGCACGCTGTTCCACACCCATTCTCACTTTCAAGCTTCATCCAGTATGGAAGAAACCCATAGGCCGTTCTGGCCTGTCGGCGAGGCCGTTTTGGCCTCATCAGCTTTTTTATAGCTGAGAATAGTGAGAGATGGGGCAACTATAGCTTGAGAGATGATAAGGAATAGGGCACTATATATAATACAACTCTCTGTGTATAGGTGACCCTCAGATGAGAACATGGTAGTAGTAGTAGTACACCATTCTCCTGTTATCAACAGAGGGAATTCAAAACAACGCAGTATAGACAACAGAGGGTCGCCCTTACTTTTGTCTTCCCGTTCATTTCCACGGTGCCACCGCCGGAAGTTGTTTTGCTCTCGGAGGGTGTGCTCTTGTAGATGTGACGATAATTTGCACAACATATCATCGTTTTCTTGGAAGGGGAAGGGCGTTTCCCATTTCGAAACTGGTAAATAGGGAGTGCATCTCATCTGTTGTAACGCAGTACCACTGTGCTTTTTGGGCGCGATACGAACTCTTCGCACCTTAAAATGCTTGAAAAAGAAGATGTCGGTATATATCCTAACTCTAGAGGGCCGCTTCGTCCCACCACTGTGGCAGCTTTTGGTACCGATGCTTCTCCATCCTTTTTTGGGTAAACAACGAAGGTCCAAAGGGAAAGATAGAATGCAATTGGCAGGGATTCAACTCTTTTCTCTTCCTCTCATTTTTGTTGGATTCCCTGGTGATGATGAGGTGGGCGCTCCACCGCTTCTTTGAGAATACATATCCCTTTTTTCTCATCAAGAGCCTATCATGTTGACCCTATACCCCCCTCGATCTGTGAGAGATGGGGAGTTCAGTTTCCCGTACATTATAGTCCACACCGTTCTTCCATATATATATCGTCTATCATATATCACCGCCCACCATATGTTCCAAGTCCACACTGTCTTGTACCGTGATTTCCAACATGCCCGCAGGCACACATTCAAGCATTCCATCATAGCTTTGGACCCAGCCTTGTGCAGGATTGCTTCCTCTTTCTTTTCCCTTTCTTGATGGTCGTCGGAGGCCCGAGAGAGGGGAAATAAGAACGGTGGTATAGAATAACCGGTGGACTTCATTCATAAGGTGAAACTGAGGCTTCAAATTCAAGCTTCTGCTTTGTTTGGGCGGGGGGGGGGGGGGGGGGGGGCATATGTTGTGACCGACGCCTGGAGGCCTGTTCCTGCCTGCAGTGGCCGTGTCCACCAGCACGACGAGAATCGTGCGTACTAACGTGTAAGGCGTGACGCGTGACGTCATGTGAGACGCTCCCTTGACTGCACATTATGCATCAACGTACTGCATCAACGTTCATTATGTTCACCCACATGCTACAGGTGTAGAGGTTGCTCTGCAGGTTACTCTACCTAGGGGAAACTTGATCCGGAAACGAACGGATCGAATGCGAATTGAACCCAATTGGCCAGGGGCGCGTATTCGGCTGATATGTTCTGACATGGGTCACGGGAGCGGGCTCAGGCTGAGCGCTGAGCCTCAGCGCTGAACCTCAGGGCGTAGCCTGCTCTAGCAGGGGGAAGTTAGGCGCGAGGGGAACCGCATCGGGTAAAATTTGAATGCGTTTATAGTAACACCCGGGTGTAGTGCATCAGCTGTGTGCCATGCGCGGCGTTCGGCATTCCACGGCCCGCAATGTTTACAGCGACCTGTCTACCCCGCAAGGCGGAGCGGACAGAGACACGTACTGAAAGAGGGATGCAGCAGATGTGCTGATATCATGCTCATGTAGCCTGTAACGCGAACGCCCCAACGCGTGTTAACGACGCAGTCTAACATTCAGCAAAAAGCACATATCTGTCGCTGGAGCTGGCACAGGGGGTAGAGCTGGCCTCAGATATCCGATTCGCGCTATTCGGCTTCCTCGCGCTCGCGCTCCTTCGTTCCTGCGGCGGGGAGGGTGAGGTCACCGGCCACCCGGGCTCTCCCGCGCCCACTTGCTCGCGGCCACAGACCGGACCAAGATACAGCCCCCCGGCCCGGTCCTATGACTGTTTTCCCGGTAGACGTCATCGACGTCATCAATCATCGATCATCGACCACATGTCGACGAAGCTGTGGTCGGGTAGCGGGTGCGCGTTGGGCGATGCCAGTGCGGTGTCGATGAGGCCCCTGAGGCCTTGAGGCCCTGAGGCCAGAAACCTGAAGAGAGGGAGATGGGCGAGGTAAGCGAGTGCACCGTATCGTATGCTTGCGTCTCTGCTACTCGGATACTCAGTACACACTCAGTGTACTCAGTCCCAATACTCAGTTCAGTGAGTACTATAGGCAGGACATCGTACTCACAGTCTCAGGCACCGAGCACTGCCGTCACCGGTCAGGCCTCAGGCTTCAGGAGGACTCAGGCCTCACCGGTCCCCGGTTCACCTCGCGCTCTGCTGTCTCACAGCCCAGGCCCCAGGTCTCACCCAGTCACCGGTCGCTGGTCACAGGTCGCACAGGGTCACCGGTCACGTCCGGCACTCGTCGCGCTGGTGTCTCTCCAAACGCACACTGCTCCCTCCTGCCCAAGGACTATGAAGCTATGAAGATCGATTAATTTGGTGAGCGCACTCGTTCGACCCCCCCCTGCTGGAAGCAACTCACCACTCACCACTCACCTAGAACGCCATATCAGATCTCAGAGATCTCAGGCCGCGCCCGTCACTACATCACCCGTAACACGCAACGTGTGCACATGTCGAGCACAGAGAGATACTGTCCCAACGAAGTGATCTCCTCCCAGCTGTCTCTTGTACGTTGCCATGCTTGGCGCCGGCCATTCAACTCCGACGGCATCGCTCCTGCAGCCCTCCGTGCTCGCATAAATTCGGGGGTGCCTCGCTGCTCTTCTCTCCCCTCTGCTACCAACACCCCCCCATACACACCAACCTGCCCTTCCCCTTCACCATCTTCAGCAACCTCGCATACCGCATCTCGTCACTCGCCTCTACACTAGGTTCACTACACTGCTGCTGCAATATGCCGTTCGACAAGAAGGTGTTCCCCCCCCCCTCGCCCCCCAGCCTAGGCGAGGCCCCACCAGCCTACACCCCCTATCAGCGCACCTTCCCCCACATCGCTGCCAGCGACACCACACAGACTGTCACGTCCGACGAGTGTGTCGCTCATTTGCGCTTGCTCGCTGTCTTTGCCGATTTGCGCGATTCGATTGCCCATATTGATGGTCTGTTTGGCCTGCGTGACGAGGACGTGTTGAGCCAATTCCCGAAGGAGGAGGATAAAAGCAAGGGTCTGGCCCTGATGCGGGAAAAGCGCTGGTCCGTTTATGTGGCACGCGCCGCCGATCGGTTTGAGCAATTTTGGAAGAACTGCTTGCCATCCTCAGGCCCAGCGATCACTGTTGACCTGGTTGACTCAACCACAGGTTTGGCTGATGCGATGAAGAACACCAAGTCGCCTTCGGACCCACCGCTGTGGAGCAGGGAAAATCTGCCCCCGCTGGATGTACTGATGGTCTGGCACGCATTTGCCTCAACCCACCAACTACCTCGAAGACTGTCTTCGTACAGGCCACATGCGGGTGTGGAATGTAGGCTTCCCTGGGCCCTGATTGATGAGTGCATCAACGATCGCTCGATTACCTTCCCTCTGCTGAGGCTGCCGACGCGTTCCCCCGGGCCACCGGCCGTGCCTGGCGAAACCAAGACGACCAGGGTGGGAAGAAGATCAAGTGTCCCCGTTGCAAGCGGGAGGAAGAGATTCCATGGGCCACTGGTGGCCCCCTGGGCGAGCTGACCAAGCCATGGTTTGACGCAAAGGACGGGTTTACCGATACCAACCTAACCACCGACTGTACCTCGTGCAATTTCACATCACGCACGATACGCTGCGTGTAGCCAAGTTCCGGTATGACTATAGCCAACTGGTAAGCGCGGATGTGGCTATGCCCGTACCATTCTTTCCTACGACGGTCGTCCGCCCCACCATCCTTTGACGGTGATGAGCCAATCGTACGCGAGCCATCTGTTGTTACACGGGCTGGAGGTACTGCAGAAAAAGGTGAACTTTGACGCCAATCCGTACCTGACCATGCTGGAGGTGCGGGAGCAGATGGAGCTGACGTGTGCCAACCGGATGATCGTACGAGTGGTTGGAGGTTCCAAACCGGTCAACGAGAGGTGGCAGTTGCCCGGCGTGTGGGGGTTCGGGCAATGATGTCACGGTACTGGGAAAATTCGTCTCCGTTTGGGTTGGACTTGGTGGGGGCAGTGTTGCGCCAAGGCACGTTTGTGTGCAAGATGGATGAGATTGATTGGTTGCATTCGCCGGCACTGGAGCAGACGATGGCGCGGTTGATTGCCAAGTATTCCATCTTCTCGAAATCATGAAGAAATACCCTGGTTCCATGGCGGTGCCGACATTGGACGTGGACTTGGCTTGGCACACCCACCAACTCAGCCCGGCACGGTATTACTGCTACACGGTGCATCACATGAAGCGGATGATCAACCATGATGATAAAGTCGCCTCGGGTCGGTTGAGCGATGCATTTGAGCTCACATCCAAGCGCTATGCCAACTTGACCAATGGCCAGCCGTACTCAGAGTGTACGTGCTGGTACTGTGAGGCGGTGCGTGAAAGCCAAACAAGCCGTGTGTCACCAGCGCTTTTGTTTTCCTCGTCCACTGCCTCCAGGCACGGGTCAACGCGGACGCCCTCCATTCTAACCCCAACATCGACCACAACCATCCCGAGCGCAACGCCCACATTTCTGCCCACAATGCCGTGTCCACCGAAGGGGACCAGGCAGCGGTACGTGGTGAAGCAGTCCGGCATCGTCGTCTCGTCTCTAAGGCCGAAGCGGCACAACGGCGACTGCACAAACGCGGTCTGCTCACTAGAGATGCAACGAGAAGCGTGCTCTGGCCAATGATGAAGCGGCGACTATGGCGTGGGGAGTCTATCCTGTCTACATGCCCTACTACGCTCCTTACTACCCAGATCCATGTATCACTGCAGGTTCCAACTCGGGAATGTACGCAGGCAACCCCGCGTGTGTTGCCATGGGCGCCGGAAGTTTGGGAGCGTGCGTGGCTGGGACCTGTGGCGGAGCTGTGGCCGCAGGCTCCTGTGGTGCGAGTGGCTGCAGTGCTGTGGGCGGGTTTTCCTCGTGCTCCGCGGCTGGTGGGTGTGGGAACGTGGCAGGTGGAGCAGGTGCCTGTGGAGGAGGTGCTGGCGGATGCGGTGTTGGCGGTGGTGGATGTGGAGGATGCTGAGAGGGCCTGCGAGGTACACAGTGGAAGCGCTGCTGCTTTCTCTTGTGTGCCCGCGTTCTTGTCTGAATGTCTATACCCTCTCCACATGAATGATGTGAACCACATGATGATGCTATCGAACCTACTACCCACACCCTCAATTGTTGAATGCTCATGCTGCTTTTGACCTTGTTGTTCCCATCCTTCCTCCTCTGTATATCTCTATACTGATGGAGACACCATAAATGGCCTCCACTATATACAAACAGCTCTCAGAAATGGTGCAAACGGTGAAAAGAAAGTGTATGGAGGGTTTTAGGCTTCGGGAAACACCTTGACATTTGGAAAGTTGGTAGTTGCACTCAAGAGTCATTCTTCCTCCGGCCAAGGCAACGCGCGGGCTCTACTACGCTACCAAGATGATCAACAGGATATGTAAGTGTTGGAAGCTTCTCTTTCCTTCAGTGGAGATGATTCATCTCTTCGCTCACGCACACAAGTCTCTACACTTGACAAGATCCGTATCCATTCTCATCACTCCATTTGGAAGCAAATCAGGGAGGCAGAGGATCCTGGTCTGCTGGCGAGTCACATCTTTCAGCCTTGAATGGGTTGGCACGAGAAACAATACACGTCGAAGGAAAGAGTCTGATAGGCGCAATAGTGTTCACAGTTCCGGAAATGATATGATGCATGCGGTGGTAACATTTTGTTACTTGTAGTGTGGGGTGGACTTACGCACCAAGGACGGCTGGCGCAATGGTAGCGCGTCTGACTACGACTAGTTGTAATCAGGAGGTTGCAGGTTCGACCCCTGCGTCGTTCGACCCGACATGGGCGTCCTAATTTTTTTCAATGTGGTTGATTATTATCTTTTTTTCTGCCCAAGTCTTGAAAACCTCCTCTTCTGGACACCCAATAGATAGAGATTTTGCACCGCTCATCACCGGACCACCGGTCTTGTACTTTTCTCCTGCCGCATCCCTTTGAAGTGTTTACTCGCGTTGGGCGTGTGCGTTTCAAAGGGTCCGCTCAGAGCCCAGGTTACCGGTAACGGTTACCGGTAAGACTAGTGAGTCATGTGGTTCGGTGCAACGCGCGTCCGCCGCACGGACGTGGCGCTCAGCCATTCTGGGCATGACAGATCTCCGTGTTTACAACCACCACCACTGTTGCCTTGCTCTCCACGCTGTTTCCCAACATGCCTACCGCTTACAGCACCCCCGACGCTCCTGCCGCTTTGGGACCCTATTCGCAGGTCATTGTGCATGAGGCCACGCAGACTGCTTATGTGGCTGCATCCCCTCGACCCGAAGACGGGCAAGTTGGTTGAGGGTGGCGAGGGCGATGCTTCGGCGCCGGGGGTGATTGAGAAACAGACGGAGCAGGTGTTCAAGAACCTGTTCGCTGTCCTGAAGGCTGCTGGGGCAGAAAAGTCGTCGGTGCTCAAGACGACAGTGTTCATCAAGAACATGGAACACTTTAAGCGGATCAATGCTGTATACGAGCAGTACGTTTCTGCCTTCGTATGACCATATGACCTCATATGCCCTTTAATTTGCCTCCCCCCTTCCTTCGCTGACTGTTGTCTTCCTGCTGCCTATAGGCTTTTGAAGGCCACAAGCCTGCCCGCTCCGCCGTCGAGGTTGCCCGTTCCCCTGGACGTTAGCATTGAGATTGAGTGTGTCGCTGCGGTGGTCAAGGCCCCGGGCAGTGCGTAAGCGTTCAGGCGAACGCTTCTCATGCACCGCCTCTCTCCCCGACCACACCACCGTATTCCCCACATGCTTTATCCTTGTTCCTGACCTTTCTCGTTTGGTTTGGACGAACGGCGGCAAGCTGGATTGGTACGATCCCCCCATACTACATCTGTATCGCCATATTTTGGGTTGATACATTGATGCCACTCCTGTGGTTGCTCCTGATGCATGATTCACAAAAGAGGTGGGTAGGCTGTCTTACTCTGGGTCGGAATTTGGTGTGTGCGGCCGTGGGCAAAGCGGGATGGGATCTATAATGGGTATGCCTGCTTACTACGTGGGAGGACATATACGAAAGGTTGTCTTTGTCCTTGTCTTGTCATTTTTGCCCCGTCAGTTTGTCCATACCATCACTGCACTTTTCACCCCAGCGCCCGCGCAACTTTACTGACGATGATGATACTTTTTTTCTATTCGCTATCTGTACAGAGCCAAGGCCCGGCTCTGTTTCCGACACCGTCTGCTGCTGTTGAATGTCGCATCCCTCTTCACCACCCGTTTGTTCTCCGGGTGTTTTGATTCAGATCCTCCTGCACTCGGAAAACACGGACTCATCTTTTGATTCCTTCTGCTCCCGTTTACCGCCTTTCATTAACATCTCCAACTGCTATACGCTGAGTCGTATGATACGGACTAGAAAACGAAGGCAGTGTTTGTCTCTAGTACTATTAGCATGTGGACTTACACTGAGCCCTTTCCAGTGTTGATGAGTTATCATAGAAGGGACGTATTACGTCGCGCGTGAGATAGGGAGGCTTTGGTGCGGGTATTCGAACACGCATCAGCACATTGCTGTCAAGCGCACGATGAATCGTTGGGGTGTCTTTGTTGGAAATGAATGCCTTCAAAAAGGTATGGTGTTATGGGGCGCTCCGGTCATCTCCAGACGCCGATCCCCGCATTTCGTAGAACTCGATCTCATCGAATCCACGCCAGCCCCGCGACACTTGCGAGTAAGAGTCAGCACAGATAACTTGCCACGGATATTTTCGCAGAGGGCCAGGAGAGGACCTGACTTAATGGCACGGAGCTTCGTATCTGCGGCGCCCGATCTTGACAGAACCCCACATCGACTGCGGCCCACCGGATCGCAGTCTGGGCAGCACAGGCCGCCCTTTACCTCTTACTACTGTAGATCCCCTTCCTTCTGTTTGAACGTTGATGCCTGTTCTGATTTACGGTATATAAGCAGCCGGTCTGAGGCTTATTGCTGGCGGTGATCCTCCCCGCCCAACCCCGTCTTCCCCCCGACTTCCCTCTTCAAGCTTCCTCTTCAAGCTTCACCCTTACGCTTACGAATTTACGACTTCCGTCGACCACTCTGCAAGCCACGGTTACTATCAGTCGCTTGCTCTTCTTTAAGACTCTATCTGTTCCCGCCTATACTACTGCGTACCGAGTGTGGTAACGCCGCGAGGAACAGAGCAACGTCGAAGGTCCTGTACAGCTGGACCCCTTTCAATTAGTCTTACGACCTACGTACGCGGCTCCTACTCCTCGGAGGTCTGAACTGCGGCCTTTGCACGGAGGCAGCCACCCAAACTAGAGGGTCTCCCATTGCCTCTACACCCGCTCGGTTCAACCAGAATCTGAAGCAGGACCTAACATTTGTAGCTCTCTAATGCCATGTCCAAGGGCTTTCACCCTCAAATTCCGGGGCCGGGCTCCGTCTCGGGGCTCGCCCATGACCTATGACGTCGATGCGTCCCTCCACTACCTTAAAAGGGGATCGGTGGTGCAAAGAGTAACCTGGAACAAGGCGGAGTGGTGGAGCAAGGAGGCTGCGTATGCGCCGGCGGCTCGAAGGTAGTAAAGTGTCTGAAGCTTCCGGGGCTTAGGGACGGGTAGATGCAGCGGAGGACAAGCACTGCCAGAGGGCTGAGGCTGGGCAAGGCGGCTGTCGAGGCATGGCTGTGAAAGGAACCCACGAGATATGCTGTGGTACTGGGAATCGACGCGGCTGAAGGAAGGCTCACCCGACTGGGGCGGATGGAAAGCTTGAGGACGAGGTTGGATGAAGAAGACGAGACAGCTAAGTGGAACGAGAGGTTGCCTGTACTCAATGAATTGTTGGCTGGAAACGGTCAGGAGTTGGAAAGGAAAGGCGGGAAGGGACGAGAATGGAAGGTGGGATAAAGGATCCCCACTGATCGAGGATGATGACTGTTGGCTGACCCTTTTGGTAACCCCTCCTGTCTAAGCCCCATCGCACTGGCATAGATGTTGACAAAGCGAAGCAGACGAAGCTGCGATAGAGTGCGACTTGGGAGCACTCGCGATCCTATGGATCAGCTGCAAAGCCCTTCAGACAAGGTGTGAAGGCAAAGTGGTGAGCCACACAAGTCTTCAAGAAACGCCTGAAGGGAGGAGGCAGGAAAGAGAGACGGGAGATGGAACGAGCAGGGTGTGCGCGCCCTGCAAGCGGAGCTCTTCCGCCCGGCCGGCTAAGCGAGCGTCACCGATCCACTGAGGGCCGTGCTGGGGAACCCTGAACCCTAGCACTACCCTCCAACAGAAGCAAGCGAAGGCTGCGAAGACTGTGGCTGCGAAGACTGCGAAGCGAAGGCTGCGAAGGCTGCGAAGACTGCGAAGACTGCGAAGATTGCGAAGATTGCGAAGGTTGCGAAGGTTGCGAAGGCTGCGAAGGCGCCAAGAATATCAGCCGATAGCACTTCCTCGTTCGGCTGATGTGTTCTGACATGGGATACGCGATGGGCTGAACCTCAGCGCGTAGCCTGCTCTAGCAGAGTGCAAATTGGGCGCGAGGAGGACCACACCGGGTAAACGTTGAACGTTGAATACGTTACACCGGGGTAGTACATCAGCTGTGGCATGTGCGGCGTTGTACGGCCCGCACGGCCCACAGCGACCTGTCTACCCCGCAAGGCGGAGCGAACAGAGACACGTACTAACGACGCGCAGCAGTCGCAGCTGCTCCTGGACGAGGGATACAGCGGATGTGCTGGTATCATGCATCATGTACGCGTAACGCGAACGCCGCAACGCGTTTTAACGACACAGTCGAACATTTCCAGCAAAAAAGCACTTGTCGTGTACCACGTGTTGCCGGAGCTGGCACACAGTGCCGTAAGGCTGGCCTCAGACATCCGACTCGCGCTGTTCGCCTACTAGTGCTCCTTAGTTCCTGCAGCGGGGGAGGGTGAGGTCACCGGCCACCAGGGCCCTCCCGCGCCCACTTGCTCGCGGCCGCAGACCGGATCCAAATACAGCCGCTACCCCTGCGCCCAGTTCTATGACTGTTTTTCCGGCAGACGTCATCGATCCGTCATCTCATCGACGTCATCAATCATCGATCATCGACCATATGTCGACGAAGCTTTGGTCGGGTGGCGGATGGGCGTTGGGCCATGCCAGTGCGAGGTCGGTGAGGCCCCCAGGCTCTGATCTACTCAGTCTGAGTACTCAGGGACTCAGGCCTCAGGCCGGCCTCAACGATCAACGATCACCGGTCCCCAGTTCACTTCGCGCTCTGTTGTCTCACACCCCATGTCTCATCCAGTCACCGGTCATCGGGGTCACCGGTCACCAAGGCCGCTCGTCGCGCTATTATGTCCCTTGCTCACAAGGACTACGAAGCAATGAAGATCGATTAATTTGGTGAGCCCACTCATTCGACCCCTGCTGGAAACCACTCGCCTGCAACGCCATATCAGACTGCGCCCATCACTGCATCACCCGTGCCACGAAACGTGTGCACACATGCCGAGCACAAGAGATACTGTCCCAACTAAGTGATCTCCTCCCAACTCTCTCTTGTACGTTGTTGCCAAGCTTGGCGCCGGCCATCCAACTCCGATTGCATCCCTCCTCCAGCCCTCCGTGCTCGCATAAATTCGGTGGGTGTCTCCCTCTCTGCCACCAACACCCCCCCGCCCACACACACGCCGCCCTGCCCTTCCCCTTCACCATCTTCAACAACCCGCATAGCCCATCTCGCTACTCGCCTCTATACCAGGCTCACTACACTGCTGCTGCAATATGTTGCCCGACAAGAAGGTGTTCCCCCCCCCTCGCCCCCAGCCTAGGCGAGGCCCCACCAGCCTACCCCCCTATCAGCGCACCTTCCCCCATCGCTGCCAGCGACACCACACAGACTGTCACGTCCGACGAGTGTGTCGCTCATTTGCGCTTGCTTGCTGTCTTTGCCGATTTGCGCGATTCGATTGCCCATATTGATGGTCTGTTTGGCCTGCGTGACGAGGACGTGTTGAGCCAATTCCAGAAGGAGGAAGATCAAAGCAAGGGTCTGGCCCTGATGCGGGAAAAGCGCTGGTCAGTTTATGTGGCACGCGCCGCCGATCGGTTTGAGCAATTTTGGAAGAATGTTTGCCATCTTCAGGCCCAGCGATCACCGTTGACCTGGTTGAATCAACCACAGGTTGGCTGATGCGATGAAGAACACCAAGTCGCCTTCGGACCCACCGCTGGGAGCAGGGAAAATCTGCCCCCGCTGGATGTACTGATGGTCTGGCACGCATTTTGCCTCAACCCCACCAACTACCTCGAAGACTGTCTTCGTACAGGTCACATGCGGGTGTGGAATGTAGGCTTCCCCTGGGCCCTGATTGATGAGTGCATCAATGACTCGCTCGATTACCTTCCCTCTGCCGAGGCTGCCGACTCGTTTCAACGAGCCACCGGCCGTGCCTGGCGAAACCAAGACGACCAGGGTGGGAAGAAGATCAAGTGTCCCCGTTGCAAGCGGGAGGAAGAGATTCCATGGGCCACTGGTGGCCCCCTGGGCGAGCTGACCAAGCCATGGTTTGACGCAAAGGACGGGTTTACCGATACCAATTTAGCCACCGACTGTACCTCGTGCAAGTTTCACATCACGCACGATACGCTGCGTGTGGCAAGTTCCGGTACGACTATAGCCAACTGGTAGGCAAGGATGTGGCCATGCCCGGTACCATTCTTTCCTACGATGGCCGTCCCCCCAAAATCCGCTGCCGGTGATTAGCCAATCGTATGCGAGCCATCTGTTGGTACGCGGACTGGAGGTACTGCAGAGAAAGGTGAACTTTGACGCCAATCCGTACCTGACCATGTTGGAGGTGCGGGAGCAAATGGAGGTGATCTTTTCTAACCGGACGATCGTACGAGCGGTTGGACGTTCGCAGCCGGTCAAACGGGAGGTGGCAATAGCCCGGCGTTGGGGATTCGGGCAATGATGTCACGTTACTGGGAAAACTCGTCTCATTGGGTTGGACTTGGTGGGGGCAGTGTTGCGCCAAGGCACGTTTGTGCGCAAGATGGATGAGATTGATTGGTTGCATTCGCCGGCACTGGAGCACACCATGGCACGGTTGATTGCCAAGTATTCCGTCTTTCTCGAAATCATGAAGAAATACCCTGGTTCCATGGCGGTGCCGACATTGGACGTGGACTTGGCTTGGCACACCCACCAACTCAGCCCGGCACGGTATTACTGCTACACGGTGCATCACATGAAGCGGATGATCAACCATGATGATAAAGTCGCCTCGGGTCGGTTGAGCGATGCATTTGAGCTCACAACCAAGCGCTATGCCAACTTGACCAATGGCCAGCCGTACTCAGAGTGTACGTGCTGGTACTGCGAGGCGGTACGCGAAAGCCAAACCAACCGTGCGTCACCGGCGCTTTTGTTTTCCTCGTCCACTGCCTCCCAGGCACGGGTCAACGCGGACGCCCTCTATTCTAACCCCAACATCGACCACAACCATCCCGAGCGCAACGCCCACATTTCTGCCCACAATTCCGTGCCCACCGAAGGGGACGAGGCAGTGGTACGTGGCGAGGCAGTCCGGCATCGTCGTCTCGTCTCCAAGGCCGAAGCGGCACAACGGCGACTGCACAAAACGCGGGCTTCTCACGGGCAATGTAGACGAGAAACGTGCTCAAGCCAATTCGGAAGCGCCCACAATGGCGTGGGGAGTCTATCCCGTCTACATGCCTACTACGCTCCGTACTACCAGATCCATCTATCACTGCCGGTTCCAACTCGGGCACGTATGCAAGCAACCCCGCGTGTGTCGCCATGGCGCCGGAAGTTTGGGAGCGTGCGTGGCTGGAACCTGTTGGCGCTGTGGCCGCAGGCTCCTGTGGTGCGAGTGGCTGCAGTGCCGTGGGCGGGTTTTCCTCGTGCTCCGCGGCTGGTGGGGTGGGAGCGCCGGAGGTGCCTGTGGGGGAGGTGGTGGTTCCTGTGGAGGTGGTGGCGGAGCCGGTGGTTTCGGCGGTGGCGTATGTGGAGGATGCTGACAGGGCGTTGCAGGCACATCATGCAACAGTGGGATCGCTGCTTTATCTTGCATGCCCGCGTTCTTGTCTGAATGTCTATACCCTCACTACATGATGATGCTATCGAACCTAGTACTAACAGGTCCCAGACCCTCCGAGGTAGGAGCGCGTACGTAGGTCGTCAGACCAGTTGAAGGGGTCCAGGAGCACCGTACTCTGTTCCTCACATCAGCGTTACTATTACACTCGGTACTCTGTATAGTAGCCGGGAACAGACAGCGTCCTAAAGACGAGCAAGCGTTACTAATGCCAGTACTGATCAGAGTCACGCGCGGCTTGCAGCGTACTCGACGTAAAAGTCGTACATTCGTAAGCGTAAAGGTGGTACTTAGAAAAGGTAAAAGGGCGAGAGAGGAACGGGTAGTCGGGAGACCAAAGACAGGCTGGTCGACAATGACCACAGTTATACTAGCAAGCCTTAGACATGGCTGCTTATATACAACAGAAGGAAGCAGGCCTCAAATGCCTCATGACAGGTATAAACAGAATGCGATGCACTTTCCAGAGAGGTAAAGACTAATGCACGGCCTATGCTCTCAAAGGCGCTGACCCTGCGTGTCGGGCGCAGCAGGAAGGGTTCTGCCAAGACTGGGTGCAATGTGCGCAAAACATTGTACAGATGTGCCCATGCGACCATGGCGGGCCGCGGATGATATCCGAAGCATCTCATGGGTAAGTCGTCGAGTGGCTCTCTCTCCCTAGTCCCCTTCCTCTTGCTAACTGTTGTCTTTCCTGCTACCTATAGGCTTTTGAAGGCCACAAGCCTGCCCGCTCCGCCGTTGAGGTTGCCCCCGTCTTCCCCTGGACGTTAGCATTGAGATTGAGGGTGTTCGCTTCTCATGCACCGCCTCTCCCGCGACCACTGCAAATCGTGTCCCCCACATGCTTTGTTCCTTGTTACTGACCTTTCTCGTTGTTTTGAACGAACGGAGGCAAGCTGGATTGGTGCGAGATCTCCCCACACTACATCTGCATCGCCATATTTTGGGTTGATGCCACTGCTGTGGTCGCTCCTGATGCATGACTCACAAAGCAGGTGGTGCAGGCTGTCTTATTCTGGGTCGGAATTTGGCGTGTGCCGGCGTGGGCAATGCGGGATGGGATCTATAGTTGGGTATGCCTGCTTACTACGTGGGAAGAGATAACATATACTAACGAAATCTGTCTCTGCTTGAGCGTGGTCTGGGCGTGGCTAATAGCGGGTATGGTGTGTGGCAGGTTATTCTAGGCGAAGCTTGTCATGTACGACTAAGGGACAATGATTAATGAATCCACTGCGCAGCAACCGCCCCTGGCCACTTGACTGAGTTCTGAGAGCCAGAGGTCTGGCCTGGTTCCGGCGGCCAGACCCACTCGGGCGGGCACTGAAGGCACTGGCGCGGTGCGGGTGCGGCGGGCGGGCACACTCTAACACGCTGCGTTACCACTCACTATACGCCACCATATCTTCCGGTGGCTATATACACAAGCCTCTTTATATTAGCTACTGTACAGGGAATATATAAGTCTGGCTATCCAGAGGGGGTCGTTTATGCCCCTCCTCTGGTTGCGCCACCACCCCAAAAAGCTAAATGTCCAGCACGTCCGCCCCGCCACTTGACACGGCATCCCAGGCGATTGACTCATCCCTACTGCCCTCGCCTACCTCAAGCGGTGCTCTGCCATCAGCCATTTCTTCCCGACTCTTCCGCTAGTGGCGCCATTCCCTTCCACAGCAGTGGCAGCAGCAGCCTTGAACAATCAACACCTTCTGACGCTTCTTCTACTTCTGCCCCATCGACATCGACAACAGCGGTATCCCCAACATCCTCGGCTTATACAGGTACGCTCCCCAACCCGCCCCCTATATGCTTTGGGAAGTCTCCCAAACAACGACCTGTGCACCTAATATGAGGGTCATGCTGCAGCTGATGGAGTTGACTATGTAACGTTACGAGGTTTTCCGTTCTAATTGTTCTCATCTGTCCTACAGTTGCCTCGACTGTCATGTCTAGCACCGCTGTCCCAAGTACCGTTGCTGGGGCAAGCAGCACGCATATGCCGACTACCTCGATAGAGCAAACCAGTAGCGATGAACCCTTGCCCTCGACTGTCCCCGCAACCAGCACGTTATCCGAAATGACCTCGTTGGTTGATACGAGCTCCCTGGCATTGACGTCTTCGGAACCTTCCTCTTCCTCGTTTGCTTCTGCCTCAACGGCCATCTCAGACGCCTCTTCCGCAAAAACATCGTCATCAGCCGCATCTACTTCCACTGCGACAACGAGCCTGGCTTCTCCCATTGACAACTCATCCAGTTCAGCGCCCTTCACGTCCAGTAGCGCCCCCATCTCATTCACGTCTACTTCTGATCACTACACTACCCATTCAGGCGCCGTTACGTCCACCGCGGTTTCGGTTTCCTCCACGAGTCCATCTCCTTCTATGAACTCTTTCTCTTCCGCCTCCACTCCGTCAAGTTCTTCCCGCTCCGCCTCGTCCAATTCTTCTCCCCACTCCTCTCTGTCCAAGTTCTCTATGCCGTCACCCACATCAGGTGCGGTACTGGTATCCATCGCTTTGCCCTCCGAGTCGGTGACGGAGGCAGTGCAGACCATCTTCACCACTCAGTCCGAGAACGGAGAATCTCATCTACTTACCTTCACGTCCACGTCCACTTCCACCGTTACTGCCCCTGGCTCGGCCTCGGCCATCGTTGCTGCCATCCCAACTACAGCAACCATCGTCGCTGTGCAAGACTTGACCGCCACCCGTACCGTTTTGGAGTCAGGAGCGGCTGTGGGCCCAACGTACGTCTTTTCTTTCTTTCTCTTTCTCCTTGTCCTTTTAGTCCCCGTCCGTTTGTCCATAATACCATCATTGCACTTTTCACCCAGTGCGCCCGCGCAACTTTACTGACGGCTATGATACTTTTTTTCTATTTCCCTATCTGTACAGGACCAAGGCTCATTGACCACCTCAGAGTTGACCCAAACAATCATCCTTGTCCCGGCTGCTGCAACCACGGCGGCTGGGCCATCGGGCACGTCCACGTTGATTGAGGTGACTCCCGTCGCACCGGGTCAACTGGCTGCGGCAAGTAGTGGAGCAAGGCAGATGGTGGTGGGACCTGGCCCGGCTCTGTTTCCGACACTGGTGCTGTTGATTGTCGCATCCCTCTTCACACCCTCTGTTCTCCGGGCGGGTTTGATTCAGATCCTCCTACACGCGGGCCAACTTCTATGCAGAGGTGCATATCTGTGGACGACTCGAGTAGTACTTTGCCCCAGTCGTCGCCACCACGGGCAAGGGACGAGTGGCAACAGGCGTATACGTATTGTCTATGACATGCATGGTCTTTGTGAGTCCCAAGCATTTCTTTTTGCTTACAGAGCCAAAACAGGACTCTTTCTTTTTAATTAACGCAGATGATACGGACTAGAAAACGAAGGCAGCGTTTGTCTCTATCAGCATGTGGACTTACACTGAGCCCCTCCCAGTGTTGATGAGTATTATAGGAGAACATTGCGTCGCGCGTGAGATGGGGAGGCTTTGGTGCGGGTATTCCCACGCACCAGCACATCGCTGTCAAGTGCACAATGAGACGCTGGGGTGTCTGTGGAATGCCTTCAAAGGGATGGCAATGTATAATGACCAACGGGGAAGAGATGGTATCAAAACGAATCATGCGCCAGCTACATCGATCGACCGAGACGTGAGAAGAGCCCGAAGAAGAGCTAGCTGTACGTTGCGGGCACAGACGTGATTAATGATTTCGCAGTCCCCACTGGCTGAGCACTTGTGAATGGTAGATGGCTGTGGGTGGCTCTCTTCTGCTGCGGGTGGCTGCGGATGGGAGGCAATTAATGCTTACACGTGCGGTGTGCGTCGCATGTCACGTGCGTCGGGTGGATCAAGCTGATGCAGATGCAGCTGCAAGGGCGGGGCCCCACATTTGGAGTGGGCCCACCTCGGGTGGGGCCGGAGGGGCGCTGGGCCGGTGGGCAGAGTGTGGCACCACCCCTGCGTCGAGCGGACGGCAGGGCACATGGCTGCCAGTGCGTGCTGGTGCGTGCCGGCAGGCGTGACCTATGATGACGTAACCCGTGTGGCGCCGATGGGCTGACTTGTGGGCGCATCCAATCCGCCGGCAGGGACCCTGGCTGCGGCCAGGAGTCCAATTAGCGTTTTTCGGAAGCACCGCGTGCGGGTGCTTACCTGTGCTACCTGTGCCTGCCTTGCCGCCGGTCGGGTGCGCTGACCAACGCTGAGCACAGCGCCCAGCTGGCCCCACGCCCCTCCTCTCCGTCACCCTCCGCACGTGGACACCTGCACCCACCCCGCCCTGCCCTTCACCCCCCCCCGTCCCTCCCATCCACCACCCCCCCCCTCCTTGCCCACAATGCTGGTCCAGGACAAGCCGCTGCTCGCCTTCACCCTCGTTGCCGGGGTCTCCACCCTGGCTGTGGGCTATGCCCTCTGGCGCACCTCCCGCTTGCCCCCGGCCCCCAAGAAGTCCGATGAGCAACAAGGCAAGCCCCGCAAGCGCAGTGCTTTCCTTAAGCTTGCGCCCGAGACCGATTCAACCCCAGAGACAAAGCACCAGGACGAGCAAGAGCCTGTCAACCACGCCCCTGCCGCTCCCGTTACAGATGCAGAGTTACCCGCGATCCCCCCGCCAACGAGTACGTTTTCACTCTTTGTGCCCGGTTCGTCACTGACCAGCCCTGACCCTATCCAGAACCCGAATTCACGCTTACCGCCAAACGGTTTGAACCCACCCATGTCATCCCTGCTGTCGTTCCTAAACATCGCCCGTCCGCTGTAGAGAGTAAGCCCCATCAACCGCAGCCCACAACGCAACTCCCCCAACCCGCGGCAACACCCGAGTCACCGCGGGGTATTCAAGCGGCCCAAGTCTCAAAGCAACCGGCGTTGAAACCTGAGGTGCAAGCTGAGACCACGTCCGATGTTCAAGATGTGCCCCCGGAACCCGCGTCGGACGATCAAAACCCCCCTGCCCCGAGGAGGAACCCAAAGCTGCCACTCTCGCCTCCGAATTTTCTCCTTCGTTTCCCAACTCGGACTCGGAAGAGAAATTGGCCGGATCGGTAGCACAAGTGCCCCATCCTGACGAGAAGGTTGCTGCTGTCCCCGTGCAAGAGGAAAATCCATCTGAGGAGGATGCCCTGGTGGAGGAAAAACCAGTGAAGCCTCTTTCCCCTTCGATCAATTTGGAACCGCTGCCCCTACAAGTCAAAACGGCACCGCAAATCATTCAACCGGAACCCAACGTGCTGGACAAGGAGAGCATCGTTCCGCCAGTCGAAGCCAAGTCACCCGAGGTGAATGACACCAAGCACGCCCCTGGTCACGCGCGGAGGAAGAGTACAAAGATCTTGATGGCAACCCCTACCTCACCTGCTACGCCTTTCGGATCGGCTACTTCGGGCGCAGTGACCCAGGCCCCGCCTTCTTGGCCCCCTCCCCGCCCGTGCCTCCGGGTGGCAGGGCACGTTCTCTCACCGGCAGCAGCTCTCTTTCCAGTAAGACTTCCCAGCCTTCGCCAAAGACGGAGCACCTACCCAAGGAGGCACTCAGCGAAAAGAACAAGAAGGGGGTAAACAAAACGGATGATGTGTACCACGCTGGCAAGCACACCTACACATACCAACACATTGCTTCCTCCACCTCCGCTTCGCCGCAAACGAGTCCCGGAGTGAAGAACGGGGCGCTTCCTTCCCTGGAACACAAGGATTCACTTCGAACTCACGAGTCGTCTCCTCTTACGGATCATGTTGCTCTCGCACCTGCCCCACTGCAGCCCACGACCGAGCCCAAGAAGGATATCCAGGCTTCCATCCAGACGCCCGAGCCCAAGGAGGATTCCCACGCTCCCATTCAGCCTACTCAACATGATGTTCATAAGGAGGCTGATGAGGTTCATGCCCTGCCCAGCGTAGAGCCCCCCACGAAGGAAGCCCAATCGCCTGTTCAGTCCACACACCTGAGATCCCCGAGATCCCCGAGACCCACGAAACCCACAAAATCCCCAAGGACGAAATCCAGACGCCCGTTGAGTCTGCAGCGGAACTACCCAAGGAGGATTCCCAGCCGCCTACCCAGTCTGCACCCGAACTTCCCAAGGAGGACAGCCAGAGTCATATTCAGGAAAAGATCGAGACCCCGGAGGTGCCGGCCGTTACTTTGAGTGACCTTGACCCAATCGTTCCTAAAACTAGACTACCGACTCGAGCCCATGGACAACAGACAAGCACCCAAACTGGTATTTTCGTTGACAACGTGGCCTCTCATCCGGATACGCCCACATCCCTACATGTACCGACTTCCGCACAGGTCTTGACGCCTGATTTGGAAGTCCAAGGGCCCGTGGAAACTACACCTGCACCGGCCTTGGAAATCGGTGAACCTGATCATAAGGCAAGTGATCTCTCTGGCGTTGAACAAGAGCCTAGCTTGACCCCCATCGCTACTAAGGATGTACCTTCGTCTCCTTCGTCTCCCTCGTCCGCGGGAGCTTTACCACAGCGGCAGGTATCCGCTCTTCCGTCAAACCACAACGGATCCTTTTGACGCATCGGAAGCTCAGTCGATCATCTCCGTCGCCACGAGCACCGGGTACACCACCCCTCCTACTGCCTCGCCTTCCATTCAACCTGCCGCTGAGCGGCTTACTCCTGCGTCTTTGGCTGGTGACTCTCAGCGCGCTCCAACGGTTGACTCTGTACTGCAAAGGAGCTTCCTGCGGTACCGTCTACCCCCGGCGAAAGTACTCTCCCTTCTCTCCAAGTGCGGAGGATCACCTTGCCGTCCCCGCGGCTGGGACTGAGACGGGGAAGCGAGCTGCCATGCCAAGCAGAATCCCTACCACGCCTCCCAATCCCCGCCGGAGTGCTGAACACGATTCGTACACGAAACGCTGGGAGCCCTCGCCTTCGCCCTCGCCCTCGTCCTCGCTCTCGCCGGCATCCAAGATCCCCGTGCGTCGCGTGAGGAAGCAGACTTGTCGAAGCGCAAGGCACGTGTTTCCATGCCCCCGCCTGAGCGGACACCAGGATCAGTAGGCAAAGGCAATCGTCTTTCCATGCCCCCTCCTGTTTCTTCCCCTCGTACCACACCCTCTCCCATTCACAACCGTGTGGGATCGGACGCGCACGCGGGTAGTACCGCCACTCCTTCGCCGCTTCGTTCCCGCTCTTCGAAGTTCTTTAGCCTGCACCTCACGAAGCCGAGAACAAGTTAGCGGCTACCGAGGAAGAGAAACCTGCTGCGCCTACTAAGCGTCGTCAGTCCCTCTCCCGCCGCGCGTCGAACCTGTTCCACAAAAAGACGAGTTCCAGTACGGATGCGCCGCCGCCTCCGCTTCCGTCTCTGCTTCCTAAGGATGCCACTCACACTCATCCCGCCCCAGCTCCCAAGACCAAGAGGGCATCGATGGAGCGCCATGGCGGTCCCGCCCTCCCCTCCTCTTCCTCCGCCTCACCCTCCTCCACTACGACCCACCCATCCACTCATCCTCACTTCCCATCAGCCTCCTTGGCCGACCCGACGCCAACCAAGCCCAATTTGGTCCCCGCGCCCGCTCCGGCTCCCACCACCAAACCTTCCCCCACTTCCGCTCGCATGTCTTTCCCTACCCGTGAGACCAAGGCTGTGCCCATCAGTCCCAGTCCCAGTCACACCACACCCACAGTCACAGTCACAGTCGGGATAAGGGGACGGGCACCTCGACCTCGACCTCGAGTTCGGTGGCTGGTACGAGCGGCGCCGTTCCGGGTGGGTCGCATCATGCTCACGACGACGGGGAGAAGCGGAGGGAAGTGGATTTGGGGCTCGACTGAGACGCTTGAGTATCAAGAAAAAGCGTGGGTCTCACCCTGATCCCACTCTTTCACCTCCCCCCTCTGCCTCATCTTGGGCCCCAGTAGCGGTGCTGTGTGTTGTGTGTGTGTGTTTTGCGTTTTGCACAACGTCAGTTACATCTTTTCCCTTTTTGTCCGATGGGTCCACGACCCCAGGACCCACGACCCACCACCCACGATCCATGGCCCACGGCCTATACGTCCCCATTTTCATTCGGCAACCCCGTTCTTCTCCCTGCCTCAGGCCCCCGATCAGGCTCCTATTTGTATTGTCAACCTCCCAAGCCACAATGGTATGCCTCTCATGCCCTTTTTAGCGTCCGTTCCGCGTATAGTTCCACCACTGGAGAATTAGTGGCGAGACCGCCAGCCTTGGTTACTCTAGGTGCGTCATACTGTACGCGTCATAGGCTTTTGGGGTGTGCAGTATAGTGCACGTTTACGTTTAGGCCGGGGTGTAACCGGTAATCGGGCTGATATGTCGATGATACCCGCGACCCCCTAATCATTTAATCATTATTGACCCCAATGAAGAAATGAGAGGAATGTGCCCGGCGGTGCAGCACACTCCGTCCGGACCTTCTCAATCTATACTGAGACCTGAGTCCTGTCTAACCGCTGTTGTGGATTCTGGGCGGCTGTTGACTCTAGGTAGGTACCTATTCCGATCTCTCGGCATGAAAATGGCTGTGATGCATGAGATGGATCACAAAGAAGTGGAACAGATGGAGCTATGGCAAAAATAGAAACATCTTCGTGCATCAGGTGCATCAGGCCTCAGGGTGAGGCCTCAGGGTAGTAGGTACTAAGTATCATGGCGCCCTCAGAGAAGAGAGAAGTACAGAAAATGTGGTTTGGGGAGTGCTGGATGGACCAAAGACGTTGATGTGCATCAATGGAAGCGTGCAATGTGTGAGCGGTGCAACCACACAAGCTTTTAGAGCCAAACTTTGGAGCCAAGCTTCCCCCTATATATTCCAATCTATTTTGCACAGTACTTTTGTCACTGTGCGGAGACTGCGATGGAACCCAGATATCATTGTATTAGTAGTGGCGGGGGAGTTGAAGCAAAGTGGCAGCAACTCTCCAAGTCTTGGTCTTCTTTGCTGGGTCCTTTTGCCAGAGTATTGTTATTCACACACACAGGATCGAATTAAGGAAGGAAGTTCAAGCGCTCCCCTGCCCTTCTCGAACCAAACGACGAAAGGGGAACGAGGTGTTCAAACGCTGTTGTCCCTGCACGAGAAGGGTTGGCCAGAGGTAGATGAGTCTTTGGCCATTGCCACCGCCCGCCGCATACGTCCCGCACCCAGTCACAAAGCACCCTGCTCCCACGAGCGCGACGCTGACGCAAAAATTAACTTGTCCTTTTTGGATCCGTCGTGGAACGCGCGGTTCCAAGCGCGTTGAATCCAGGTTTTCCCGCAGGGCGAAACCACCGTACCCATATTGGGATGTTCAAACTCCAGCGAAAGCATGTACAAGCCCATCAGGCCTGTCAAGCCAACCACCAGGAACCCCCCCCCCCCGTCAACGCGCCAATGAGGGAGAGCAAGTCATCAAACACAGGCACCGCGCATGCTAGCACAAACCCGATCACCAGCACGGTGCAAAAGGAGCCTGACCAGACCAGCCAATGTACCGGGTAGCGTGGTTGAGATGCCGTGTCCCGCTCGCGCACGAACGAAGATGTACTTGGCCCCAATGTGGGAGAGGAGGAGGGCACTGACAAACAAAGCCAAACAAGGCAATGCCATAAACCACAATTTTGAGGGTCGGCCCTGCCGTGGCGAGAACGGGGAAGAAGCCACTTGCCTGCCCCCCATAGACCAGACAGGCAATCACAACATAGGTGCTGCACACAAAGCCTTGGCCGACATACTGACTTGAGAAAATCCGACGGCTTTTCCATCTCGGCCGAGATGGAGAAGAAACCTGGTGTGCCCATCAACGCAAACAGTTGCGTCGACACGGCGTTCATCGCCTTGTAGAGAGGATAGCGTACCGCTGCCTCCACCTCGTTCCCGCTCCGGCAGGCCGACTTTCCCCCTTGCCCTTGACCAGCAGCGCGATCGTCTGCACCCACACCGATACGATCACACAAGTCAAGCCAACATACGACAGGATCGCAACTCGCTCCATCTCGTGCAGAATCGAGCCGACAATCAGAGAAACCGTTACTATGCCGGCAAAGGCTATCGTACATAGCCCATGGAGCGTGATCGCATTAAACGCGATTGTCAAGGTCCTGCCAAACAATGCTTTGTGTCAGAGGGTATCTGATCGATGTTCGTTTGCATGTGGCCAACTTAGAAATAGAGTGCCAAACAGTGGAGAGAGGAAAGGCGACTTACTCGATTGCCGAACCAGCAAAGAGGATAAAGACGATGCAGTACTCCAGCCAAACCTTCTCCCCCACACGACCCCCGATCATCTGCCCAAAGTCGCCGACAGAATGAATGTGCGGATACCGCATCCGAATCTTGGCAATGTACCACGACGAGAGTGTCGTGATGGCGCACAAGAGAAGCAGGGAGATCAGGCCCGGCACAAACCCCAACGTACCAAACGTGGCGGGGATACCTAGGATTCCAACTACACCAACAAGACACAGTACAACTGTCAGTCAGTCTCTCCCGCGCTCCACAGAGCAGAACGAATATGGCGAGAGAAAGGGTGAAAAATGGGGGAGGGGAAGACGTACTTCCGATCTGGGCTTTGCAGCAACCACCCGCCCTTCTTTCCAATTCATGCGGCGCAGCTCTGTTTTTTCACCTCCCAGCTCATCCGCGTCCCCTTCGTGAGTAGGATGCTCAATCTCGTACACCGCCACTTGGGGCCCGCTCCCCTCACCCTCATATTGCTTTTCATCCTCCTTCTCCAACTTGCTGAGGGAAAGGGGTTTGGCCTCTTCGATCGTGGATGCAGACATGAGGCTGCAGTGATTTGATGGTGAAAAAGAGCAAGTGGTGGTGGGTGGGTGGGTGCGGACGGATAGGGCAGCTCAATTCGGCGGGAAGTACCTCCATCCCCATTGTGTCGCCACAGGCTGGGGGTTATATTGCCCCCACAGCCCCTAAACACTGCAGTGGGCGTATGTAGTGTATGATTAGTCCTGCGCCTGTCACTTGTCATTCAAAGAAGCAGGTATGGTAGCCCTTGATAGCTTGATAGCTTGACTCCCCCCTGTATCTCACGTGTATCGGTAGCCACACAGCAGCATCGGGTTTTTGCAACAGAGCGACGAAATTACGTCGGCTACAGAATCAGGGCGGTTGGACATGCATCGCCCCCTGTACTGTGCGGATAGCAATAACCAAGTCAATAGTCACATAAGCCTCAGGCGGCCTCAGGCCTCAGGGCTCTCAGGCGCTCAGGGAGAGACCCCCCCCTATAGACCTTGGGCCGAGCGCGCTGAGCCTTTTCAGCAGAGATTTTGTGTGGGCCACTGAGTCTCTCTTCTGTGGGTACCATCTGCTGCATCAACGCCATCAGCGCCACCAGCGGCCTACAACCGCGTTACAAACAACGATCCAGTGCGACAAAGACGATTTGGTTCCTTCTCGCTCTCGCGGTGTAACTGCGGAGTCCAGTATCATCCCCAGGGCGCGTGTGTCAGCGCTGTAACGCTAAGCCCAGATAAGCCTACTGAGAGGGGAGCGAGCAGCTGTCGGCAAATCGGCTGAAAAGAACACATTATCGGCACTTTATCAGCGCGACCCCAGCTCAGGGGGACTCTCCTTAGAGTAAGTCGTTGCGCCGGCACACTGCGGAGATCCCTTCTCGACTCCACAGCCCCTCTGCTGCCTCAGGCTGAGGCCCCAATTGCCCAGCTGCCCAGGCCTGTGCATTTATCATTTGTGTTCCTCTCGTTCAACGTTGAAGCTTGAAGTTCAACGTTTAACGTTCACGGTGAACGGTCGCCTACCGTACGAGGTATTTCGAGTGACCAATGGACCGTTGCGTGAGAGATCCAACTGAGGTCGTCTGCGAATGGGTGCGGCCTATACCTACCCTCATTGGCGTACGGCGCTATACATTTTTTTAAACCCCCACCCATTTTCGGAGCCAATGCGGGAGTAGCGCTGCCGCGGGCGAAGGCGCCCAGATCAGGTGATTCGCCACACTGTGTACCATAGTTAGAGAATGTCGCCGGTGTGCCAGAGTATCAAATATGGATTGTTGGAGATAGTTATCGGAGTTCCAACAGAGGTGTGGGCCGTTTGGTTATGCCGCCGATGGTGGCAGAGCGATAATCCGATAATCGATAAAGAGAGGGAAGGGGCTATTTCGGCACATTTTCTAACTCGCGTATATAAAAGAGCTTGCGTGTGGATGCATCAGCCGCGCCAGCGCTGAGACTCAGCGTGACAGTACCATTTCGATGACGGTCGATGCTGACGCGCTGACGCGCCGACGCGCGACACAAGATCTCGATCTTCCCTCTGCGACTCATCCACTGACTTTGATGACGTTGATGTAGTTGATGCAGCTAGGATGGAGCTGGGTATCAGACTTTTTGTAGAGTCTACCGCCAGACGGATAATCATTGTAACGTAACATCAACTATTTTAGTTTCTTCGTCGCTATTACTTCGACAGTATACAAATCCTTTACAGTATCCCATTTGCCAAAAAGTAGAGACTTTGATGTTGGTGGCGAAAAAAGGCCGGTGGGGGTGCAACGCAAGGGAAGAAGTTACGCCCCCTTCCAATGGTGCGGTATGAGCACTGATTTGAGGTGAACTCGATGAACTCAGCCCAATGCAGGATGACCGATGACCCAAGAGTTGCCGTAGCAATAAAACAACGGTCAGGGCTGAGGTTCAGCCATCTACAGGGAACACAGGCTCAGGGCTCTCGAGGTATGTGCCATTTATGCAGTGTGAGGGTACAGAGGCCGGGAGTATCGGAAGATGGGCGTAGCAGCGTGGGCGAGATAGGAGGGCCAAACCGAGCCGTGACTCGACGAGGGAAATGCGAATAATACAGCAGAAGCCCGTTGAAGCGTAAGAAAGCAAGGAAAGTTACTTTTTCTTGCCAGCAATGGCGCGACCACGACGACCGGTCGTCTTGGTGTGTTGCCCGCGCACACGGAGCTGGAGGTAGTGACGAATACCACGGTGAGCACGAATCTTCTTCAGACGCTCAATGTCCTCGCGCAGCGCCGAGTCAATGTTGTTCGACACAAGCTGAGACGACTTGCCCGTCGTTACGTCCCGTTGCCGGTTGAGGAACCAGTCAGGAATCTTGAACTCCTGCGGGTTCTGGAGGATGTTGACCACACGCTCCAGCTCATCGGAATTGAGCTCACCAGCACTGCGAGTCAAAAGATCAGCCCATGCTCACAACAACTAAGGTAGAGGGACTCGGGAGGCGAGAACGGAGGCGGAAAATACATCGCCTGCTACGTCCAGGGAATGAGTAGGGGCAGAAGGTGTAACCACATACCGCTTGTTGAGATCAATGTCGGCCTTCTTGCATACCATGTTGGCAAAGCGACGACCCACACCCTTAATTTGGGTCAGAGCGTACATGATCTTGACCCTGCCGTCCACGTTGGTGTTGAGCAAGCGCAGAATGTGCGCAAAGCTCTGGGACGCATCCATAGGCACAAGGGACTATTGGCGACTGCTGGGCGTGACAGGGAGGCAAGGCTACCTTCCCACGACTCGGCTGTCGGGAGAAGGAGGTCAGGAGCGGTCGTCGCAAAAGCCAGGATAGGGTTACTATGGCGCAATAAATATTTGGCACTCCCGCAGCGCAAATGCAGCCTCACTGAGGGGGTTTGAAGTTTATGTAAGGTGTTATGTATTTTTTATTCGATGAATGGTACCAAGCATCAAGCCTCTTTGGCTCAGTGGTAAAGCATCTCACTAGTAGAAATACTGGGACATGAGAAGATCGGTCGTTCGATTCGGCCAAGAGGCACATTTTTGCGTACCCGCCATCATCTCTATCGACTACGGCTCTACCCGTCCTGATAATTGTCGCGCTTTGCATTGATTGACCCTGTTGCATGTAATTCCCCCTTTCAGCAGCACTCATCATGTTCAGAATCATGGGTAACATGTAACTAATGCGATTGTCATGGGTACGATGCGACGTGCCAACCCGGAGCGCCTTCCACCAGTAAGGTGGCGCGATTGTGACTGGACGCATCATCGTCCTGTACTAACAGGCCCGATGTACCGATAAGCTGGCTTAGCGTCTCCTCGTCAGGAGTAAAGGTGCGGGAGGGATGACTACTGGTTAAAGTGAACAGAAAGTTGTACTTCGGCCAGGGGGGGTTCTCTTCTCCAACTTCCACGGGCTCGCTCACAGCAAAGTTGGCAGAGCGTCCAGTTCAACAGCAGCAAATGTGCTTCGACTGGGGCAGATTGTGGGAGGTAGATCACGCTACTGTGCCCCGAGGCGTAGCGCACCACGAATGTAATCGTATCAGCATCGCTTCGATCGACCTCTTTGGGTAGCCTTGCATCGTCCTTCTGGGATAGCGCCCAGCGCCGCCAGGCGAGGTACGCCTTCTTGCTAGGGTCATACTGGGGTGCTGGCTCAGAAGGCTGTCCGCGAGGAGGGAAGCGCCGATTTTGCGCAGAGCTTGCTCTCGTTGAAGGCGAGATAAATAGCCCCCGACCCTGGGAACAAGGACGGTGCGGATATGCTCCGAAAGGGTTGCAAGCCCCACCCCAGCCAGCCCTTCGTGCCGGGATAGGACAGCCATGCGCGTTCGTACACCCGAGGTGGGACTGGGTTTGGGTTGGGTGGAAATGAAGGCGACAAAAGGGTACATTGTAGCCTGAAGAAGTTGAGAGACTAGAAAAAATGCATGTCAGAGCATTTATCTTCGCGGCTGATCACACGTACCTTGGGCTCCATCACGTCCGCCTACATCCGCGGCCCATAGCAAGATGTCTTCTTGAGCCAGCAGCCTCTCTAGGTGGGGGTTGAGAAGCGTCTCAGTGCGGAAGCGGGTGTGTGTTGATGCACTTCAGACTCAAGCACAACCATAAGGATCTTGGCATCGTGCTTGGCGCGGCTAATGGCCTCGTCGTACGTTCCTCGGAGCAAGACGCGGGGGACCCGGAGGAGCCCCTCTTCTTCCAGAGACGCCGACGACGAGGGCTGGGAGTCAATGTGGTCGGAGGGGTTGTAAGCGCGGCAGAACTGTTCGAGGTGATGGCGGTACTCCGAGGCAGCATCGTCCGGCGTGGCAACATCCTGTAATGTGCCGGGGAGGAGGAACGAGAGACGGGGGAGGAGGTTGAGGGGCACAATCCAGGCTAGCAGGCCCAGGAGGCGCACGGCAGCCATGATTATGCGCTCCAGCCGAGGGGGCCTTGGGCGCGGACGGGCGGGGGTGGCGGGAGGGTAGGTGTGGCGGCTACCGGGCTCGGCTGGGGCAGCGTCCCACTCGGCCATTGGTGCGCCCAAGCGAAGCCAGGCGGCCTGCCCGCTGTGCTGCTGCCGTTGGCCTGGTGCGGCGCAGGGGCGGAAGCCGTGCGGGCGGAATGGCCTCGAGGAGGCAGCTGAGGTAACTAATAAACTACGCTGCTATGCTATTAGAGTCCCGTTGGGCGAAAAAAATAGACGCCCATTTCGATTGACTCTGGCCGTCCTCCGCCCTTCCTACCCCGCCCGCCCTTACCACCCCTGTCCCCATTGTACGTTATGGCTACTGTGCCCGACCCTGTTGCGAACCCAGAGCCTGCGTCTGTTCTCGCCAAGGAAGTAGATGGGATTCAACTAGAGGCGCCTGCGGGCCAGGCCCCATCGACGGCAGCCAAGAAAAAGAAGTCCAAGTCGGGAGCGGCCAAGCGCAAAGCCAAGAAGGCCCATGCGGTAGTGGAACAGAGCGAACCGCCCCGGGTTGGGTTGTCTAAGATGTTCCCCTCCGGAATTTACCCCCAGGGCGAGATCGTGGCGTACGATGAGTCGCTTTGGGACGAAAACCGGAAACGCGAGACCGATGCCGAGAAGCGTGAGCGCGAGCGGATCCACCAAGAAACTGAGGGCAACAACTACAACTTGATTCGTAAGGCTTGCGAGACACATCGTCAAGTCCGGCAGTATGCCCAGCGCACCATCAAGCCCGGCATGAGCCTCACGGACGCAGCCAACCTCATTGAGGATGGGGTGCGCGCCCTGGTGGAGGAGAACGGACTGGAGGCTGGAATCGGATTCCCCACTGGCCTCAACCTCAATGAGATTGCTGCCCATTTTTCCCCCAACACCGGGGACAAGCATGTCATTGGCGCCTCGGATGTTATCAAGATCGACATTGGGGTGCAGAATTCGGGTCGGATTTGCGATTCGGCGTTCACAATGACCTGGGAACCCACCCACCAGCCGTTGCTCGATGCCGTGCGGGCGGCAACAAACGAGGGGATCAAACAGGCCGGTATCGATGCTCGTCTGGGTGAAATTGGCGCGGCGATCCAGGAAGTGATGGAGTCGCACGAATACGAAGTGGGGGGGAAGACATTGCACGTCAAGTGCATCGAGAATTTGCAAGGCCATTCGATTGAACGGTATATGATCCACGGGAAGCATTCTGTTCCCATTGTGGCCATGCCTGACTTGCCGGACAAGATGGAGGAAAACGAGTACTATGCGATCGAAACGTTTGGCTCGACGGGTAAGGGCTACGTGATCGAACAGGGAGAGTGCAGCCATTATGCCAAGAACGCAGGGTTGCCCAAGGATGTGGGAAAGAACCTGCGTCTCCAGAGCGCCAAAAATCTGCTTCGCACCATCAACACCCACTTTGGTACGCTCCCTTGGGCTCGTCGACCTCGAGCGCACGGGTGAAAAGAACTACCTATTGGGGCTCAAACATCTTGTCGAGCATGGCATCGTCCAGGACTACCCTCCTCTCTGCGACATTGAGGGATCTATGACCGCCCAGTTCGAGCACACCCTCCTCCTCCGCCCGACTTGCAAGGAGATTCTCTCTCGTGGAGACGACTATTAAAACTTGTGCCGGACGCCTGACTAGAGGGATGCACACGCGTGGTCTTGATGGCATCCTCACCCATTCCCACCTCGATGCACGTTTCTTGTACTTGCGCTGTGTAGCCCAGCATATGGATAGTTTCCAGCGCGGAGAACAAACGGTTACGGTTAGCTTTGCAGAGCGGACTCGGGAGTGCTGCGCGCAGTCGCAGCTCTGCAGGTGGTATATATATGGAGTAGGAGTATCGGGCTCGGCCTGAACGCTGCTGCATGGCAGCCAGCGCGGACATGCAAACAGCGTGACCCAGAAGACGTGCGGTAATAATTATACTGCCCAACAGCTTCCACCGTAGGTGTACCCCTTGCACATCGGTTTCCATGTAGGAGACGTCGAACTCAATGTTGAGTGCGTTGGACGTTATTATACAGCGTGGCCACCCTCGCAGCTCCGATATCTCCACCATCTCAACCATGTTGAGAGAGCGGGGAAAGCCAGGGAATGCCGAGCATGCCCGAGGGGGGGTGGGTGGGAGAACGGGGAACGCCGAGAGACAAGATCGTAGTAGTTGGTTCATATTAAATCTTCACATTCACATAGGCTGAGCGCAGCCAGCTATCACAATGGCACCGGAAGAGATCATCGATCACCGACCACCGACCGTCGACCATCGATCATTCAATCTTCAGCGTTTCGGAGTCCTGGCGCTTTCACACAACGCCAGTTTCGTACCACCACCCATCCTCCTCACCATGGCCGACTGGACGACGGACGTGCTCAACGGGCCGACGCCGCCTGGCGCAGCCTACCTAGGTGCCAGCTACGACGATATCCTCCGTGACATGTGGGACAGCCAGCCTGTCCTGCGCCAATCGTCATTCACGGCTCCGGTCATGGGTCTGCCCCTGCCTCGCCCTGAGGGGGCCCAGGAGCTGCCCCCCACGCCTGCCGGTGGCAAAGGCGAGTGGACCGTGCTTCCTTCGCTGTTGAATCCGGCAACCCGGACCGCCCGTGGGGTTGCACGCATCCCGCTTTACATCACGCCTTGGTCCTCCTTTTTGTGGGGGGCGAAACAGATCACTACGGGCGAGACGGTGGGCTTGTACTATGAGATTCATGGCCATGGACCTGTGCACATCTGCCTTATTATGGGAATGAATATAAGCCATGTGGCATGGCTTCCTCAGAGTGCGTTATCTTTCCCCTTGAGATCCATGCATCGTATCTGACAGACATCCCCAGTCGAGTTTTCATGCGCCATCCAGAAACGTACTCGGTCCTCGTCTTTGACAACCGTGGCTGGGGCAATTCCGAGGCGCCAGGAGGGCGGTATACGTATGTTCTCTTCATATTCCTTTTTTACTTTGCATCAGACTGACATGGTCTAGGACGACCCTCATGGCGCAAGACGTGCTGATGCTACTTTCTTCGAAGGGTTGGCTGGCTCCCTCCTGCCCCTGCCAGCGAATCTTTCAGCTTTTCCCCCGCCTCCCAAAAGGTCCATTTGCCGGAGTCTCCATGGGGGGCATGATCCTCTTGGAACTGCTCCGGATTACCCTGGTACAGGGAGAATCAACAGTCGCAGCGTCCGCATGCCTGATCTCTACGACTTCGGGTCACGCGCTATATGCGGCAGATGTGCAAGCAGTTGAACTTTTGCCTGCTGTTGTGGATCCCAGCCATGCAGTGAAGAAGCTTAGTACCGGATTGCCTCCTCTTAAGGGGGTTGCGATGGTGGCCATTTCGATCGTGCAGTCAATTTTGGGCGTGACACGCCCATGAGTCGGGTGGAGCGCGCAAACAAGGTGCTGTACCCGCCCGAGTGGTTAAACCGTACCCCCTCTGAAACACTAATCGCAACAATAAGGCACTCCGTCAAAAGGGTGTGAGAGAGGAAGATCTTTGGCACGGCCCCGAAGGAGAGGAGAGTACTTCCAATTGGACATACTGGAATGCTGTGGCGCTCTGGCGGGCCGCCGTGATGGCTCGGCTTCAGCCAAGCCCTGATGCTGTAGCGGCTATCGCGGCAATCTCATCGACGCAGACTCACCAGGTCAAGACCTCGGTCCTTCAAGCCATTGACGAATCGTTGTCGTCCGGCGGCGTTTCGCGACTGACGGTCATCAGCGGGACTTGGGACCATATGGTCAACGCAAACAACTCTCGCCACCTCATTTCGGTCATGCGCCATGCCACTCCTGTTTGGGTTGAGAATGGAGGCCATGCATTGGTGTCCAAGCCGCCGCCTCGGTCAACGAAGCGATTCGTGATGCGATTCAACGCACCCAGTCGGCCGCCGGTTTCCCGCCTCTTCCTCCGTCCCAGTGACAACAGTAAGCCGGCGAGTGAATGAATTGTTCCAGCCCTTCTACCACGTGTTTAATATGGTCTAAAGTGGACAGCATCAGCGAGTATGACGGGTAATCTCACTGCAGCTATCCTTATCCACCCCGTGTACATGGAGGGAAGAGTGTATGCTTTTCATGATTGGAAGCCAAAGGCGAATGAAGTTATCCCTTAGGACGTCAATGTGCCCAATGGTAGTCCGTGATGACACCAACGCCCCGCCAGCTTCGTTGCAGGTGGATGAACGAGATGCCGAGAAAGAAACCTAGCTCCTCCTGGTTCGGCGGCCCTACTACTCATACCACTTTCGCCACAGACTGAGACGTCATCGCGTGTGGTTCCTCCAACCCCTCCCGTGAACGCCGCCAAGTAGGTTGTTAGCGGATCCACATGGGTGTAGTACAAAAAAATACGCAATGCTCTCTGGCTGAGGCTCAGGCTGAGCCTCCTCCACGACCAAACGCGGGATAAATAGTGATTCCGCTCTGGGGCGGAGTTAGACCCTTTTCCTGTCTGGAGGGAGCGGAGCCTCTTCGCTGTTCTCCACGCCAACATCTTTGGAATGACGAGCGGTCGCGCATTGGCTGCTCTTCCGGCCCACATGGTGGGTCAAGCCCGCGCATTATGCTCATCATCTTCCTCCTCCTCCTCCTCCTCCTCATCCCTTTCTTCAGCGCATCCGCTCCCCGATAAGAGCAAATTAGCCTCCCGTGTGCTCCGGCGCCAACCGGGCCGCCAAACCCACTCGCCCTTCTCTGGGCATCGTCTGGACGCCATGCAACTTGTGGGTGTTCCCACAGGTACTCCTCGCAAAGACATCCCTTTGCCCCCTTTGACTCCTCCGGAACCTAGTAGACGACCCGCATTACAGGCCTCGGTTAAGAGGGCCAAGGCCTTTGCTGTGGACCCAAGCATATTGGAGGTGCATCAGTTCTTGGGGCCAGAGGCGGTGGAACGACGCAAGGCCAAGGGCACAACTACTGAGTTTGTGTACCCCATCGGAAGTATCCTTCGGGTAAAAGTCGAAAGAATCACCACCATCGGAATGGGCGTGGCGCGCGATCCGGGGCATGATGATTGGGCCATCCTTGTTCCTAAATCGTTGCCCGGGACGAGCTGATGGTGCGGGTCACCTTTAATTTGGAGATGCACTCTGTGGCTATCATCGAGCAAATCTTGGTACCATCCAAGATGCGGACACAGACACCTCCTTGTGAGGTCTTTCACTCCTGCGGTGGATGTCAGTACCAGATGTTGTCCTATCCACAACAGCTCGAACTGAAACGCCATGCTGTCGACACGGCATTCGCTAATTATAGTGGGTTGAACCCTGCGCTTGTCCCGCCCGCAGCCGAAACGCTACCTTCTCCAAAGCAATATGGCTATCGCACCAAACTGGAGGTTCACTTCGTCGTTCCTGCCGTGGTGCGGCAGTGGCAGAAAGAGGAAAAACTTCATGCCAAGTTGACCCACACGCCTTTGGACCTATCCAAACCTGTGATCCCCCCACCCGATCCTGACCCCTGCCCCATTGGATTCAATGGGATGACGGCCAACTATTGGATATCGATGCTTGTCCTGTTGCCACTGACGCGATCAACAACCGTTTGCCAATCGTACGCGAAGAGGCTCGGCAAACCGTCCATCTCCGTCTCACCGGAAAGCCGTTAATGCTTCGCGATTCGTTGACCCCCAAGATTCGAAATCGCTTTCGCAAGAAGAACCGATGGGTCCCAAGTGCTGACCGACTTGAAGAATGATATCACGTACGAGAAAGTCGGAAGCATCTGGGTCCATGGCCCAGCCTATGACTCTTTCCCGGCCAATCGTTCCATGTTGCTCCCCTTTGTCGAGTACCTACGCCACGAGATTGTGCGTTGGCGTCCACTCTTCCTGCGGACCAGCGAGTCCAGCCACAGTACCTGATTGACGCTTACTGTGGCCCGGGACTGTTTGCATTGTCGTTAGCCTCCATGTTCAAGCAAGTGGTGGGGTAGAATTTTCGCCTAGAGCCGTCAAATGCGCAGTGCATAGCGCAATGGCTAACGACTTGGGCGAAGTGAGTTTCCACGTGGGCCCGGCTCAGGAGATTTCCATTCGCCCCGCATCGACAGTTTTAAGCCCGACTCGACGACGGTAGTGATTACCCCCCCACGGCGTGGCTGCGATGACGATTTCCTCGAAGGACTGCTCAAGCTACGCCCCAGACTGGTCATCTATGTGTCGGCCAGCATTCATGCCCAAGCTCGGGACGTTGGCTACCTCCTCAGCCACGACCCAGCCTACACCTTCTTCTCCCTGCGTGCTGCTGACTTGTTCCCGCAGACCCGGTACGTCTCTCCTCTTCCACACTCGATGAATTCGACTAACCAGTCTATTACAGCCATGCCCAGAGCATTTGCATACTACAACGAGCTTAAGGAGCCACAGCAACCCTCTCATTCTCGCAAAATCAATTCATTCTTGCCATATGCCCCGCGCACCTAAAGGCTAGGACTTAGCAGCTCCCACTGCTGTCGACGCCACTGCAGGACCAAGATGAGCACTGACCAGTGAGTAGATTCAAAATCGTCCCTGAGCGATCCACTTTGACCATGCCCCCTTGGCTGTCAAAACGACTGATCGCTCTCAGACCTCACGCGAAATTCGAGCATGGGAACTATTCCGCCTTGAATACTGACGTGCACACGACTAAGACGTCCCTGATCAGTTTCGGCTGGTACGGGTTTCGCTCGCAAAAAAAATAAGTAGGGCTTCATCTGACCCTCGAGCCTCGCCAGCGGGGGAACATGGTATGAGGGGCTTGCACTAGCAAGTACATGAAGGGGGTGACAATTTAAGGGAACATAAAGCCACCAGACAGAAAGGAAAGAGAAGTGTTGGCTAAGCAAACTTGGGTCAGCAGGGCCTTGGCTGATCTGCACCTTGACCGACGTGCGGCCATCTGGACCTTTACCCGCGGCCGTCGTCTCGAACGCCTTGATGGCCTCATCAAAGGTAAAGCGGTGGGTGACAATCTTAGAGATCGGCAGCTTCCCCGAAGCGACCAAGTCAATGGCCGTACGGTACGTCCCCGCCCCGTATCGGAACGAACCCGTAATCTCCACCTCCCGCACATTGACATAGGCCAGCGGCACCGTCACATTGTCCACGCCCATGCCTACCTGGACATACCGGCCCTTAGGCCGGGTGGCATTGATCCCCATCGCCACACAGGGCGGAGCACCCGTGCACTCCAATACCAAATCAAACCCGCCATTCGCAACCACCTCCTCGCCCGACACCTTCACTGCAGCCTTGGCGTTGCGCAAGGCTGCCTGCGCAGGTGTCTCGCCCTCGAGCGGGCGGGAAGACTTGTAGGTGTGCGTGGCGGCAAACTCCTTGGCAAAGGTAAGTTTGTCGTCAATCAGGTCCACCACCGTCACGGCCGCCGCACCCCAACCGCGGGCCACACCGGCACACCCCAAGCCGATCGGGCCAGCCCCAATAACCAGCACGTTTTGCAGTGGGGCCACCTTGCCTCGGTTGACTGTTGCGTACACAGCCACAGACAGAGGCTCCATCAGGGACGCCTCCTCGAGCGACATGTGGTCCGGCACCTTGTGGGCAAAAGATGAGTGGAGGTTGTAGTACGTCGCCAGCGTGCCATCGTACGGCGGCGTAGCAGCAAAGATCATCTTGGGGCACTGGTTGTACTGTCCGCCCAAGCAGTTTTCGCACTTGAAGCACGGAACACCAGGCTCCAGCGCTACGCGGTCTCCGACCTTGAGGTTGTCCACGTTGGCGCCCACCGACGTCACAATGCCTGCCGACTCGTGGCCCAGGACCATGGGCGCGGTGAGAACAAACTCGCCGATGGAGCCGTGCTTCCAGTAGTGCACATCGCTACCGCAAATGCCTGGGTGGGAGCCGAAGGTCAGTGCTGAGGCGAAGAGGGGCAGGGGGCAAGGGCAAGACGCACCAGTCTGGCGGATGTTGACCTGGACCTCGTTGGGGCCAGGGGCTTGACGGGGCGCTGCTCGTAGTAGATGGTGTCAACCTTGCCGAGGACAAGCGACTTGTTGCCGTCCGCAACCGGGACGGGATAGAGTTGTTGTTGAGGGGCATGGTGGAAGTCAGGACGTGCAGAGTAAGAGAGAGCGGGGGGGGGATGTCGTGCGCAGGCTACAGCTGGCGGTTTCTGGCCGGAATATATCTCGGCGGAGGCCCGGTGCAAAACACATGGTCCGTGCATCCCGCTGGGCTGGCGGGCAATGGAGAGACACGGTGCCGCCGCTGCGGGGGCAGCTGGTGGCTACGCGCAGAGGGGGAGGGGACCATGCTCGCCAGCGCCGCATCCCGCGCGCCCCAGGACGCCCCAGCACCAGCGTTCTTCTCAGCACGCTGCATGGCCGCCGGCACGGAGCCCCCTCCTGGCCCCCCATCGGCCTGGCGCCAGAATCCACACGGTGGAAACCGGTGGAACGCAGCTACAGCACAGACCAACCTGGCTGGCCGACCGGTGACCGGTGACCACCGATCGGACCCTCATCGATCTCTCAGCGACTCATCGAACGCATGGCGATACGCAATGGGGCGAGCACGGCGGCCGCGGTGACTCCGTGTGGCTGAGTAGGGTAGAGCAGGGCAGAGTAGCACGGTGACATCAATCATCCCTTCGCCGGTGCGAACTGTTTTCGCAGGGGTCCATGCGCGTCCCAACGCCTCCCAACGCCCAACGATCTATTGGTCTTTTCGGCGATCGCCAGCGCGCGCCACCCCCGCACCCCACACCCCGCACCCCGCACCGCTTTTTTCACTAGCTCATTATTGTAGCTCGGCACGCTTTCTTCCTCCAGGGCGTACCTAGCTTGAAGCTTGATGAGCTTGATGCTTGATGCGCGGAGAAGTGTGTCTTGAAAAGGGAGCATTATGAGCTTGGGCGTAGCGCTTATCGCAAGCAGTTGTCCAGTTGCTATTGACTATTGCCATTCGCTCTTCCCGCGCCACAGTAGCGCGCACAATAGAATGCCCAATTAGTACAGCGCTTAAAGCCGGAGAGTGGCCAGTGAAGCTAGTATCCAAGGCCACGTACGCTATCCCCAGTGGCAGCAAGTGAAGTAGTGGTGACCACGGTGCACTCTCCGGTGACCACAGTGCAAACGAATCAAATAACAGAAGGAAGATGAAGATTTTCTTCGTGTCCGAAGGACTCGCATAGAGAGAGAACTACATTCCTTTAATTAATGGTACAGTATGTGCTACCTGCATGATGTACACATGGCGTGTGCAAACACGTATTAACCTTCTCAATCCCCCGTGCCAGCAACTCCCGCGCTTCAAGTAGCGTCATTGCCCGCAGCATGGGAGAGGTCGTGCTAAAACTGATAGGCACCCGCGGAGAGTTTGTTCAAGTGGCCAAGGGGCGACCCATTCAACATTTTTGGCCTTGCTCATCGGAGGAAGGCAACTGTCAATCAGGTTGGGAGGAACTTCCGAAGGTGGAAGCAACTGGATAAAGTCACCCTGTGAATACTCAAATCCAGTGTCTGTTGTGGGCAAAAAGGCAGCGTAGGCATAGGCTCTTGGTACCTGGCTGGACCGTGGGACAGCCTCCTCGCACTGGGCTTCAAGGAGGAGAGATAGAGAGTTAGTTAGGAGCCCGTACAACAGAGCAGGATATCTTTCGTACCATTTTTCGCGAAAGACCGCGCCCCTTTCACAGCTTGTTGCATGGGTAGGGAATGCGTTGAACCTGTACAATTGATCTTCTGGCCTGGTACTTGGCCTCCTTGTGCTCGTCATGAAGTTCGAGCTCCTTCTTCTTTGTGAGCCCTGGGTGAAACTGATGGCGGCGACAGCGCTCAAGTTCCAAGCGTGACACGGGGTCTCGACTCGTTCCCAAGCATTCGGAACCGTGTAGTTAGCAGTAAAATAGTTACCACTGAAGTACGACTTTGGCGCTGAGCGAAGTGGTGCAGGTGGTGGAGAAGAGTCTGCCTCACCATGATTCTGGCACTCATCAGAATTGCCGATAGTATCGATAGTAGGATTGGAAGGACTGTGCGAATGAGGGGAACAGGGACCAGATGAGGGAGCGGAACCGTCCGTCTCACAACCCTCTGGTATTCGCTGGTGGAGTACGTTGGAGTACGCTGAATGATCTGGGATTTCTTAAGGAGCGAATAGAGCTATCCTGCTCTTCTTCTCTCATACGAAGATGTGAGGGAGAGGAGGATCGAATAGGATTACTCGAGCGTAGTCTCTGAGGACAAAGAAGTGGAATCGAATGGTCCACTCGGTTCGAAGAATGCTGATGAAACCCTTTGGACGCGTGGTTGGCCATTGGGAACGCCCAACTTGTTTTCCTTGTCAGTGCTGAAATCACAGGGCCTATAATAGTCTAAAGATGGTGCGTACCGTTAGGCGCTGCTGTTTTGCTTTCCCAGTAGGTGCTTTGCGCTTTGTGGGCGGACCCATGATCTGGCGAGAACTCTGCCGGCCCGGTCCAAAAGCACCAGAAAGGCGCTTGTTGAGATGAGCTCGCCCCTTCGCCTGTCCCGGCGCTCGTTCATCCCTACAATGTCGATCGGTGTTAGTGCGAATCAGAGGAGAGAGGAGGAAGATGAAAAATGGAGAACTCACGTTTGAGCGTGCTGGGGTCATGTTCGTACTTGGCCGTGCGTCGCCGCTCATGTGCTGGAGGTCGGGGTTTCGTGCTTTCAGACAGCGTGTGTGGATTTGGATCCAGTCTGGTGCGCATCACAGAGGTACCGGGCGGAGAGCCTGGGAGTGTTGACGGAGTCGCTGCGCATCGACGAAGTCACGGGTGAAGGAGTGGGCCTTTCCGAGTCGTTCCAGACGGGCAGACGTCAGTCCTGGCTGCATGTAGTTGGTTGTCGCACTGAAGGAGGCGATGGGGGAGGTGAGAATGGGGGTGTGGCGGGTGGTCGTCTCGAGGTGTAGGGCAGAGGACAGGGAGATGGTGTGGTGTTGGCGCTGCTGCCATCATCTTGGGTGTTTGCTTTTGTATTTAAGCGAGAGAGAGGGTTATACACGCAGAGAGTCGTCTGTGCGTCGTAAGTGCAATTTGAAACCCAGGGGCCCGGGCATTCGCTTCGGCTGAGCTTTGCTGAGCTGCCGCCGCTCCTCCGCCGACTGCGCTGCGACAGCCGACACCACCCATGCTTGGCCAAGGGCGTGCCCCAGATCGTGGTGCAGAACGTGGCCAACCGCGAGACGGTCTACCAGCGCGTGCTCATCCTTCAAGGCGTGGTGGAAAACTATGCTGCGCCGCAAGGCACGCTCTCGTCACCTCTCGCGACGGCAAGTACGACCCGCTCGTCTGGCAAGTCAACCACGGCCAGTTTAAAGCCCTCGTCCCGCTCTCTCCTGGCCCCAACGAGCTGACGCTCCAGCTGTTCGAGCGCGAGTACACACATGCTTCCCAGATTTTGCTGTATGACGACCGCGCGTGGCAGCAGCGCGAGCCCAGCCTCGTCCAGCTCCCTACAGCATCTGGTACCAGCGGGACCGAGGAACTCCGCCGCTTCACCTTGCCATCCTGGTAGCCAAGGACAGTCCTGCTCTCCGTGCCCCGGATGGGCCTCCCACCTCATCCCATTCGGGTCTGTTGACTCAGTGGGGACGCAAGATCGCCGACCATACCAGCTCAGGCGCATCTCCACGTGCCTTGGTCGATGCCCCTCCTGGGGAACAGGCTCAGCGCCTGCGTTCCTTGAGCGAAGTGAAGCGTCGCTTTGCTCTGCAGGCGTACCTGTGGCAAGCGTTCCATGGGGAACAGATGCACCGCCAAGTCTGGGTCGGCGGACCTTTGCTCTTGATGACAGCGCAGGGGACGACGAACCTACTTGTGCCAACCGGCGGCGGGAGGTGAGCGAATACCCTACTGTGCACATCCTCGTCTCGGACCACACGGTGCGCGAGTTTCTCGACCCCGACAATGCCCAGCAAAACCCCAAAGCCAAGAATGGTGGCGCAATGCACAGCTTCGCCAACGAAGCCCTCTCTTCGCCCCAGTGTCCCCAGGCCATCAAGCAGGCCCGCCAAGGCCCCATTGCTGTCCTTGTGCTCGACACGCACTGGGACCCTTCTATCCCTCTCCTACGCGGACATGCCGCGGTCGGCTCCGCCGATCCGGGGGGCTTTCGTTTGGCGTGATGGGCAGCCACTGGATCTGGGCCGCCGAGTGGTCTGGATGAGGTGACGGAGACAATGCAAAGCCACGAGCGGACGGACGAGCGGTTCTGCGTCAACGACCTAGGCGAGTGCGGGTACGCATTCGAGACGCTCAATATTGGTTCGGGAGCGTTTGTGCACGAGGTGGGCCATGCGTTCAATAACCCCCATTGGCCGGGAGGCATCATGCTCCGCGGGTACGTTGAGTGGAACCGGGCCTTTATGACGCGCGAAGGCGCTCGCACTCAACGACATGCCCCAGGCGAGGAGAACGTGAACCCCATCACTCCAGCCAACGATAGTGGCATGAACTACCTTCACCGTCTACAGGCGGTGCGGGGACGCTGGCATCCATCCCAGGCCCTGCCTACCGACCCACCTCTTCCCTTCTACAACCCTCACGGTGGGCCCGAGGCGTATCGCGTGTGGTGCTCTGCTGAGCCCATCTATGAGCCCGGGGTCAATGGCCTGGAAGTCCGTGCTGCGTGTGGAATCGGTGCTGTTGAGGTCTATACCAAGCCCCAAGGCCAGGGGGGAGACGGTGACCTGATTACCCATGTGGAGTTTACCGGGTTGCAGGGCGGACATGCTCCTCCCTCTTCTCTGTTGCTCGATCCCAAGTGGATGTCCTCGCTGGTCGGGTACGATGTGCTTGCACCTTCGTCGCGCACGGTGCGTCTCAACATTGTGGGATGCAACCTGCGGCAGACGGTAGTGGAGGACTATCGTACGCAGGCCTTTGTTGTGCCCATCCGTCTGCCCGGGGTGCCCTTTGGATTGGCCAAGGGCTTCCTCGCAGGTCAACTCGCCGGCCCTGAGCGGTTGCATGTATTTAAAGACAGTTACTCGCCTGTTCAACTGACTGCTTTTGTCGTTCGCGCGGGCGCGTTTGTGGATGGCATCGAGGTCCACTACTCAGATGGCACACGTTGGGGTGAACTCTCAGGTGGAGGGGGCACCGCCTACCGCTTCGACGTTGGTCCCGGCGAACACCTCGCTGCCATCCACGTGCGGAGCGGGGCGTGGCTCGATGCGGTCCAGCTCGAGCTAAAGTGGGCGCAAGAGCGACTGGTATGGCGGAGCCGGGGGCGGGCAGCGCACCCTCTCGTTGCAGGCAAAGAAGCGGTGGTAGGACTGTATGGGGCGACCAATGGGTGGCTCTACGGGTTGGGGCTACTGCGGCGCATCTAACTACGGTCCACAGGTGGAACCAACACCAGTTGGCTCTGATGCGCGTGCGCTCATGCATGCTCGACAATGACAAACACATCTCCCCCTTCCTCGCTCAACACACCCTGCGCAGACCAGAAGAACATAGCCCTCCGAGCGGAGGTACGATCCAGCCCCAGACGCTCCATAACCAACGAGACAGAGAGTTCACCCACGTTAGTTTGCTCAGCTGCCAGGTCCAACACACCCACCTGCGCCGCATCTAGTCCCTCGAACTTGCGTACTCGCCCATCGTCCATGGTCAGTGTCACATCAGCGGTACCCAATCGCCAATGGGGCAACACACGCTGCCCCCTGGCTACGTGGGACCAGGTATGGTTCCAATCAGCCCACGCCTTCTCCCATCGTTCCGGTAATCGCAAGGTCGATGGCAGATCCCATCCGGGAATGCGCAAGCGCGTCTCGGGCCCAAATAGCGTTTCCCCCGTCAGGTCGGGCCAGCATTGTCGCGACACAATGACGGGCTCCACCTGCATCTCGTTCTGGTTTTTGTCTGTGACACTCTTGGATCGCTCCAGGTCGAGGAGCATCATGTCGATACTTGACAAGGCTGTCGTTCCAAACCGGTCTCTCAACGCTTTGGAGCGGTGGGCCTATTGTATCGTCAGCATCGGCTACCGCAAGGCAGGGAGAAGCAGAAGCTAGGGGGACGTACCTGATCGCTCGCATCATACCCTCGCAAGTGAAGGAGCTGGGTAGCGAACGCGCGCTCAAGAGCATTCACGAACCCTTGGCGATCGGTAAAGATGGAGACGAGCAACCCAACCACATCTGACTGGCCTGTACGGCGATAAGCTGGCCCCGCATGGCGCGGTCGTGGTTTCCATGCTCTGTCCTGCACCGCCGCCTCATCGTCCGAATCATCCTCGTCGGCGGGGTCATCAGGTTCAAGCGCGCTAGGACCGTCTGCCCCATCAAGGTCATGCCCGTTTGACACCCGCTTGAAAGCAGGACGAAGTAGTTGGCATGCCGCCCCCTTTCCCAGCAGTGCCGACACCACCACGTCGATCGTATCGCTTCGGCTGCGGAGCGTAGCGCGTAAAGGGGGGACGAGATGGGAGAGCAGGACCTGTCCACCCTCAGAAAGCGTGGCGCGACAAGCATGGACCAGTAGTACAAAGAATTCCACCAGCGCATCGGTAGGCGTGGCGGGGAGGAGAATGGATGTGCGCCAGGAAGCAAGAAGAGTGCGCGCCATCTGGGCGATATGTCGGAATCGCCTTTGAAGGATACGATGCCAAGGCATCAAGGCACGTCTGGATGTCCCTCAAGCGGGGGAAGAGGCAGGAAACGCGAGCACAAGGGAGCGAAACTGAACCAGTCGTGCAGACAGAATCCCATGCACTACTATTTGGTCCACCGTACTCTTTTCAGCAGAGACAACGGAAGCGCTATCGTCGGAAGAAACACGCCAGCTGAGACCGAACCCGCGCTCGGACGAGGGCGATATGCGAAGCCCCCACAGCCCGAACTGATCAAAACGATTGACGCCAACTGGGGCGCTGTGCGGTCCCCATCGTCGGCGCAGGCCTTCTTGGCCAGACGATCAATGTAAGAGAGCGTGACCATGTCCAGTGTGCGGTCCAGAGCAGGGCTCAGCCCCAGCGCGGCGGCATGGGCAACAAATGCGGATCCAGGCAGGGTGGCAGACCACGTAGGAGGCGCGTCCGAAGTGACCCCACAGAAAAGCTGTGCTCCAACAACGTCTCGGCGGCGCTCGTAAGAGGAGAGAAAGCCGGATGGTCACCCAAGGACGTCACGAAGCGATCCGCGTACCGGGCTAGCTGCGGGGCCAGCACCCACGGCAGCAAGCCAAAGCTGGTCGTTCCTCAAAAGCCCCTCCAAAGACTGTAATGTGGCCTGCACATTCCCCGTCCACTCATTAGCTAGCGCCCCGATCGCAGAGGGAGTGCCGCATGGGCCGTTGCGAGTACTGCAGGCATCAGCCCGGCCGCCCGCACACATGCACACGCCTCCTCATCCGCAGAACTGGGGGACGCCCCGCTGTTGAGGGCGCCTAGGACATGCTGGTGCGCGGATAGAAGCACACGCAGCCTGCGTTGTCCCCAGCGGTGCTTGCTACGTGGCTCGCGGCCTGGGCCAGCGCGTCGGCCATGGCGGGGGTGGTTGGACTCGGCAATGGGACTGGCTCAGTGGATCGTGGGTGGACCTATACGCGGCGCGGGGCTGACCTAAGCATCACCGCTGGTCGCAGCCACGCATTGGGCATCACCGGTCACCGGTCACCCTTGGTTGTTGCTGTTGAAATATGGAGCAGTGTGCTAGAGTGCGACTTGGGAGCACTGGCGGTCCTATGGATCAGCTGCAAAGCAGGCTTCAGACAAGGCGTGAAGGCAAAGTGGTGAGCCACAAGTCTTCAAGCAACGTCTGAAGAGAAGGAGAAATGAGAGAGAGAAGGGGATTACCATTGATATGCTCCCAAACTCGACGGCACGGCGATGATAATATCACTGACCTTTTCATCTGTAGACCGCCGCGACGGAGAGCGAGAGAGCAACAGAGACGCCTGGCCATGGTCTCGAGGCTCCACGCGGAAGGAGCGTAAGAGCGAGTTCCTTTTCGTGGCCGATAGGATGGAAGATCAACGGTTGGACTCAAGATGACTCCTGCTGTGGACGCATTTTGTCAATAGATGGGCTATGCCACGCCGCGAGAGTAATCATTATCATTCACGTTTAACGTTTAACGTGTTTAAACCCTCTTCGTCCATCTATATGTGGGCCTTTTATTCTGTAACCACATATATCATTGACCAAAGCTTAAGGCTGGGACCACGAAACGCTGCACCTAAACTAAACTGACCCGTTCATCCGGATGTGTTGCTTATACGCCAACTATTATAAACTCTTTTCTATAGAGCCCGGACCCGCGCAAATTGTGCTCTTTCACTCGTCCTCGCGACAAAAGTCAATGTCCGTCAAGCACCCCCCTTCCAAACTGTAACGTGTGGCCTGATCGAACAGATGACGAAGACAACTTTGCCTGTCGAGGCTGAGATCTGAGAGGTGACTGACACCATTACCGATAACACCGAGGAGGGAAGGCACAGATTCAAGCTTCTGTGTCGTCAGTACGTTTATTGATGTCTCCAGGGGACAGTCTCGTACCTCATGCCATGCAGTACCGTGGAATGCACACGTGGTGTGCTCCTGAGCGAAGCGAAGTATGCGCCCCAGGGCTTTTGATGAAGAGAGAGTTCATCAACCCCATATAGGTTTGACTGCACAACCAATACCTGTGTTGTAACATTGGCGGGAATCTTGTACCCGCGGGAAATGCCTGGGCGTGCAATCGCCCTGAAAGGGTATAAGGCGCGTTCTGGGTAATGTGAGAGTATGGATCCGAACAGCCTGACCATCTGTTTCGTGCACTATGTTCAACTGGCCACTATTTTGGTACTACAGATCGCGATTGGCGAACGGGGGCACGTGGGATGACGTCGATGATGGTGGTGGTTCCACAACTACACCACATTTACTGCTAAGTACATACCAAAAAGCAAACGAAGAAAGCAGGGGCGCGCTGTGTACGCACATTGCGCTTGATGGGCTCTGCTGTGCGCCGGACAGCATGCCTTTTCTGCCGAGTGTGGGCGAGCCCACACGAAACTTGGTTCATGGCGGAGACGAAGAGGGTTGGAGTGGCCAGTTTCTGCTGTGCGACGGCGAGCCGCGCCAAACGACTGCGGCCGGCTGAGCGGAGCGGAGCGCGGATGTACGAAGGGAGGGCGCTGCGCCTGGACAAGGCGCGCTGGGGGGCAGCTGGGGAGGCGGTAGGGACGGCGACTAGGACGATTACTTAGCAAGTGACTCGTGACGCGTGACGCGTGAGTGGGCCGTGGTGCCGGTGTTGGTTGTGCCCGCGCGGCCCCTGTGCCGCCTGCCAGGGGCACAGCGGCGCAGCAGAGCTCCGCGCAGCCGCCAACTCTGGGGCGCGGCAACAAGCATCATGCATCCGCAGTCACTCGTCAGACACCTGTCAGACCCATTATACCGTGTAAGTACATCCAACACCCCTCCGCCGCACCCGCAATCAGTATGACGCCGACGCCCCTGAGCTCCATGCCGCCCCAGCCGCCCCATTCACCTCAGCCCTCATGGCTCCCACACCGCGCGCCTTCTTCTTCTGCTCCTGCCACCACCACCACCACCACCACCGCCCCCCTCCCCCCCGCCCCGCCTCTGCCCCCATGGCTCTTGCTCCCAACGCCAACATGACCCAGATCGAGTGGCTCGCCGGCCTCGATCCGCTCAGCCTCGAAGAGGCTGCGTCCAACCCCAACGACCGCAAGACGGCCATCGTCTGCACCATCGGCCCCAAGAGCAACAATGTGCCCACCCTCAGGGCCTCCGCGACGCAGGCATGAACGTGGTGCGCCTCAATGCGTCGCATGGCACCCACGAGTACTTCCAATCGGTCATCGACAATGCCCGCCACGTCGAGGCTCAGTATCCTGGCCGCCCGCTGGCGATTGCGCTCGATACCAAGGGCCCCGAGATGCGCACTGGCATGATGGTCAACGGAGAGGATGCGCCCATCGAGGCAGGCCACGAGTTTTACGTCACGACGGACGACGCCTTTGCGGAAAAGTCCAGCCCCGAGTACCTCTACATTGACTACAAGAACTTGCCCAAGATGATCGACGTGGGCAAGAAAATTTACATTGACGATGGCATTCTTGCCCTCGAAGTGCTCGCCATCGAGTCGCCGACCAAGGTCAAAGTGCGTGCTGTGAACGCGGGTGTGCTGAGCAACAAAAAAGGTGTCAACCTGCCCATGACCGAGATGATCTGCCTGCCCTGTCGGCCAAGGACGAAGCGGACATTCGCTTTGCAGTCGCAAAGGACTTGGACTACATTTTTGCTTCCTTTATTCGTACCCCGAACGACGTCAAGCACATCCGCAAGGTTCTGGGTCCGGATGGAACCAACCTCAAGATTATCTCCAAGATCGAGTCTCATCAGGGCGTACAGAACTTTTCGCAGATTCTCAAGGAGACCGATGGCATCATGGTCGCCCGTGGTGACCTTGGCATTGAAATCCCCGCCGAAGCGGTCGCGGTGAGCCAGGTACGTCTCAACACCACCCTATACCCGTTGTAGTAAGTACAGTTTGCTTACCAGTGCTGTTGCTTCGTTACAGAAAATGATGATCGCCCAGTGCAACTTGGCTGGTAAGCCGGTCATTTGTGCCACCCAAATGCTCGAGTCGATGATAAAGAACAACCGTCCCACCCGGGCCGAAGTGTCGGACGTGTTCAACGCTGTGCTCGACGGTGCTGATTGTGTGATGCTGTCGGGGGAGACGGCCAAGGGACTGTACCCTGTTGAGGCAGTTACTGCCATGGCCCAGACGGCACGGTTGGCCGAATCGGCATTGGCGTATCCTGCCATCTTCAATGAGATGCGGCAAGTGATCCAGACCCCGACCCACACCGAGGAGACCGTGGCCATGGCTGCTGTCGCAGCTTCGTTGGAACAAAACGCCGGTGCGATTCTGCTCATGTCGAGCTCAGGTAACACTGCCCGCCTCGTTGCCAAGTACCGCCCGCGGTGCCCTGTTTTGGTCTTGACACGCAACCCCCAGACCGTTCGCGCATGCCATCTGTTCCGTGGAACGTACCCTTTCCTCTACACCCAGCCGCGTCCGGCTGTGGGCAAATGGCAGGAAGATGTGGACAACCGCATCAAGTTTGGTTTTGCCCAGGCGATGCAGCTTGGCATTCTCAAGCCGGGCTCGACCGTTGTTGCCCTCCAAGGATGGCGCGCGGGCAAGGGTGCGACCAACTCTATGCGCATCCTCTGTTCCCACCCACGAGTCTGGCCTGGAGTTTGAGGCGGCCCACTAAGTATTAAATTGTGCCCACCACTGCCCTCTCCCTTCCCCCCCCCCTCCCCGGCTCATTTCCCAACGAGTGGCTCAGCCTCGACAGACGAAAAGTGTTTGTGCAATATTACATGCTATCCCCTCCCCCTCTTTACATACCCCAAATATTCTAGGTAGTACCATGGAAAGCGAACACGTACCTGAGAGGTGTCACTGGATCTGCGTTTGGTGGCAATCCAACGCCGGTGTTGTCGACCAACACACGGGGAAATCCAACGGGCATTGTGCTCCATCCCAGCCTTACTGCACCTTCCTCTGCTCAGTCTATTCAGCCTTTTCTGTCTATATTCTTCTGTGTCCCAACCTACCACTCGCTTTTGCGCGTTCTTGTATCATTGCGCGGTGTACGGGCGTCAGGCGAGGGCCGACGGCCGAGGGCCACATTACGAAGTAAACAGGCCTGGCAGGAAGGCCTTGCCCCGTTCGGCGGTTCGTCCGGCACTTCCGGACGGATCGGGTGGTGATGGGTGTGGCACGGTGTCTCTCCATTGCCCTCGAGCAAGAGGGAGGAGCAGGTGGTGATGCTGGTGAGCCAGGGGTCGGATTGGGTCTCCCCTAGGTCCTGTAGCCCGCGCAGTTTGGGAGCAGAGCGAGCGCGTTTGGGACTCCCCACCGGGGAGAGTGAAGGTGCACCAGGCAAGGTGGATGATCCAACAAGTCCTTCCGGTGGCTCTTCTGCTCTCTGCCCAGGCAAATGGTGAAGTGGCGAAAGAATGTCTGCGTACCGCGGACCACGGAGCAAATCCCCTAGTGTGCATCGCCGAGCCGGGTTGATCATGAGCATGCGTTGCAGTGCCGGGCGTGCCTCGAGCGGAGCGAGACTCAATAAACTGTCGTGCGGCGGGGCTTGGGGACCACCTCTTCGGCCCTTGCGCCCACAGTCTTCACCCGGTCCATTGAGGACGTCGACGTGGTACACCACGAGGGTCGGGGAATGGGCTCCGTGTGCTGCCGAATGGGCCGCTTGCCCTCCAAGGTCGGAGTAGACGGGTACAACACACGTTGCTTGCTCGTCTTGGGCGAAGTTCCATGGAGATAGACCCGAGGCGAACCAGCCATGCCGGCCCTAGCCAGTTCCTCGGTTGGCCTGCTATTGAGTGCCGCATTGCGCGAGGGCTCGGTTCCCTCCACGGTCCAGCCGTGTGCATCATATGGTACGTGGACCGACGCGGTGTTGGGCCGACCCGAAGAGCCGCGCCGGTTTCTCGGAATCATGATCGACGCTGAGGTCCTTGTTTCTGAGCCAGGGCTCGGGTTGAGCGTACTCACTCCCTGCGAGACTCTTTCAGCACGCAGCACCTCTGCCCTCTCCCTTGTGGGCCTGTGGGTCCACAGCGATTCGGAAGGAGAAGCAGTACAACGGATCGTCCATCTCGTACTCTGTCTCGCTGACGGTAGGGATCCCCTCATATGGGCCAGGCCCGCCTTCAGACAATGAAAAAGGCCCCCTAGGTGCGCGAGGAGAGGCGGGAGACGGAGGCGGGGCAAATCGCGCGTAACCTGATTGCTCGGCCAAGGCCCGGACTACTTCAGTGGGCATGTCCTGGTTCGGAAGCCGAAGAAACTCGTTTGGGTTCGGCTCCAGTTTCAATACAGCGACGTGGCGACTTGTCTCGGGGCAAATGGCCGGGGACAAAGCAGTGTCGGATTGGTACGCGTGCGCATTCCTCGTCACAGGAGGACAACTGGTGGGAAGGGGGCGAGAACCAGGACGTCCCGTCTGCTTCGTACGATTAGAGATGGTGGGATTGTCACGGTCCGACCGGAGCACAGAGCTAGACGGGGGTGAGTGCTTGAGGGTTATCAGCGAGCGTTTGCTCTGCGCGGTAGACGGTGCCGTGCTGGGCGTCTCGTTGTTCATCGCCATCTCGGAGCTGGAACTGTGGCTGCTGATCGAGCTCGCCCTCGTCCCTGGTCCCCCTTGCTCCATCACAGATGCTCCCACGTCTGGGTCAAACGCCGGAAGAAGGTCGGGATTGAACTTGGTGGCAGCATTCCCCTCCACCGGACTTGGGTTCGAGGATAATGGCCGCCTCGGCGCGAGACGCTAGGGCGGACGAAAGACTCGATACCGGTTGGGCGACCATTTCGGCAAAGCTTGAATGGGGAGGGTAGGGGGGCTCCGGGTGTTCGTCCACGTACTGCCGGAAACATGGGTCCTTGTTCGGATCCGGCAATCGCCAAGGAAATCGACGAAGGTAGAGGCACAGAAAGATCACTCCAAGTGACCAAATGTCCGCTAGGCGCGGATCGTACTGCTTTGGACTGGTAATCACCTCGGGTGCAAGGTAAGGGTCGGATCCCACTACGCCTGCCGCGGAGACCTTGCTCTTTCCCGGACTGTGGAAGACAATGGCCGTGCCAAAATCAATAATCTTGATCGTGTTGTCCTCCGTCATGACGCAATTGTCCAATTTGAGATCGCGATGGGCCAAGCCGAGGTTGTGCAGGTAATCCACCCCATCGACAATCTGGCGAAATATACAGTAGACTTCGGTGCGGGACATGCGACCAGCCATGGTCACAGCAAACAGGTCGTATGGAACATACTCAAACACCTGAAAGTAACTCGACTGGTACCGGAAAATGTCGGTGGTCTTGGATGTTGATATGGTCCAAAGTTGAGCCGACACAAAATTCGGCGGTGATTTTGTTGACATAGTGTCGCTCCGACTCGCCTTCCTGGATAGGACGGAACTCCTTGATGGCAAACGTAAGGTTGTCCCTCGGTCGCTTGACCAAGCGCACGGTACCCCCCGCCCCGCCCCGCTTCCAAGCACGTTGCGCCACCGCCCATACTCCTTGTGTGGGTGCTGGGTGCTAATCCCGGCAGACAGTTGGGGGGATTTAAGGTTGGCGGTTAGGCTGAGGCGACGACAGATGGTGGAAATAAAGCCGTTATTGGCGTTCTGGTTCGTAGCGCGTTCTGTGCTCGTACCCGACATGGCCACTGCCAAGAATAGGGTACATGCAGAGGTGGTTGTGGTGGCGAGAGGGATGCAGATGAGGTCTTCTCAGGATTAACAGAAGAACAATAAAGAGGTTGAGCAGATGAGGCGCGGTGGCAATAATAGATAGCCGGAGATGCTGGGGGGGGGGATATAGCAGACCCGACACCTACAAACCGGACCGCCACGCATATCACAGACACAAGTCACACCGGCTCCTTTACGCCTTACGGCGCGGTCATAGAGTGGTCATCGATCGATCATCGGGTCATCGACAACTATCCAACATTATCACCGCCTCTTGGACCTACCAGGCAGGACAGGCAGAGTAGCATGGGTGACAGTCACCTCAGATCCGTCTCAGGGCCTCATACCGGAGCTGAAAGAGCCCTGAGCCTCGGGACTGGGCATTGGAAGGGAAAAAGATAGAGAGTACTATTCGCCGAAATGCTGCGCCCCGTGTTTGGGATTAACTCGTGGTGACCAGGTGACAGGGTGACTACGTGTGACATGTACTAATATACCGTGGTGAAGCTTGGAGCTGCGAAGCTTGAAGGTGAAGCTTTTGAAAACGCTTGAAAATTGAGCACTAAGTACTGATTAAAGCGGCTTTTGACGCTAGGGGCGGGCACAGGTCGTCATTTTCAGCGCGGAGGCTCAAAAGCTCAACGCTCAGCCTGAGCTTGGCTACGTCTCAGGCTGCCAAGAAGTAAGGCTCGCTGAGGCACGCATGTGGTTGGGTTAGTAGGCACGTGCGAAAGAATTGAAGGTCGTGAGTGTGGGCATGAGTGCACAGAATGGAACAGCTGCCGCGTTTAACGTGTAACACTCCACGGTTAATGGGTACCGGTTACTGGTTACCGGTTGCCGAGCTGTTCCCCGAGAGACTCCGGACCATGGTCCGTGTCGTGGTACATGCAAAAACTGAGCGCTGAGGAGTCTCAGCCTCAGCGCTTAGCGCTCAGGGCTCAGGGCTCAGGGTTCGGGGCTCGGGGCTCAGGCTGAGCACTGAGACGTCGAGGCTGAACAAGGCGGCGGCTGAGAAACCCTTTTACCAGGGGGTTATTGTTTGAGGCACTGTAACATGTAATACGCGCCAAGGGTTCCAAAAAGGCGCCCGTCGTGGGTACTAAGCTCTATATAACGCCAGCCAAGCTTCAAGCTAGCTTGCATGAGTCATACTCTTGTCAGCATGATGTATCATACACAGTCATTCCAGTCACTCCTGATTGAGATGGAACAAACCAACCCAATATAGTGAGTATTGAGTCTCAGTACGGACCACTGAGTACTGGGTATAGTACTGACCGCCGCCGGGAAAAGTGTCTGCTGGTCGAGCGTTACCCACTCAGTACTCACTACTATATACCGTCTCATCTGTGTCTGCGTGGGGTGTGGTGTGCAGGGGTAGCAGAAGGGGCTCCAGTCGTGTGGCGGAAAAAGAGAAGGCCCGGTGCAGAGAGAAGGCGCTGGGCGCCACGAGTAATAGCTGCACGTGGGGCGTGAGGCGCAGTGGGATGATCGATGAGTGAGGTATAGGGACAGGTGTGTGCCTGAAGGGACGGGGGCAGAAGAGAGCGTGGGCGGGCCTGCACGGATGATCGATGAGGGTCCGGCTTGCTCGGGGTAGGTCCCGGCCTGAGGCCTAGCCTGCCTCGCGTGCAGTGGGGTCGGAAGTCCAGATGCTCGTACTGACTACCGAGTGTAGTATTACTGACGTAGGACGGTGGTTCCGACCGGGCCCGCACAATGGGTGGCCAAGGTGGCCGGCGCGGGTGCACGTGACGTGACGTGTGCAAGTAACATGTGCATGTGATGTGACGCGTGACGGGACCTTTGTACGTTTAGTTTGTGGCAGAAATCTAATAGGACTAACGCCAAGGGAACGTAGCTCGGGCCATATAGCATCGGCAAAACCGGTTGCTAGAACCTATTAGAAGTTACCGGTTACCGATTACTGCTGCTAACAATAACCCTCGATACAACATGAACAGTATGATTCGGTGGGTCCACCACCACCACCACCGCGGAGCTGCAGCCCCTGGTGCGCGTCTTCTCGTATCTCAATCTCAGATGTCAGAGGCACAGACATAGTCACGCGATGCGTCAGGGCGCAGCGCGCACAGGATCGATCAGAGATATACGATGTCGATCAACCCGTATCGACAGATCTTTGACAACAAGTCATATCTTCACAGCGGATAGAACCTCTTTGTACTAGTTCGTCACGGTCCCATATTAGTACTTAGTAGATGTCTATATAGTCCGGCACAGCTCTACCATTTTCTAATCGGCTTTTCCCCGAACCACCCTGGCTGTTGCCAGGTGAATGTGTGAACATGAACGGATGCAGTTCAAATCCGGTGTAACATGTAACACGTGTAACATCTGGCTGCTTTCTGCATGTAGGAAAGAGAGAGATATAAGAACAGGATAGAGGACAAGGGTACAGGGCGCTCCTGTTATCTCCGGACGCAGAGTCCCGTTCCAACCACACCGAAGCCCGTCCCGGTCCAGTATTACTATATTACAGCTCTGGATGGCAGTGCACTTTCCCGTCTCAGCGAAAAGCCCTGGAGGCTTCAGATACGTCAAGTTTACTGCCTAAGCTGCGGTGCAGAAGAAGCCTCGCCATATTCATTACAGCCGTCTCTTCTGCTATATACTCCGAGAGGGCACTCTTTGTCTTTATATACCCGCCCCCCCCCCGCATCCGATCCACTAACAATCCAAGCGAATTTACGGTGGGTCGACCGTAGGGTCTCCAAGAGACTGTATACCCCTTGTACTACGATGCTTTATTGTATTCATCGCGCCCAATCTTGGTATAGACCCGTTCATCTGCTGCGTCTGACTGCGCAGCGTCCGTAGGACCTTTGAAAACACGGGTTCTGCATATTGGCCTTTCCACCTCTCTGGAAGTGCCTGCATCCTGTTTACACCTATGGCTGCACGGGGCCTCGGTCCGGACCCTTCTTGTGATGATAATGTTCATCTCCTGTGTTGGCATAGGACGTTGAACCTTGACATAGTCGAAGCCCAGGGTCAAGGAAGAGAGGACTGACTCATGCTCAAGCCCAACGGTTTTGTCCAGGGAAGAACCGGACCTTGGTAGGCTCTCATGCCATGGTCGATTCCGACGTTGGAAGATTCTCACCTGAGCTTCGTCCCCGTGGTCAAGAGCTAGACCCACCAACCGCATCTGGCTTGGTACTATCTTTTCCACTCTCGTCCGATGACATAACTGTCGACGACAGGGACGAAGTGGCCCTGGTGGACGCGCGTGCGGCCAAGGTAGACCCAGTCGAGGTGGTGGAAAGTAAGCCTGAGCCCGAGCTGACCCTCGAGTTGACCCCGGAACTTGAGTCGCAAGACGAAGAAGGTGTCTGGCTCGGGCGTGTGTTCCGAATCAGAGCCAACGGGTTCGACAGGACCGCTCTGGATCTGGACGCATATGGCGCACGTGGGTCATCCAACATGTCCCCTACCGTACCCTGTGTCGGTCCGGCCGACGCAGTTTGTCCTGCCCTGTCGTTCACCTGGGTCGAGGGACGGCGAGAGACCGACGCAAGATCCGTCGGGTCCCAGGGAGGCGACGCGCTTGCAGCGAGCGAGGTGGATGGCTTGCTTCAAATGCCGGTTAGTATTCTGCAGCCGATGCAGTTCGTAGCTCCAGTTGGATCCGCGCAGCGTATCCAGTTCGGCAAATGTATCGTCCTGGCCTTGGGAAGACAGGGCGATGAGGCCCGGGTCAATGGCCAGGGTTACATTGGGAATCAGATTGGCCAACTGGTTGGGGGTGGCACGGGCGATGTGAACCCACACACTTACATTCCGAGTGGAGAGTGGGGGTGCCATCAGGACGTTGAAGAGCGCTTGGGTAAAAGCTCGATACGACCAGTGATGTAGCCCCGTTGCTGGTAGGTAGAGTGTGAAGAACAGAGGTAGGTGTGGGCATGCGTACCGCCCGAATCAGCGCTGGGACAGCCAGTGGATCACAAAGGTCCTTGAAGCCATGTCCGATCAAGGCAGATGGAGAAAGATGCAGAACATGGGTTACGGAGAGAGAACAGTGAGAAACAAGCCGTCGGTCGAAACGCGGGCCCAGAAGCCCTGCTGGGTCAAGGCAGATTCAGTTACGATCTTCTCTCCAAGATGATACTCTGGTCGGGGACGACCGGTCGAAACTACTACCTTGCGTCCTTTGCCCTGCTGGATAACAAGCTTTCCCGCCGACTCGATCCAGAGGTACGAGTTGTCCTTGCACCGCATACGGAACATGAGGTTGACCGTAGGTCCTGCAGCTCTTTCCTACACCCACGACGATGTGAAGCCGATTGAGCGGAGGCGGCAATGGCGGCATTCGAGGTAGAGTCCTTCAGCTCCCGGAATACGGGCACAACGTCCGACGGATGCATAAAGTCGGCAATCGAGCAGCCAATCAGCTCCGATGGCTTAAAGCCAAGAATGTACTCGACCGATGAGGAGACGTAAAAGAATGTACCCTTCAATGACAAAACATATGTCACGTCAGGAGAGTTCTCGAGGATCAGGCAGGCTCGAGCTTGCGGATCTTGCATGTTACCGCTCACGGCATCCGATACGTTAAACGCATTCTCTAGAGTACGCTCAGCGTCAAGTTCCTCATCCGTCAGAACCAACGGTGGATGTTTCCTTGAGTGGGACAGCGAAGCCGGCTCTGTATGCCCAATACTGGCGGAACCTTGTGGAAGCGGCAAGGGGGTGAGGGACGAGTAGTTGACAATGTACGATCCGTCCGCTCTCTTCTCCACATCGATCCAGTTGTTCAATCAGTCGATTTGAAATCCTACCATTACTTGATGCATCCGGATCGTCCCATCGGATGGGAACAATGGTGACCAAGTTGATGAAAGGGCGGCCGTCCTTGCGGTAATTGATCAAGCTCGCCTGACACTCTTTCTTCTGGGATAAGAGGATGGCCAAGTGTCGAATCGCCTGGGGTCCGTAGCCGTAGGTGATATCCCTTTGGTACAATTCCAGCCGGTGCTTGAAGAAGCGACAGTTTCGACCAATGACTTCGTGCTTCGCGTATCCCGTCAATTGCAGGAATGCGTCAGAGCAGTACAACCACAGGCTGGTCCGCAAGGTCCACATCCACAGTAATGAACATGACTCGTCCACTGGGCCCATGTTGATTCCGGATTTGGGCGGGCGGCTACCTTCGCCAGGGCGGTGAGGACGTCAAACCCTGATAAAGATGAAGTGGCACCGTGAATGTGCTCGGTTGCTGGCATCACACCTGCGGACTAACCACATTTGGCAACACCGTGTTCGAAGTGATAGTGGCAGTAGGCATGCCCATGCCCGTTTCATCTCCCCTACGTATCCGTCAAGACATGAAGTGAAGGCAGGCTGGGATGTAGGGGAGTGTTTGGACGGAGGGGATAAGCTGCCAAGCACTAGTAGCCTTCCGTGCAAATTTGGTAGGAGGCGCGGACAAATCAGGTGCTGGCTCTGTCACAGATAAAGTGCGCTTCTTGCCTTTTTCCGGAATCAGCGAAGGGAAAGAAGAGCTCAAATGGGTTTGACGCTCCCACCAGGGCTGGGCTAGAAAAATAGGTTGCTGTTGCTTCAGGTGGCGTTGGCGCCGACGATCTTGTAGAGACACCCCTGCTTGCGGACCAGCCATCCGCGGCCCGCAGCCGATCGTTCCCTGTTGTTGTGATTGGCCGGGCAGTAGGCAAGCCTTGCGCCCGAGCCAATACTGGGAACGGATACGGTGGTACTGACGGATACGTTGATGATACGTTTTGTAACGTGGCTTGAGTTCACCGGTTTGGATGGAACGAGGTTTGTGACATTTTCCCTTGGTACGCCCTGAGTTTCCACTACAAACGGAAGGGAAAATGTGCTCAGTTCGGTTCGGGCTGGATCCAGGGAAGGGTGTGTTGCTGCACCACGGCCGGGATGGAGGAGAAAATGAAGTCATGCCGTCTGAATCAGAGGCATGTCCGGCCAAAGAAGGGAATATTTCGCGCAAGGGCAATCCCACCTCCGCATTTTTGTTGCTTCCATTATCTTCCCCGAAGTTGGCATATCCATATCCGATAATAATGGATGGTCAAACTGCAAATTGGCGGGGTCAGAGAATGGCATCTGGCCCGATGAGAAAATGCGAGGTCAGAGATAGGTTGGGGCCGGCAGGGAAGCCTTCCAAACCGAAATTGTCCATGTCGACATTGCTTGAAAGGAGAGACGAGAACCGTCACCGTCCAATCTGAACGGATCCATCAATGCTTCCATCGTTGGATTAAGACCCGAGAAAGGCTCTGCGGCCTGAAATTCCGTACTCTCGAGCAAAGCTTCGAGATCAAGAGGATCGGAATCCGTCACGGTCTTCATGACAGGTTCTTAGTTGTTTGATAATGTTGTTGGGAGTATGGGAGACGGAGGGACGGAAAGGAGGGAATGCCACGAGGGAGGCGTAACGTTACCGGACGCCAAAAAGAAATGGAACAGAGGGGTTCTATACCAAAAGGGTATAGGAGATACGGAAAAGTAAAGTAACGGACACAATTGCTTGTAGGAGTAAAGCAAGGCAAAAGGATGAAGCGGAAATGTAAAGAGCAAAGCAAGTGCTGGAATAATAGTGTTATGCTCAAGCAAGGTACAACGACAGAAAGACGCGTTGTACAATGTCGAGCGAAACGACCTTAACGATATCCTGTGGTGTGAAGATACATGGTCAGGCCAGCGCAACACACGAGATGAAAGAATGGATGCGCTTCGGGGGCCAGAAACGACACTCACGGAAGGTCTAAAGCTGGGGATGTAGGAACTTAGTGGGTCATTGGACAATGGAGGGGTAAATAAAGAGCCTGGGCAACAGAAGAGACGCTGGTGCGTTCGCGTGTTGCTGGCAAAAAGGGGCGACGAGAGCTCTTGATCACAGAGAATCGGGTGCAAAAAGAACACAGACGCAGACGACAGGGAAAACGAGGCGTTGGGTGGGGAGAAAGCGAAAGGGCACACGGACGGTGGTTCGATGTGGGAATGGGAGTCGTAGGGACGAGACCCGGCGGGGGGGGGATGCAGAACGTCATCGGCTGCTTAGAAGAGAAAAGAAATGGGAAAGAGGGGGCGGGTGGAATGGCTGAAGGGTTTTGTTGGTGCTGATGGCCAAAATAGGATGGAAAGCGAGGCTGTACTAAGCTGAAGGAGGATCGGGTGGTGTGTTTGTGTGGCGAGCGTTCAGGTAGAGGAAGAAGCAGAGGACCGAGTGGTCCCCCTGGAGAGGATGTGCGGACAAGCCAATGGCAGAGAGGGGTGGAGGGTGGAGAAAGAAAGGGAGGAGTGTGTGGAGCGAGACGCGTATACACGCTGTGCAGAGAGAAGGGGGTGGCAGTGACAGGGGCAGTGGCTGTGGTGGCAGGGACAGGTGGATGCTCTGCTGCCAGCGAGAGGTGTGGTGGAGGGCCAGCAGACAAGAAGGCAGTGGCGTTGGAGGCGGGTGTGGTCGCTCGCTGGGGTGCAGAGTGGCAGCTATGCCTGCTATGCTAGCCCTCTGCTCTGTACACTCCGTGCGTGCCTGGCCTTTGGGGAGCAACAAGACTGGCCCAGTGCGGGCGGCTGTAACATGTAACATGCGACGCATATACCGCGTCGGCGCAACGCGTACCGCGTAATGCCGCGCTGCAGCCAAGTATATACACGACTGCATGCGACCCGCAGCGCTGGCGAGGCCGAGGGAGCAGGCTGGCATGGCTCGCATATGCACCCCAGTACGCCCCCGCACAATGCCCCCATGCGCCATGGCGGCGCAAGATCTGATCGAGATCGATCTGGACAAGATCGGGGATCGATGATCGCTATTGATCGAGGATCGAATGACTGGACAAGTGCGCCGCACTGCGTGTATAGACTCGTGGTACACACGCCAACGACTGCGTTGCGTCCTGCTGTCCGTCGCTCCTAGCTACTGGACATCAACGCCAGACAGACTGTCGGCGCTTCTCCATTCGCTGTGGATGTGTGCATTCTCGTGCCCAGTGGGGTCGATTAGGTCTAGGAAAAGCTCTGCCGTCGACGGTTCAGTATATACTCTCAGTACTCTGCAGTATATACTCAACAGGACTATATCCCGCCGCACTGAACTCGGTCCTCAGGTTCAGTTCTCAGCCACGCCTAAACGCCTCTCTCCATACTGATGTGTGTTAGCCATCTACACTCGGTCCCACCCACACTCATCCGTCATCCATCATCCCACGGTAACAATGAAGTACTATACTACGAGTAACGACCTCAAGTTTTTCTTCAAGTCGTCCTCTAGTCGACCTATCCCCCCCCGCCCACTCTCCCCCCCTGGGACTTGAGGACCTGAAAGGCCCAATCGGACAAACCAGCAACGTGCAACTCGCTGTGGCTGACACGTTGACACCTCCGTCAAAAAAGGGAGGCGCCACATATGCAGGCACAACACACCCACCACTTAATTATAGGATTCGCGAGCAACGCCATGTTGGCCCGAAGACGCGTGGGAAGAACAACGCCAAGATGCGGAGGATGACCGTCATCCCAACAATTCAGCGCACTGATATACTGATCATACCATTTCTTACCATTCCTGAGGGCCCGAACCAAACGGTCGTTGACGATGCGTGATGATGCATGTGTGGGACGCATCAGTGAGTCCCCCTGAACCGGCCTTAGCGCTCAGCCTGAGACCTGTGGCTCTCAGGATCCCAGGACGTTCAATATCATGTCGGTCCATCCGGCATGCTCTCCAGGTGGAGCAGATGGCGGAGTTCTGAGAGCATGTTTTGAAGCCCTTAAAGCTTGAAGCTTGAAGCTTGAAGCTTGAAGTTTTCTTAGATCTGGCGGATGAGAGGAGGCCTGAGGGACAGCGGAATCTTGTCGATTGTCAAGCTTCAAGCTTCAAGCTTCAAGCTTCAAGCTTCAAGCTTCAAGCTTCAAGCTTCAAGTATCATCAATCATTTCGGCACCGCGTATCTCCTTCAAGCTTCATCGACTTCATCACTACTCAGTCTCCCTGTGCCCTCTATTTCCTTTGTAGCGATCGTTTGCTCCATACGAGGACTGGAAGGAAACACCGAGAACCCAATGCCAATGTGCATGATCTGGGCCTGCCCTCGGAGAGCGAGGGGGGGGGGGGGGGCAGTGCAAAAGAAGATGAGACGGTATCTTGGCTTACGTTTCTCTTGATATAACATCCCCTCTCGGTGAAAAACGGAGGTTCGGTTGGTTAAGCCTACCTCAGGGCGAAGGGGTGGCTACGGCGTGGAGGGGAAACATTATATAGCCGCAGCGATGCCAGTCGGGTGAGTAGGTCTGATCAGGGTACCCCGAATCGATGGCTCTAGTAGGAGTGCAAGCATCACGAAGGAGAGCCGTGGGGACAGGCTCCAGATAAATACAGTAGGCTGTCACATATCATCAATGATGGCACGTCTGTCGGGCCCCGTGGTTCATGATACATCGTTACCGAAACAGAGAGCACCGTCGCCAGACAACTTTGTTCCAACACGTGAAAAACGTGGTGCATACCAATGGTAATCTTGAACGTCATTGACGAACTGAGTAACGGTTGCCCTTCTCTGCTCAGGCTCAGCGCTCAGGTCGGCGTTCTGTCTTTACTTTGCCACCTGCTTCACGTGCCTATACCTCTCTCTTTCGCCGCCTTCCTGCATCCTGCATCATATATCATCGACCATACGTCGTAACAACCCATGTTCGCACCTCCTGCTCTTTGCAGGTATATAAGCACCTTCACTCGCACAACATACGACATAGGAAAGGGAACAGGAACCCGCTCTGCTCCCCCCCCCGCGGGCCCTACACCACCTTATCTCCCCATTTGAATCACTCGAACAAACTCTTTGCCGCCGCTTCGTAATCGCACATATCGCTCGCAGTGGTTGCGATATGACACCAAGCTACCGTACCTTGCTCCGTCACTGCAACCCACCTGAATTTTGCCAGCGGTACGACCCAGCAAACGTAGTGACCGAAATATTCTCCTTGGCCAACTGCGAAATCTTACCCAACGCCCCGCGATCCAACAGCGACGTCCATCCTAACGTACCCACCCCCCACAGCGCATAAAGCTCCCGCGAAGGATCGGACAGTAACGTGTACCGCGAAGCATCGCCGAACGCAGCGGGACCGCTATTCGTTCCACATAGGCGTAGGGCGTAGCGTTAGTGCACCTGTTTCGGTGAGAGGGAGCGGGGGGAGAAAAGAGGGGGAAAAGGCAAGGTGCAAAGCGGGAGAGAGGGGGGGGGGAACGTACCCAATTGCATCGAACCATTGCTGGGTAACGTCTTGGGGCGAGTGCTGGACGATGATCACATGCAAGTCCTTATCCTTGTCCTTGTACGTTTTGGTCAGCTCGCCGAGGGTCAAGACCTCCTTTTGAGCAAAGGGACACCCGCAGTGCCGCGGGAAAGCGATAATGGTAGGCTTGCCATTCAGCACAGGGTGCGGCGGCGCTTGTTCCCCACTTGAGGTACCGCGTGCGGGACAGGAGAACCTTGTGGGATCAAGCTCCAGATCGCGTTCCAAATGGTGGCCATGGTGGTGCCGAGGATGGATCTCAACCAACGAAGAGGCTTGGCTCGTCAAGCTTTGAGCTTCAAGCTTCAAGAGCAGTGGTGAGAAGGTGGCAAGCGAGCAATACCAACAAGAGAACCAAAGAGAGTAGGACGACGTCCCGGGTCCCCTATTGGGCGCTTAGTGGCGTTGTGTGTTGCATGGTGCATGGTGCGGGCGCGGTTCCAGCTGAGCGTCGTCTCAGCCAATTCGGTCCCAGTTTCGGGGATGCAGTCGCCGCACTCTGAAATCGAGCCAGATCTCACAAGATCGTTGGCACCAATTTTAATCGCGAGGGGCCAAGTAACAGTGGTGATGATAGCAGCTCCTGAACAATTCAATTTAACCCGCGTCGAGGAGTACGACGGTGCTGAAGTAAGCGCGCAGTGGCGTTGTCCAGCTCAGCGATTACGTCGATTATCGATTACGATTACGAGCGCCATCTGGCCGGGCAGCCCATCAACGTTCAACCATTCACCCTCTCCCTGGCTTGCTTGCTCGCTCGCTCTGGCGGCCGTTGTTGTTGGAACTCCACCGTGCTGGCTTTGCTCGTGTCGTGGACACCTTTGATTTTGGCACGATGGCGTCCGGGATTCGCAGTATGTCCAATGTCCAATGTCTAATGGCTATTGGTTATTGTCCAATGGCTAGGACTCCCGAGCCGGGTCCCAGGATGGATCTTGCATCTGGACTAAGTACTAAGTACCAAGTACTAACCAACGGGGTTGTCGTCGACAGCGGTTATCTGGCTCGCGTTTGTTTTGGCGTTTGGGTTTTTGCTCTTGATTCTTTCGTGTGCACTTTGGTCCAACTGGTACCCCCTTTTGGTTGGTACGTCTCTCCCTCCTCCCCCTCCCTGCATTCACTGTCCGCGTCCTATATGTACATCTGCTTTCGCACTTGGATCAGGAAACTATGCGCAGACCACCTTTTCTCTCCGCTGGGCTCAGTAGCTCCGTACGACACACTAACCCCCCCAATCCCACTCCCTTCTCTGCATGGGTACAGCACTACTTTTCGTCCTCGCCCCGATCCCCAACTCGCTCTGTTCCCGCTTGGCTGGGCACGACGATTACTCAGCAGACTACAACACGGCCTTTGTGACCTCGGCAACTTTCTCACAGCCATCATGCTCGTCAGTGGCATCGCCCTCCCTTTGGCCTTGGCTCATGCTGCCCTCCTCTCAACCTCCGCATGCGCCATGGCCATCGTAGGTGGCGCCCTGGTGTATTCCACCATGGTCACTTACCATGCGTTTTTTGCCGAGGAGGAGGATCCTTCGTTTGCCTTCTGATCCGTTCTCCCAGGTGGGAGGTGGGAGGTGGGAGGTGGGGGATGAGAGAGGTCTGGGATGTGAGCCTGGCCCGACCGGCACCAGCACAACCAATCCTCCTTATCAACCTGCTGCGAAAGGCCGGTGGCCGCGGGGGGGAGGTGGCTCAACTAAACCCACTGGGTTGCCGGTGCACTTTACCTCCAATCCCCTCCGACTCCCTCCAATCCCTCCAATCCCTCCGATCTCCTCCGACTCCTCTGGTCCCTCTGGTCTGGCTTAAGGTCCCTTCCGGTCGGTCATTAAATATTAATCCTTCAAGCTTCAGCTTTAGCCCCGCTTGGGGCGCTCGATGTTCGGGACCATGCAGTGGGACGTTCGCGGTGCGGGGTACGTGCATTCCACAGCGCCATCCGCGCACCACGGTTCTTGTTGAGCCACAGTATACATGGCATTCTTCAACCCAAGGCTACATCTATGGAGATCTTAGATCTTAGATCTTAGATCTTAGATCTTAGATGGCAGGTCAGTCGTATGGCCCATGGTGGAGCTGTGAACGTGAATCGTTTATTGTTGTTCGTTGCTCGTTGCTCGTTCCTCGTTGATCCGGCAGGCCCATCCGTCTGGCAGAAGGAAAAAGGAGCCAGTACTAGACAGTGTGCATCAGGGAGAGGTTCCTGGATTGAACTTCCACTAGTCAAGCGTCAAGCTCGTCAAGCTTCAAGTGGAACGGAACCGGACTGAATAGTGAGGTGAGGCCTCAGCCTGAGGACCTGAGGCCGAGCCGTTCGGCGAGGGCATCAGCGCGGCACTACGCGGCAGCAGATGGTTTCGAGAGGTGGGCTTGACGTTTGACAATTTGACATGCGCTAGGAGATGCTCGGGCAGCACCAGCACGGGTGCAGCTGTCTTGGCGCTGGGGGTCCAGGTGGGCACTCAGGCTGAGCTGCTGGAATATACGTGCCAAGTGCCCAGTGCTACAAGGTGCTTAGCGTTTGCCTTGTACTGTGTGGCCCACTCGTGGCCCACCACATGTCACAGTGTCACATGCTCCTGGATTGTGGCTATCTGCATCTTGTAGCAGCAGCAAGGCCTAAGGCCTAAGGCCCAAGGGAGACACCGATGGATGATGGATGAGGGGCGTGCTGCTGTGTACCGCTGGTGTGTTGTTGATATGATTGTGATGCAGATCCATGTGGGGGAGGGTGGCAAAATGCACTGGATGGCCCAGTGTGTGAACCGAGGGGCATGGCCGCCTCAGGCCTGAGGCTCAGGCCCTCAGCGCCTCAGCCTGGGGGTGCATGTGATCCTACCAGCTGGGCGGGGGTGGGGCGGCTGGCAAGGGGACGTGGGGGGACGCAGCGGGGGGCGGCGATGGTGATGGTGATGGCGATGGTGATGGTGAGGGAGGTGTGTGATGTAGGGTGCAGTACCCCGTGCGGGGGGCGGGTGGCGAGGCTGAGGCGCTGGCTGGCGATGGCGGGTGCAAGAAACAGCCGAGCTAGCTGCCCAACGTGCTCTGTCCTCGCGTCTGGGCAGGTGGACTACTAAGCGCTGGATCAGCGTTGGTGTGCTCCAGGACTTCCGACCGCCTTCCAGGGCCCAGTAACCCATCTGTCTGTTCTGCCCAACCCACCCACGCCTTGCTCCCGCCATGTCCTCCGCGCCGTCCCCGCTGTCGCCGTCGGCCGCAGCCAGCAGCAGCCACGCGCCGCGGTCCATGCCCCCGCTGCCCCCCGCCCCGCTCCGCCTCCGCCCGCGCCCGCTCCCGCTCCCTCTCGCCCACCGCCCCGCCGTCCACCGCAGCCGCCTGCCCTCCATCGTCCAGGCTTTGGTCTTGCCCACGCGCCTCCCGTCGGCCAGCCACGCAGCCTGCCCCCCTCCCATCTCCGCCCGCCCCTCGGCCCCCGCGCCAGCTTCTCTGGCCCCACGGCCGTCCTCACTGGCGAGCGACCCCGTCTGCCTCCCCTCACCACCACCGCCCCTTCCTCCCGCCGCGGCAGTGCGTACGAAGCATACGAAGCGTACGAAGCTTACCACCCGTACGACCCGCCTGCCTCCGATCGCCGCTCCTCGCTTGTGTCTGCGCCGGGCCATTGGGCGCCCCACCCGCCCTACCCCGTCCCCACTACCGCGCCTGCTGCTCCCGCCGCCCCTTCACCGCCCCCGGCCACATGGGAGCGACCGGGCGCACGAAGACGCTCTTATGCCCCCCGCATACGCCCCGTGCGATGCCTCCCTACCCGCTGCCTTATACGCGCAGCAGTCTGTCCGGCCCCAGCCCTGACCCTTACTCTCACCCCGCCCATCCTGCCATCCTGCCCATCCTGCCCATCCTGCCCACCTCCCCGCCCCACCTGCGTTGCCGTACGAGCGCTCTTCTCTGCTGCCTCACCAGCCTGCTGCCCCCCACGCTTCCCACTCTCCCTACCCTATGCACATGGACCGACGCGCCCAGCGCCATGGGGCCAGATAGACGAGGTGCCTGGTGGGGTACACGTACCTTCCCCCGCTGGTCCTCCGCCGCTACCTCGCTACCTCGTGCGCCACCTGTCCCCGCTCCCCCGCGACCGTTCAAGTGCGTCTCGTGCGGCGCGGCATTTGCCCGGAACCACGACCTGCGCCGCCATCCGCAAACATTTGGGTACCTTGCCCTTTGAGTGCCCCGAGTGCCACAAACCCTTTTCCCGCAAAGATGCGCTCAACCGTCATATTTTGGTCAAGGTATGTTTGTTAGTTAGCCTCCTGTCTCCGTCTCGCCTTCGCCACGGTTGGCTTGCTGCTTGGTGTTAGGTTCGTGCTGCTTGGTGCTTGGTGCTGGTGCTTGGTGCTTGGTGCTTGGTGCTGTTGGTTTTTGGTTTACTTGGTTGAATGTGCGCCTCGTATCCGTCTAACCACCGTGGTCTGTCCTGACTCATTCCAGGGCTGCGCCGCCGCAAAACGGCGTCGCGAATTTCGTGTGGACCCGACCGACGGCAAGTGTCGACGTAGCTACTGTGGCTGCCGTGGCTGCCGTGGGTACCGTCAGTACCATCAGCGACCAAGTCCGGACCGACGAGCGAGTGTCGACGTGGCCACCGGCGACAACCAATGCCAAGTCCAAGACCAACACCCGCCCCATCGACCCCACCCTCACACCCCAACACACACACGCTCAGCTCACTCCAATCCCATCGCCACTCTTGGGCGCCCCATGGCTCGAGCGGCGGCGGGGACGGTCCCTCCCACCCATCTTCTCTCCCGTCGCGACCGCACCCCAACCACAAATGCAAACCCAAATGCAAATGCAAGTGCAAACGGATCGGGATCGATGACCGCGGCAGGCAGAAGCGCGTCGGTCCGGATGGGACGTGGATGGAAACATGATGGGAACGTGGATTGGAAACATGGATGGGGACGTGGATAGGGACAGGGACGGAAGTAGGGAGGGGGAGGACCTACGCGGGAAAGCATGGAGGTGGAGAAAGGTCGAGGGGATGTACCTCCCCCCGCCTCCTGTGCGCCTCGCTTGCCGTCCCAGGACCCAGACCCTGACCCCGACCCCGACCTAGACTCTGACTCCGACCAAGATCGGCTCCCGCCCCATCGTCCTTCGCTCGTTGCGTTTGGCCGACCCGTGGAGCCGGTAGCTTCGTTCTTCCTCGTCGCTTGGCTTTGGCTTTGGCTTTGGTGTTGGTGTTGGTCTTGGTCTTGGTCTTGGTCTTGGTCTGCATTTGGGAGGCTCCTGGACCGTGGTGGAACGTTCCACGTTCTACGTGTGTACTTTCCTCTCTTTCTTTTCTCTCCCCCCCCCCCCCGCCGCCCTGCGCGCCTGGCTTGCGCTTCGCCCTGCTCGTGCACCTGCACATACTTGCACTTGCACCTACTCTGCACGGGAGTCACTCGGTCTCATTTTTTTTTGTTTTACTTATTTCCAACCAGTCCACCTCATGCTCTCTCACCGTGCCGCCCCTCATCCTCCCCTCTGTCACTCCCCCCCCCCCCCCTTTCCCCATTCCCTATTCCTTCCTCGTACGTGAGGAAGGCCAAAACACGCAAAACTGCTACCCACGGTAGGTCTGGTCTCCTCGTCTGTTATGCCCCAGTTGCATGGGACCGGATTGGCTACGATTAGCGTACCCATGCAGCTACGTCCTGCATTCGTGTTTGCACAACAGTAGTCGCCGTCGAGGAGGGAAAGAGTGAAAGGCACAGCAGACCGCCTGTAAATAGTAATCATGAATGACATGCAACGAGGGGAAAAGCAAGCCCCCTGCCGGGGAGTAAGACGCGACATGAACATAAAAGAAATAAGACAGAAGGAAGAAATGGTGGCTAACAAAACCGGTAACACGACATAGCATCACGAACGCAAAAAGACAAACCGTGCACGTCACGCAACCGACCTATAGTGGGCATACTGTGGCTCATACTCCTGGCCAAACCCTTCTCCCACCAGGGAATCGGGTGGAACGTGGTTCGGTCCACATACAGCTCTTCCTCTGGAGTAGCCTTGGTCCACCAGCCAAACGCAAGTCTCCGCTCCTCAGGCCTCACATGCCTCACACCCGACACCGTGCGTCGAGGTGCACAGGATGCCACGTTGGATGTTGGCCATGATGCATGACGGGGTACCCGGGCCCGCAACATCGACGCGGATCACGAAGTCGGTGCGCTTTCACATCTCAATCTCAGAATCCACCCGCAGACTAGCCTTCCATAACAACCTCGTACTCGTCGCACGTATACCCCCCGTGCCCTGCGCCTGCGCCTGCTGCGGTGCGCGGGCGAAGGGGGAGGACAGTATCACGTTCAACCGTCTCCTGTGCGTGCGTCGACCACCCTGCCTAGGAAACAAGATGGTCGAGACGGATTAGGCGGTGGTGGGGGGCATCGTCATTGCATGGTTGATGCATTGATGCATTATGCTTGCTGCCTGCCAGACTGGCCAAGTGCGAGGCGCTGTGGTGCGTTTTGGCCAATTGGCCGATCGGGCGATCATCGACCCTTCAAGCTAGCTTCAAGCTTCAAGCTCCAAGCTTCAAGCTTCAAGCACCACCCACCCGCAATCATTTAATCATTAATCATCGATCATCGATCACCGGTCATCATGCATCAGCCATCATTTTTGATCGTAGAGACAACCGAAATGAAAGTTGGAACCTGCTGAAACTCCCGTGGGTGGGCGGAATCCATACTGGGCGGAATGAGCGGCGGCCACGCGTTGGGCGGGACACCGATGGTTGCCAGGCCGCTCGGCCGGGCGTAGGGCGAGCTGCCCCCACCACCACCCACTGGAGTGACCATGGCTACACGAGTGCCTTCCCCCCGCCTCAATTTTCCGCTGAGGACCTGCCTCCTCTGGGCGTTCTGGACGAGGACGACGAGTTTGAGGAGTTTGACGCGCAAGACTGGAACGATACCGATACGGCGCTGGCCCATCTGTCCGACAAGAACGTCTACATTTCCAATGGCTGCAGCTGCCCCCTCGGCCCCGGGCAGCGCGGTAGGCCTGTCGATTGTCGGTGGCGCCTCGGGACGCACGGGAGAAGATCACCTCTGGGCGGACAATTGGGACGACGATGATGTTGAAGATGACTTTAGCAAGGCATTGAGGTATGTTCACTTTTCGACCCCGTGTGTCTCTCTCTGTGTGTGTGGCTGTCTGTTGTCCAAGGTTCTAACCCCCTTGGTTCCCCCTCTAGGGCTGAACTCGAAAAGACCTCCAAGTAATTCACTTGTTCCCGCTGAGATCTGTGCTTCTATCGCGCTGCAGTCCCATACCGTTGGCCACAGGTACCCCACCAGAGTCAGGAGTTGGGTTCGTCCTTTCGTTGGGGTTGATTAGCAGCTAGCATGGAACTCACTAGGAGAGACCACCGTGCGCAACACGCAACAGCCGTCTCATCGACTGTACTTGAGGCTTGATCCCTGAACGCGCCCACGAGCCATCCACATTGATAGGCGTAGCAATCTTTCCAAAAACTATAGGCTCTCTACCGCTTCTACGGCCTCGCGTCTCGGGGTAAACGCGAGCGTGCATCGGTATCGTGTTGGATGGGTGAATGTTACTTTTCAGGCAAGGACAGTGATGTTCGATGATCCGGGCCAACCAATTTGCGGAAACTACCAAGGCCCTGCAGGACCATTGGCGAAAAGATACCCCTCTTTGTGCTTGACACGCAAGTGTTACGCGTTTATGCCCACGGCATTGAACACAAAGTCGAATCGCTTTTTGATATGTGTTGAGACCATCGTTCTTCCTCAGCGTCTACGTCAGCCTTGCATTCAGATGCCGGCTCCGTCGCTTTACCATTGATCAGGATCGTTTCTTCCTCTTCCACGCGTTTCGCCTATTCTTTCGAGCCTTGCTCGCTTCCTTTGCGTAACTTCGACGACCTCTCCTCTTTCTTTCTCTTTTTGACCCCCAAGCCCCTTCTTCCCTTCTTCGGGTAAGGAAGCATGCGCTTGCTTTGCCCGGGGGTTTCATCAGATTTTTTTCCTCAGCACTCCCTTCTCCCCCACCCGAACGTACCGGGGCGTTCAACACCGTTTCGTGGCTTTTTGTGATGGTTTGCCCCAGAAGCCTGACGGTATCAATTTTCGGATCTCCTCAGGTAGGCGCCGGAGGTGCGGGGGGCGCGCTGTACAGACCCAGCTGGCCATCTTCCGATTGCGTGGTCAGGAGAAAGAGACCCACTTCACGCCTCCAGCCATGCGATGCAGCTATAGGCTCCGGTGCGTACTTTAATTGTCCATGGCTGTCGGGTGGACGCGTAGCGGCTGTCCTGCTGGCTTACGTACACCACCTCCCTCTTCCGAGGCTGTTGCCACCGACCGGCGGAACTGCAGGGCTGCAAAGACGAGAAATGCAATTTCAATCGACGCGCCAACTTTTTTCTTTTTTCTCTCGAATCACGGCGTGCTGCTTTAGACCACCCATCCACCCATCCACCTACTAACTCCAATGGCGACCAAGTTTGCCGCCGTGTCAAGGGCAAGCGCAAGCATGACGACGGGGAGGGCGAGAGCGTTGCTCCCCTCCGCAAGAACAGGCAGCGTGTACTGATGGTCCCCTCGCGGGGCGTGACGAGCCAGATGCGGCACCTCATCTCGGACCTCGAGGCGCTCATGCCGCACTCTAAGCGGGACGCTAAGTTGGATACGAAGCATCAGCTTCACGTGCTCAACGAGCTTGCAGAGCTCAACAATTGCAACGTATGCATGCCTCCTCTCTTTTGCCGCCCGATCGAGTTCTAACATTTGCACAGACACTCTCTTCTTTGAGGCACGCAAGCACCTTGACCTGTTTATGTGGATGAGCAAGGCACCCAACGGCCCTACCGTCAAGTTGCAGGTAAACAACATCCACACCATGGACGAACTTAAGATGACCGGCAACTGCTTGAAGGGAAGTCGGCACATTGTCACTTTTGACGCTGGCTTTGACGCTGAACCTCACCTGCAACTCATCAAGGAAATGCTCATCCAGATCTTGGTGTACCGCAAACGTCGCGGCGGACCAAACCGTTTGTGGACCACGTCCTATCCTTTTCCCTGTTGGACGGCAAGATTTGGTTCCGCAACTTTCAAATTGTTGAGCCTTTGGCTCACGAGAACGAGTCGGAGATGCAAGCGGCGCTTGCTGCCCAGCTGAGCGGGAACGCCAGTAAGAAGACCAAGAAATCAGACGGGATTGCTGTTCGACATTGACCGAGATTGGGCCCCGGTTTGTTCTGACGCCCATCAAAATCTTTGAAGGCTCTTTCTCCGGTGCGGTCCTGTTTGATAACCCAGAGTACGTGTCGCCCAACGCCATTCGGTCCGCTATGCGCCGGAAAAAGTCAAACAAGTACGCCGAGACGGTCGAGAGCAAACAACAACTCAAGGAGAAGCGCGCAGCTCTCGCCCCGGTCGAGGACGAGCTCTCGGTTCGTCGGGTTTTTGCTTGAAAAATTTTACTTCTACCCGGGTTTTTCAGCACTTCTACTCTCTCGGAGGGGGACCATAGAAGTAGGATTGTGGTTGTATCGGACGAGAAAGGACGCCACACGCGCATGCTAGCCCGTGATTATGTGAGTGATGACATTGGTACAAGCTGAGTAGTCCATAGAGGAGGTATTCTTCAAACAGGCCCAGCCCCCCCGGCGCCGGAACTGTACCACTCTCCCTAATAACTCCAAGGGCGATGGTACGCTGCAGTGGTGCGAGCCGCCACCATATGTATCACCCTTAACAACTGGTTCTCCCATCAAGCACACCCCTTCGACTGGGTTGATTCTTTCCCCTTTTCGCCGCAATGCAAACATTTTCTATCCACCCCGTGAGAACAGTTCTCCACTAACGCAACCCAAACAGAAACGGTTCATTCACTGCGCAATTCTTGCCATATTCATGCAGCTTGCAGCTCAAGCAGGTTACATCTAGCCTGAACAGGGGTTCTCTCCCGCCATGCTTTTTTCGACGTGCCTATGGAAAGCACCTTTTCAAACTACATACTTGAGTGGATCGACTCGATTCACTTTCACCTCAACGCCGTTTCACATGCCAAGCTTGATGCTGTAATGTATGGATATGCACCTGGATGGATTCGGGGACGTTCATAGCTGCACGCCGTCGTCCTTTACTGAGCCAAGGCGGCCACCTGGTGGAGGTAGGCAGCCATGACCTTGGATCCCTTGAGGAAGTTGGACAAGTTGAGCTTCTCGTTAATGCTGTGCGCGCCATCGTCAGCGCGGCCCATGGGAAGAAGAAGCAGGTTCTTGCCCAGGATCTCAGAGAAGGAGAGAGCAACGGGGATCGACCCACCCTCACGGGTCAAGTCGGGCGTCACGCCGTACACCTCCTCAGTCGCTTTGAAGGCAGCAGCGTAGTTCCAGTGGTTAGGGTCCGCCAGCCAAGGTTTTCCACCAGGCTCGGCCTCGAGCGTCATCTTGTTTTTGCTGCCCCTGAGCCCACAGCTCATTCACATACTTGGTCACCACTGCCACCACCTTCTCTGGCGTCATGTCAGGCACAAGACGAAGCGAGAACTTGCCCACCACCTTGGCCGGGATGACCGTCTTGGTCCCCGCCTCGGAAAGGCACCTTCAATCCCATGCAACGAGAGCGAAGGGTACCGCATGCGCGCCATCAACACTTTCTCCTTTTCATCCGAGGTGGAAATCTTGGCTTGGACATTGTCGTCGAGGCTGGAGATGGAGAAGTCCATCACCTCGTACCGTTTCCGTTCCTCGGCGGTCAGGGCTGCACCAGCTCCTTAATCCCAGGCACCAGGATCTCCCCCGAAGGCGTGACGAGTTGCGACATGATCTTGAACAGGTCCGTCATTGGCTCGTGCACCATCCCGCCAAACACACCCGAGTGCAAGTCGGCACCCGGACCTTCAATGTGCAGCTTAAAGTACTGGATCCCACGCAGCCCGTTCGTCAGGCACGGCTTGGTCGTCGTCAACCAGTAGTTGTCCGAGATACAGATCGCATCCACACCAGACAAAAACCCATCCTTTTCCCGCACAATCAGATCGTCCAGACCCACCGAGCCAGATTCCTCCATCCCCTCAAAGCAGAACTTGATGTTCACAGGAAGCTCCACCCCGCTCTGTTGGTGCGCATCAATCACGTTGAACCAGCCGAGAATGGGACCCTTGTCATCGGTCGAACCACGACCAAACATCTGGTCCGTGTCCTTCTTAACCACCAGTTCGAAAGGCTCGGTGTTCCACCCATCCGACTTGAGCGCCGGCTGCACATCGTAGTGCTGTACCAAAATTTGTCAGTGGCTGGGAACAAGAGCGAAGGCAGAGGGAGGTGGAAGGGGGGAAATGAGAAAGGGAGAAAGGGATGACGGGAGATGGGCAATGACACTACGTACACCATAGATAAGGATGGTCTTCTTCTTGGGGTCGGTGCCCAGTTGGGAAAAGACAGCGGGGGGCAAGTCGATCTCCTGGCCATCAAGGGTCTGCTTGCCAAGGGGCTTAAGCTCGGCCGTCGCGCCCACCTTCTTGAGCTGGGCTACGAGCCAGTCAGCCATCTCGTACACGTGCTTGCGGTACTTGACCGAGCCCGAGACGGAGGGATGGCGACGGCCTCGGCGAGGCGCTGGATGTACGCATCCTCGTTCGCGTCGATCTTGGCAAATACCGTGTTCTGCGCGGCGGACATGGTGGCTACACAGCGGGGAGAAGGAAGGGATGGTGCGGCAGACGAGTGCGGGGACGACAAGTGCTTTATACGCCGTGCGCGCGATAGCTGCCATGCCGGGGAGGTGGAAAAAAAAAATTCGGCCCGGGACGGCGGGCCATGGTGCAGGGCAGGGGGGAACTAGCAGCAGCCAGTCGAACTGCTAGCGCCCAGCCCAGAAGGGCAGAGGGGGGCAGTGTGCGCCCGTGGCTCCGACGCCGCGGGACGGCACAGAGCCAGTGTGCCAGCGCACGGGCCCTGTCGGAATAGGTCTTGTCCCACCCGATACCGGATACCCCGCTACGGATCGCACCGAGCAAGAGAGGCCGCAGTCGATGTCACACTGGCCACACGCATCGGTTTTGAAGCTTGACTTGTTGGTGCATGGCTGGCCGAGGCTGAGTTGGCTTGGAGTTGGTCAAAGACCGCCGCTTGTTTCCGACTCTGAATCATCATCGATCAGCGACCATCTCCAATCGGAAAGAAAATGAGCAATCGAGTACTGACGAGTTGCTCTGGCGAAGCTTGACCCATCCAGCAACACAGCCAATCTGGGGCGGGTTGGACTTCCACGGCTACTTGCGGCCGGCGGCGAATGATCGATGTTCACTCGATCACGGTGATCAGTGACTAGTGCTAGTGACCTATTCGATGCCTGACGCGGAACTGAAATGTCGGAACATTAAAGCAGTGGATGATCGATGAGTGTGCAAACAAAATTAGCCGGGGGGACGGACAACTAGGCACCTCTCTCCCCTCGGAAAAGTGCACACTCATTTAATAGTTCTTCCCTGTTGCTTGTTTCTTTGCTGGCCTGGGAATCTTGCGAACGCCAGTGCTAGCTAACAATGACAAGGCGGTGCGCAGACAGAGCACAATCTATATGGTCACAACGACGCCCTCCTTCTCATATGCTACGGGACGCTGACATATGGCGCAGGAAGAGCATGCCGAACTTGGGTTGGGTTTGGTGCTATGGAACAGTTGGTCTTGAGGGAGGGAGGTGTGTGGCGGGAAGCAGCAGCCGGATGCGATTTGAAACTTCCATCCGCGTCGTTTTGAAACATCGCATCGAATGGGCAATGCTGCATGCTGCGACATTTTTTTCACCAGAGCGGCTGTCGCTTGAAGAAAAAAGGAAAAGCTCTGCCCCCCCTCGTCCACCGACATCCATCTGCCCCTCATGGCGTTGGCTCCCGATGTGCTTGCCGACGCGGGCATCGCATCCACCGCCGCTCTTGTGCGCTACCTCAAGACATCTCCCGCCAACGCATCCCCCTCCGCCATCGAGGTCGCCACCGCCGTTTGGAACGCCCCCCCAGCACCTTCTTTGTTCCGGACAAGGGCCTGCTCCTCGCCGACTGGCTTGTCCTTGCCCTCTCACCCAAGGCTCAGTCCAGTGCAAACACTGGCGCTAGTTCCAAGGCAAAGGGAAAGGGGAAGGGAAAGGGGTCCCACGCACTGACCGAGAACGAACAGGACGTTCGTCTTTCCTATTGGGTCCTTCTCGAGCGCATCCTCGAGGCTGAGCCCCAGCTGCACAGCGTCCTGGCCAGTCGCCATGCTCCCGCCCTTATCCGCGCGGTCGAGGTGTTTGCCTCCCTCTCCATGAAATGGCAGAAGAACCTTTGTTGGAGTTGGCTGCATTGGTAGGGCCTGTTCTGGGTGCTCTGATAAACCCCGTCATCAGCGCTGGGGCAACTACAGCCACAGCGCGAGAACGTCTTTCCTCGCTCCCTGAAGCCATTTCCAAACTTCTCTCTTTTGCTTCTCCCTTCCAGCATCAGCAATAGAAGCAGAAGCAGGGATCAGCTCGGTCCTTCATTCTGTCCTCGCTTCGTATCTTCCTGCCTTTGCCCAAGCCAGTCCCGCCCGCCGTGAAGTCGGGATCGAGGTTGCCCTCCAGTCTTTCCAGGATTGCGCTACGCTCGTGTCTTCCCATTCGACGAAACTCACTGGAAAGCGAAAGAGGTCTGTGTCTGAGGAGCCATCCTCGAGCCTTGCGTCCCATGCGCAAGCCTTCATTTACGACACGCTCTTTCTTCCTGACACGCTCCGGACTCTTCTTCTCACCCCTGAGAAGACGGATGTGCTAAAGCGCACGGCCCAGGCAGCGGCTCGTTGTACCAAATCCCTTACTCTCGCCCCAGCCTTGGTACAGACCCTTACCGCACGAATGCGAGCTCTGCCCGTCGAACTTCCCAAAAAGGAGAAACCATTCGCATCACCATGCTCCACTTCCTGTCCCATCTCATTTCGGCTGTCGGGGTGGCTGACGAAGAACAAACCGAGCTTCTTGCCCAAACATTTTTCGCTACCTCTACGGTCGGACTCTACCGCCCTGGTCCCGACCTCGATGGACAGGGGTTTTCCTGGGCCTCTCTTCTCTCTACTTGCTTGGAGGGCTTGCTCGCTCGCCTTGTACACCAAGGGAAGGACGTTCGACGGACTTCAGAGCCCTTCATAACCTGTGGACGGTGGATAGCACCTTGGTCTCGAGCCATCTAGGTGCCATTCTACGGGCCATGTGGACCACCACAGATGCGACGAGCATTGCCGCGGCCGAGCCATTGCTTCGTTCCATCTTTGAAACGGCCCGGAGAGCACGTGGCGTGTCGCAACTTGCCGTTGCTCTGATGGATGCTGCGCAGGAAGCCTCGGCTCTGGTTCCAAACTTTTTGGGAGGCACTCCCTTGCCCCAAACTCCTCGAGCGCTTGTCCTTTGTGCAGAAGCACTGCAATCTCTCCCCGCCATTGGCGGTGGGATTGGTACAGACTTTGGCCCAGCGGCAGACCACATTTGCCCAAGCGGAGAAGGGTCCATGGGCTGTGGAGGCGTACTTGGCTTCGCAGATCTTGTCGACAGCCACGCTGGTGCCTGATGCTGGAGGCTTGGCGGCATGGGTTGCAGCCTACACAGCGATGGGCAACTTTTCAAGTCGTATCCAACAGATCAAGAAGGGAGCAGGAGCCGAGGATGAGATTACCGTTCGAGCCACATTGGCCATTTGGCGATCCGCATATACTGCACTCTCTAGGGCGCAGAATGCTATGCCCCCTTCGCCGACGGCACGAGAAGTACGCACCCGACTTGGAGGCCCTCTCCACCGTTACCCTGTCCATCCGGCCCCACCTCCCCCACCTTCACAATATCTTTAAAGCGGGTTGCAACACTGCGCTTCGCCTGGACCTGGTACGCCCATTCCCTAAGGAGTGTGTCTTGTGCAATATGTACTGACTTTTTTTCCAGGCGGATACTCTCCTGCGCTGTGCCATCGCCGATCAAATTACAGACCCAAGGAAGGTTGTTGTCTATGTCCTCGAGGCGATTGAGTCGCCCGACCCTGTCTTGTCGGTGGGCATGTGGCAAATGGTCGCCACCTGGGCCGAAGGACTCAACCTTTCCCCGCTCAGGACCTCATGCCCGTCGCTAGGGCGCTTATCAAGGCTTGGGACGGCACAGAAGACAGGCATCGCCTCATTCTTCGCCTCACAGCCGGAAACGCCCAGTTCGTCGAACTTGCTTCTTTCCGCGACGCGATTGTCCAGAATGTGTTGGAAACCAGCTCCAAACCAGTACGGGACGCCTCCAAATTGGCCGGAGCCCGACACTTCCCTCGCCTGTACTGGCAGAGTGCCCTCCCTTTGATCCAAGCTGCAGCGCGCAAAGCGGACGAGGTCTTGATCGCCAATGGCTCTTTCACCATAGCTGGTCATGTTCGGGAACTGTTGGCTCAGACGCAGGGCGGCGACTCCATCTTTTCCCCCGAGGAGCTGCTGACGTTTGTCGCCGCGGCCGGAAAGGCGAAAGAGATCCGGCCCTCGACCGCTCTCTTTGTGCGCGCGTGGGTCAATGCCCAAGCCTCCGCACGGGAGGACAGGATGCTATCAAGACGGCTCGCACCCTCCTCAGCCAGCAACAATGGGTGCTGTACACCTTTTCTTCCAGCGTCATGAGGACTTATGGCCGCTCTCATCCGGACCTTCTCTCTGTCGACCCTACTGCTTTCACCCGAGCCCGTCAAGCCGTGAAGACCTTCACGGCTTCCGCCACAGACGAGGAGGTGAGCACGCTAGAACGCACCGTGCGGGACGCAGCCATCTCGGTCTCCCTCTCAGAGAAGAAAGACATCGTTATCTCAACTGGGCTTGTGCCTTCTCTCGCGGCCGAACGAGCTCGGAACCCATCCCGCGCGGACGTACTCGACGGCCTTCTTCTCTCCCTGCTGGAACTACACCTCGTCTCGAGGCAGACGGAGCAGCTGGTAACCACGTATGTCTATGCTCGAGAGGCTGCCTATCTCAGTGGTACGGCTGGGAAAGGGGAGCTCCACACCGCGGTCTTTCGTTCGGGAGTGGCTGCGCTTCCTGTGGACGAACAGACTGCTCTTCTCCAGAAGCTTCTCCCGGCATTCGATGAGGACTTGGGCATCCACCTTGCCACATCATCTCCTGGCCTGGCCTGCCGTGTGGCTGCGCGGATGGATGCTCTGGTAGGGTGCATCGTAGCTACCAAGGACGAAGAAGCGGTACGCACATCCATGCTTCGTCTTCTCTCTACTGCTGCTCTGGTATGCACAGGTCATGCCTCCACGCCCATCCTTGGCTTGGCCTTTGCTTCCGCTGCGGCGAGCCTGGTCCGCGCACACCACAGCTGGTTTGACCGTGCCCACGTCCAACAGCTCCTTGCCTTTAGTGCGGGTCTCCTCACCCCTGCTGGGACCGAGAATGCCCCTCCCCTGGACCCGACACGAACGCTGGAAGCCCTGGTTCATCTTCTCACCGCATTGGGCTTGATCATGCGGCAACGACGCAAGATGCTCCGTGACTCGCTCTCTGCGCTTGCAGCGGTACTTGGACTCTTCTTGCCCCTCTTGCGAGTCGGTGCCAACACTGTGCCAAGCTGGATGAGCGCACTGGATGCCCCTTTGACAGTGCGCCTCGCCACCACCCTCTCCCACACACTGGAGACCATCACGTTCAAAGGGATGGCCAATCGGCAGGGTGGAACTACCCTCTCGCTCGCAGACCACTTTGCTCCACACGCACACGCCCTCTTGCTCATTTATGCGCGCACCTTGCTTGGTGCCCAGGACCTCGCCCGTAACCCCCTGGACCGCCCTGCTCCCGTGCCCATGGACCAGGGCCATGTGTCCCCCGAGACGCAACGGGTGCTGGAGCCCGGCCTGTTTGCGCTGTGCGACGCAGCGGCCTTGGCCCCCGCTGGACGCGATATGGCTCTCCGCTTCCACCTCGCCCCACCGGCACGCGCGGTGCTCAAACGCGTTTGGTCCGCTTGGGAAGCACAGCGGTACAAGGGTCAGTAATTCATTCGATTCAGCCTCTGGTTGTAGGCACATCTCCATCTCATGTGTACCCCCCCCCCCCCCCCGTCCCGATCCCCCGGCTCGGCTTGAACTCATCTAGTTCTCGTAGTGAGGCGTTCTGCGTTTCGTGTTACATGTCACACCATATGGAGAGCATAGACAGCATCGGTATTCACGATGAGCAGTAAGTAGTACAGATAAAGAAACACACAGGAAATCGGTCAACATCAGAAAAACGCTAAGGGGCGGTAAGGTGGGGGGGGCATGCAGGAGGTAGGCTTAGAAGCCTCCTACCCCCCCTTCCTCTTCCTCTTCCTCTTCCCCCCCCCAACCCCTCCCATTTTTGTTCGTTGGCATGCCAGCGAAAGAAAAGATCAAGTGGCGACGAGGATCAAGCGACAGGCTCAGCGGGCGCGTCGTCTCCAATATGCACAGAGGAAACTTCTTCCCTCACCTCCAGCGCCTTGGTGAGCGTGCGGTCAAAGTAAATCCCAGCCTCCCGGGCTTGGGCAACTTGTTGCTCCGCTGCAGCCACCTGGGCCGCCCGGGCACTAAGCGCCGCACGGAACGTTTCTTGCAAGTCCCAGCTGGCCAACCGCATCACCTTGCGTACTTCACGCGAGATCCGAACGGTGTGTTGCGCACTGAGATCGTGGCCTTCGGGTACACTGGCCGAAGCGGCCAACCAGAGCGAGCGTCCCACGTTGCGCGGAATCGTATTAGGCAGATCAAGTATCACGTACGTTGCTGCCCCAGCAACGGCAAGGGCAAACAGGGGACCAGCAGCGTTCCGCACACTCTTGGTTCCGAGCAAATCTGCCACCCGAATCAGCCCTTCAATCGCCGCCTTGGCCCCGAACGCTTTCCCTCCCACCAAGCTCAGAGCGCCAAGACCGAGCGTAAGACTCCCAACGAGGTGATGTTCTACCTCAGAGAGCCAACTTGAGGGAGCAAGTTTCTGGGCTTGCTTCCGCTGAGCGTCGAGCGGCGCAAGTAGCCCCGCGACCAGGAAGGGTACGTCGAGCAAATCGGTCGCGGGCGAGTGAAGTGCCTCCTTGGGCAGGCCGAGCCAAGCCATATGGTTCGCCATGCTGGCACGCGATTCCCGCCGGGCATGAGCACGCTTACTGGAGAACATGGCGTCGGGCAAGAACACGCGGGAAGACCGTTCTACATCCGCGGGAAGGTGCGCTTCGCCAAGCTCTTTCACCGCCTTGACTGCGTCCGTGGTCAGTTGACGGGATTGCTGCTCGGCTTCCCGGATCGCAGCCTCGAGCGAGTCGACCATGGCTTGCCGCACTTCTTCGCGTAGTGCCACGCCTCCCAGACCCCTGGGTAGACCGGCAGGGTGATGCTGGGATGAGCACTGCGACCAGCTTGGATACAAGCTAACGCTCGGGTCAGCTGATCGTTCGCTGCCTCTTCTGCCTCGGACACGGTCTTGTCCTCCTCTCCTCCAGCTTGGAGGTCAACCTCTCAGCGCGCCGACGGCACTCGTGCAATGCCGGTTTGGCAATGGCCAGAGCCGAGGTGGCATTTGCTTCCTCTGCATGGGCATACGAGGCGTTCGTGCCGCAAGTAGGATCACATCCGACAAGACGAAGGACGTAGACCTGCGCTGGGAGCAACTTGGACTTGATCGCTTGAGCAAGACAATTTGCGCAACGACTGTTCCAACGCGTAAAGGCCAGCTGACGATCGCCGGGCTGCATTGTCTCGTCTTCCTGGGGGAACACATCTTCCGAATCGACAAAATGGACCAGCTCCTCAGCGTCATTGTAGGTACGGGGACTTAGTTGCTTAATCTGCTCCAACACCAGACGCTTGCACTTGTCCTTGTTTTTGATTTGGTCAAACTTGTTGACCACAACAAACACGTACGCCTTATCGTTCGAGGCGTTCCACAAGAACTCCTTGGCGGACAAGGTAAAGTGGTTTTCCGCCGATACCACAAACACGATAATGTCAATCTCTTCTTGACGAGCAAAAAGAGCGGTCGTCTTGAGCGAGTCGCGGTTCAGACCCGGTGCATCAATCAGCGAAATGTCCACCACGCCATTGTGCAACAGGCTCTCCTGGGTCCCACGGCGATCCGTGCAGTAACATTTCAACAAGATGAGCCTTCTCCCTCCTCAAAAGCGGCCATCAGTTCCTCAGCCTGCTCAAGGGAGTAGCGAGTATAGCTATCCTCATCCTCAGGACGGTAAATCTTGCCCGGACGAGGCAGATGAATCTCTTCCTTGCCCGCATTGAACTCGAGCGCATCCAGTACCTCACAAAAGGCAGTGGTACACGGTGTTGGTCGATGGGCAAGAGGTCGCGCCGAAGTAGGCTGTTGACAAACGTGCTCTTTCCCGCGTTCAAATCACCCGTGATCAGCACCTTGCTCTGCCGATCACTGATCCGCAACCGGAGCGCTTCCAGGTGCCGCACCGCCTGCGCCATCCGACCCGCTAACAGTTGAGCCACCGACGACTTTTCCAGTGACTGCAGCACAGAAGGTCGCGCACCCGCTCCCGGACTCGTCGGTACATTCGATCCTGGACCCACTTGCAAGTCGACACGTAGGATGTTCAGTCCATCTGGTTCCCCGGCCACGTCGAGAGGCAAGACGGACGCGCCTGACGCACGCGACGATTGCTCGCTCGACATGGACTGGCTTCGCTCTAGGTGGGGGCGCGCGTCGTCAATAGCCCGCAGGGGGGCACTCAGATCAGGGTACTGCATAACCCAGGAACCATTGGTGTAGTCTTTCAGGTGGTTGACGATGTGGCGGGTACGTTGCAGGCCGTCCAGCAGGCTGGCGGAGGGAGCGGCGGTTAGTACGAAGGAAGAAGTTGAGGCGCGTGGGTGATGGTGGGGAAGGGCACGTACCGCTGCCGGTTGAGTCCATACTGGGCATCGAACGGGGAGCCATCGCCCTCGGGTGCGAGGGCCGGGGGAGACAGGCAGGAGGAGGGAGCTGGTGAGTGGGACAGAGAGCGGGTAGGAGAGCTGGCGGCGGCGGCGTCGCTGGGCGGGGCGGCCGGCGGCGCGTACTGCTGGACCATGGGCAAGGGCGTGGACAGCGGCGGGAGCGCGGCGGGGCCGGGTGGGGGTGGGGGGGATGGCGTTGGCGTTGGCGTGGGTTGGCGTTGGCGGGAACAAAAGCCAAAAAGGCGGGTGGGCCCACCTGCGGCTGTCACATGTCACGTCACGCGTCCTGCGGTGATTTTATGTTGGCTGCCGCCTGCTCCGCCCGCAAAAAATGCACACTGGCCCCGCCGCGCCGCACACTGCCCGCGTGCGGTGCTCCGTGTGTGCTCTCCCGCCGGCCACGCGCCTCTTCGGCTGCTACGCGCACGCCGACTCCGCTTTGTAATGCGCTCAGCCCATCTCTCCACTCCGCCCACCCGGGCCTTCCCGGCGCAGAGTGAATATGAGCGCGTTTCCCTAATACCGTGACCTCCTGCGCTAGCGCTATCCTATCAACAACCGCGGCCGCACCAGCAACCTAGTAACCCTCGTGAGCGTGACCAGCAACCTCGTGACTCGTCGCAGTGACTAGAGTGACTAGTGACTAGAGACTAGTGAAGACTACTTCCAGAAGCATCAGAGAAATGGCAAGAAGGTGCGATTGGCGAACTTGCGAGACACGCGACGGGTCTCCGGAGGGGCAAAGGGCGGGGGCAGCTTGGCATGAAAACAGTCGACTTGACGGTAATGACGATAATTGATAAAGGCGGTGGGTGGGTTAGCAGCATCTCACGCAATTGGACTGAGATGGGGGGATGCAGATGGGTGGATAGCAAAACGAAGCGAAATGAAAGAAAAGAGACTGGAACCTGCGATGCACATCACACACAAAAGGACAGTGCCGAGTATGGTATGGGAAGTACCGAATGGGGGAGGCCGAGGGGAGGGAGGGGAGGGGAGGGGAGGGAGGTTAGTAGGGGGACCTAATGACCGCGGATGGCTTGAGCGTCTTGCTTGCCCATATCTCGTACCTGTCCTCCCAACCACAAAACGCACCAAGAACCGGTTCAGCCTCACGCAACCAGATCAGAGTGGGGCATACCTATCCAACATCACAAAGCTGACTGCGCTGTCTCGGCAGGCGCGGGGGTAAGCAGTCGTGTCAACTGTCGGGGCACGGGCTTGGGCCGCCTTGGCACGACGCTTCTCCATCGCCCGGATCATCGCTTGCATCTCTTGAATTTGCCGTTCCTTCATCTCCAGCTCGGTGGCGGGCGCCACAGCGGGGTCGGCGGTACCTCCTTGGCCGGTACCGTGGCACTGCTTTCGGCCGAGAAAGTACCGGCGTCGGTCCACTCGAGCTTGGCGGGGTGGGACAGACAGTGAGCAGGTATTGCAGAAACCCGTGGCGCTTTTCTTGCAGCTCGGGAAGAGAAGTGGGGTGTCCTTTTATCCCGTCCAGTCTCCTTCAAGGGGGATCACTACTTCCTGTTCGTGCACAAACGGACCCCGAGCAAGTTCTGGGTTGGTCCAAGTCGACTTGAACGGTTTGGCAGGTCCTGATGGGGGGTCCGACACGGCTGGTACGCTAGGCACCTAGACACGCTAGGCGCCGCCATTCTGCCTTGCGCGCCCTGCGCCTGTAGCGTGGCCTGCAACTTGGCGCGAAGCGAAGCGAGATGAGCGACCATTTCTTCTGTGCTCTCTTCCTGCCGTGGCGGGGGGGTCTGGGTCACGTTTCCCTCGTCATGAGGGGGGAAGGGTACCCTCGCGGAGGCTGGGCCATGCTCGGCGGCGGTACTGGGAAAGCATGAGGAGGGTAAGCAGCGACTGGTGCACCATAGTTCGCAGGAGCTTGGGGGAGGTTAAATCCAACTGGAAGAGGATAGGGTCCTTGGGAATAAGGGTAGGTGGGGGGCCAGAGATCGTAGCCTATGGTGCCAAGTCAGAAGCGAAAGCCAACAAGGAAGGACGTACCCTGGTATCCGACGGGAGGGGGCATGGCCCATGGAGGCATTCGGTCCATCGGAGGTGGTCGGTCCATAGGAGGCATAGGCGGTGGTCGGCGCGAGGGAGCACTGAGTCGTGGTGGGGGCCTGTAGTGCGCAGAAGGGTGGTCCAGGTCACGGTAGAACGACGGCGGCGCCCGTGCCTCGACGGGCGCGTCCATCTGCCCGCCGTCGTAGTCCAGCTCCATGCTTGAAGGCGGAGGGGGCGACGAGGGCGGGGAGGTGTGCGTGGACCAGACAAGGTTCTGCTGGGAAGTGGGAGTAGGGGCCGTGGGGGCGTTGTGGGGCCAGGAGGGACTTCTCCTTCCTCCATATCAGGCGTCAGTTCACCTTCTTCCTCAGGAGACGACGACCGCATCTTGGGCTTTTGGGCTGGAAGCTGGACGCAGCAGCGGACAGACGGGGCGAGCCGTCGCGTGGCCGCTTGCGTGTGCCGGAGGGGACGGGACAAGACGGGGACAGAGGAGGGTCGGGAGGAGGGTCAAGTGTAGCAGCCTCAGGGACAGGCATCGGGCGCAGGAGCATCGGGCGCAGGAGCATCGGGCGCAGGAGCATCGGGCGCAGAAGCGTCGGGCATGGCGGCCGAGGCAACGCTGGTGGAGAGGAAGCCCGGCCGCCCAGCGGGAGGGCGTGGTAAAACCCACACTAAACCCACCCGACAACCTTCGTTCCGCCGCCGCTGGCCTTCCGCCCGCCCGCAGCCCCGCCTGAACATTTCAGCGCTGCTGGCCATGGCTCTCTCGGCTCGCTCGCGTCCGCCGCAAGAAGATTGGCTGGCCAGCTGACGACGGCACACACCCACCCCGGCCCAAGTGACGCTTCAGGCGCGATGAATCGGTTGAGCGCCATCGCCCGCGGCGGACCGGCCGGGCAGATGAAGCTTGCCCTCGCTGGTCCCCCGGTCCATCCGGCTTTTCCCTCTCTCCAAAGATGGGCTTCGTCCGGCGGCAAGAAACCCCTTCCTTCCGCTGGCCCTTCTCCCCCCCGCCGCATTGCTGGCCAGAGGAAAGCCAGTCCGCCCCCCGTGAGCCAGTGAGGGACACTGAACCCCCCCTTCCCCGCCAACATCCCAACCGAGGCGCAGATTCCCTTCCCTCCGCTCGGCTCTCGAGCTCCTCTGGAAACGGGCCGACCCCGGACCTGATGCAGCCAATGGGCAAAACCTCCCCCCGTGGTAAAGTTCATTGGGATCGTAAGAGCCCCTCTGAACCACCCCAGAAACTCCCACGCATTTTCATCCGCTTTCGTTTCACCTATCGCACATTGGCCGCTATGGAGCGGGTACGGTTCACGATGCTCCAGGCATTGTGGATATCGTTTTGCATCTCCATCCCAGGCTACTTGGTGGGCAGCCTGCGCGGACAGCAGATGGGCATCCAATCTGTTGCCGCTGCTTATGGCCTAGATCCGAGCGGGAACAGCTTGACGGGGTACTTGCCCGGCCGCGAGCCAGAGCCAGAAGAGGACGATGAGACAACCGTTCCAAATTCACAATAGGAGCTCTAGCGCAATCCAACATCTGCATCATCCGTTTGCTCTGCTTTCTTTCTTTCTCCTCTTCCCCGGTGAACCGGAGAAGTGAGCTACAAAAAACCCCAAAAAGGTAGGCATAGATGCATGGGCGTCCGACGGATACGGAGGATGCGCAGTGTACACGAGGCGCATGCACAAGGGGTAGAGCGGCTGGCTGGAATTTTATTTGGTGACGACTTGCTCTTCGCTGAGCAGGCGACAGGCGAAGGTGTCAAGGTCAGAGAGAGACAAAGCATAAGGGGTCCCAAGCCCATCAGCCACATAGCCACCTCCCTCCGCCACACGCACAACACAGGGATGCACGGGATGCAAGTTAGAAACGACCAAACTGCTTCGCTGCCTTCTCCAGCGCCTTGTTCTTGGTCACCTTGAGCACGTTGAACCGCACCGTCTTCGAAAGCGGGCGGCACTGGCCTACCGTCACCTCGTCCCCAACGTCAACACGGAACGCAGGCGAGCAGTGGGCAGCCAAGTTCTTGTGCCGCTTCTCGTACCGGTTGTACTTGGGCACAAAGTGCAGGTACTCCCGGCGGATGATGATGGTACGCGTCATCTTGGTCGACACCACACGTCCAGTCAGGATACGGCCGCGGATCGACACCAAGCCCGTCCAGGGGCACTTCTTGTCAATGTACGTGCCCCCGATCGCAGCAGCTGGCGTCTTGAAACCAAGACCAATGTCCTTGTGCCACCGCTTGGTCTTGTTGTTGACCTTCTTGCCAGCGGCCACCTTGGCGTTCTGGAAGAGAGGCTGCTTCTGGAAAGCGCGCTCGTGCTGCACACCAAGCTCTACGTTGGACATGGTGGGTGGCTAAGGAGAAAGGAGCGGTTAGCTTCGGACGGTACGCGTGGCTGAAGCGTGGCGTACCTTGAGAGCAACGGGTGGTGAAGGTGTCGAGTCGGCGAGTTGGGATGCCACGACGTTGGGCTGGCCTAGGCAGGCGACGCAGATGCAAAGCAGCCCTAGTGCCTCCGATCTTCACACAGGTGCAGTGCTGCATCTCCAACTGTCCAGCACTGCGGCAGTGATGTGACTGCCAACATAATTATTGCGCCGAGCGAAGATGGTCTACCTGCCGTTCGAGTAGGGTTTAGTTGGATGAAATTTCAATGCCATGATCCTGAGGCTAGTCACTAGTCAAGCTTCAAGTTTCAAGTGACTAGTGACTTGAGGGAAAGTGAGTTTGACTAGCTCTTGTTAGTCGCTACTACTCGCACTCCCTCCTCAAGTGGATTCTCTCTACTCTGCATCCAATTGGCAACACTCACTGCTCCCTGACCATCATTCCCCCAACGGGAGCCAGAGTTATGTCGGGCGTAAAAAGTGGTCCAGTACCCGACGATCAAAGACTGCGTTCGCGGAGGCTTTGTTTCTGTTCATCAACAACAATCTACGATGCTGCTTCCTCCTTCTGAGGCCGACCTATCCCCGGTCTGTGACAGTACCGCAGTATCCTCTACAACTGAACGCTGGCCACCTTGAGCAAGAGAGGTGTGGGGTGGGGCAAAATAAAGTGGTTCATTACCGAGAGCACTGTGTTCCGTGCATGACTTCATCCTTGCTTGCAGAATCCTCCGTCGATAAGCACGTCGGTCGCGGTGACGTAGGCGGAAGCGTCCGAGGCAAGGAAGACGGCGAGGCCTTGGATATCTTCCTATAGACCGACGTCCAAGAAAAGTCAGTACTCGTTTCGTTGACGTCTGCGTCACAACAGAGCTGAAGGAATAAGGAGGTGAGGTGTCTTTACGTACCGGTTCGCCCAGCCGGCCGAGCGGGGTCTTCCGAACCCAATCCTCGTACATCTCATGACCATTAGGAGCATTCTCAAGCACGCTGCGGCTCAGAAGAACATAACCCGGAGAAATGGTGTTGACACGGATCTTTTGTTTGGCCCACTCGACGCCCAAAGCGGCGCCCATATGCTTAACCGCGCCCTTGCTGAAACAATAGGGCGACTGCTTTTGCGGGTGGTTGACAATCGTTGCCGACATACTGGCAATGAGGATGAACGAGGCCGGGTACTTATTCTCGAGCGCATGACGAGCACAGTGCGTGGCAACGAACCATGCACCATCAATGTCCGTGGACCGGATGCGGCGGTAATCTTCGTGCGGATACGCCTCGGAGGGGAAGTTGGCAATAATGCCCGCTGCGTGCAACAGAATGTCAATCTGACCCAAGTAGCTCGCCACCTTGGGTATCACCACTTCCACTTGCTTCTCGTCGCCGACATCCGCACCAAACCCTTCAATGGCCAACGTGCCCTTGGGCACCAAGTGTTTCTCCTCCTCGTATTCCTTAATCAAATCCCGCGCGGCCTGCTTGGCATCCGCCTCGTGAAAGTCCAAAATCGCCATCCGGTTCACACCACTTTCAATGTAGCCCCGGGCGATCGCCTTGCCAATCCCGCGAGCTGCACCGTTAACAGCGCCGACTTGCCCGTCAGCGAAAGCCCGGGAAGAAAGCGAGGGGCAGCGCCTGTAGGAACCGAGTTGTGCGTGGAGGTGGTAGACATTGTGTGGATGAGTAGGGAAAAGGGAGCTGTAGTAGGAGTGAAAAGCTGAAAAGACAGAGTCTGTTGTGTGGGAGGTGTTGCAGAAGAAATGCTGGGGTGTGTTCTTGAAGAATTCTAGCGTTCATTGACTCGTGGTGTCCAGCCCTTTTAAATACGCCCCAGCATCGCTCTTAATGGGGGCTTGCTGATTCTCTCACCACCTGAAGCTTCAAGGGAAGAGAGGCAACACAGCAAAAGGCTCATGGGCAGTCTACGTACGCATGATTCATGATGCATGAGCGAGACACTTGGGCACATACAGGGAGGCTCAAAGCGTACGCTGAGGTACAAGCCATTGAAGACGCGTGCCCTCTCTTGTGCGGGCTCGTACTGCGGACGGGTGAAAGGAGGCGATGCCATGAGACAGACACGCAAAGCAGCTGATTGTGTGTGCACGCCACTCCTGATGCACTAACTATGAGATGGTCGATGTTCTCTCTTTTTTTCCTCTCGAGGCGCGCGATGCACAAAGGCGATACCCGGGGTTACCGGTTACCTGTTATACCGGTTACCCACCTGTCGGCGCGGCAGACGCCGAGAGTGGCGCTGGCTTCCGCGGAAGAGGGGGTGGTCTGTGCGCCCACAGGGCGCGTGCGCGGGGGTGGAAACATCCTAGGAGGTGTGCTGAGTTTTCAGACTGGGTACCTACTGCGTACTGCTGGTACTACGAATAAGTGACCCGACAATGTTTTGATCCGAGAGCCGCCTGAGACACTACCCCGCACATTCCTGGGGTAGGCCGTAGGGCTGCACGTGTTGCCTGTCAGTGGTACAATAGTAAGTACGTACGGACGTAACTGCTGCGCATAAGAGGGTTCGTATAAGGGCTAAGGGCTAGGTGCTAAGTCGCAATTACCCGTATGTGGGCCTGTGGGCATTGAACTCGATGAACGCATCGGTGAATCTGAATCTGGATCTTCACCTTCACCCGGGCGTCTGGCCTGGTCTGGCTATGAGAATCATTAATCATCCCAGTTTTTCTCATTGGCCTCTTCTGGCCTGGTGCTCGGACAAGGGCAACGGGCCAACCCAGCACCTTGCGCCTCTGTTCTGCTCCAGCGCTCTGGCCTCTCGTTGGTTGGTCGGGGAGGGAGAGTTCTAAGATCGACCTGACAGTCTCAGTACGAGTTGGGTGAGATCTGAGAAGGGTATGCTAGGGTTCCCCAGCACGGCCCTCCAGTTGATCGGTGACGCTCGCCGATAGTCAGGCGGAAGAGTTCCGCTCACAGGCTGCGCACCCCCTGCTCGCCGTTATACTCAACCAGTGGGCAGGCTCCCCTCTTCAGATCTCCAGATCTCAGGTGGACCTCCTATCTCGCGGATGCCCCCGTTCCCTGAATGCATTCATGAGCCACAGGAAGCACAGCGGAGAGAGTCGGTCGAAGTGACAGAGGCTAATGATGCTGCCAAGATGGGATGGGAAGCACAACCAACATCTGCGTCTGCATAGAGGCACGTGCACTCAGCACTCAGCATTCACAAGTTGGTCACCCCCACCCGATTCCCCATGTGTGGGCACACTCCTTCATACCGCAGAGTGCATGGCGCAGGCTGTCATCCACTGGACCAACCAGGTATGAGATATACAGATGGGAGCAGGTTAGATTTGAGATGCAAGAGCCCTTTCGTATGGCCTCTTCCTTCAAAAGGGTTCATTTCAGCTCCATCAAGATCCCATCAGTCTTCGTCTCGTAGCTCCACCGGCGGCCGCGCCGTGGGGAATATCCTCTTCTCCCCCTCAGCTAGGGTAAGCATGGGAGGAGTCGGGTAGGCGGGCGATGATCCACCCCTTGCTTCCCCCCCCTTCTCCAATGTGACCATGGGTCGCGTAGAACGCATCGACGGTGGCTTTGACGGTTGAGATGGAATGGGTAGGTGCCCCCAGGGCAGGCACTACCCCTTCCCCTGATGCAAACGACACTTGTACACCAGGCATGTCCCCCTGGGCACGATGAGCACCTGTGGTCCTCCCCCCGGATCCGCGTGCCCAAGCATCGGAGCGTCCGCAGGTGGGACAAGTAGCTGCGCGGTTTCTGGCGGAGGGGTGGAGGTGGGTGTTCCCTTGGGTTCGGAATGCTGCGGGTCCAAAGAAAGGTCGTTGTCGGCAAAGGCAATCCCACCCACATCTCGCAACCGCCCCAACGCTGCAATCAAGTCGTCTGCCAGCGTGTCTCGATTGGGTGCATCCTCCACGATCGGTTCCCATCCCACAGGCGGACTGCCAGGAGGGGAGATGAGGAAGTTGCGTTCAGCTGCCGGTACAATGAGGTGGTTCGACTCGTCCGTTGTCTTACTGGGCAGGGGAGCCCAGATGAGCTCGTCGCCTTTCTGGCCAAAGTACACACGGAGCGCTAGACCCGCCCTGCCGGCGGGCAAGTGGGCCACCTTTTCGCCCGACTCAGACGAAGCGCTTGGCGCATCGCCTTCCAGCGGAATCAGCAGACGATCCAATTTTGCCTTGGCCCGCCCAGCCGCATCGCTTTGGGCATAGACCACGATTGCACGTCCATGGGCCGGAAGCGGCACGTACCGCCTCAACTCGCCATACGCATGAAGCAGGTCCAGCAGCGCTTTTCCCAAGCGAGGAAACTCAAAGAATTCCGGTGGAAGACCTGTGAAGATCAATACAGGCGAAGGCGTCGGCGCTTTTTTGGTCGTCACCGTTGCTTCCGGTTCCGCCTTGGCTTGGGCCCAGGTCGTTGGCTCTTCCTCTGCATCATCCAGAGCCCCTTCAGTCAAGTCGGCAGTCAAGTCCCCCTCGGGCTCAGAAATCGTACTGGGCAAGGGCGGGAACGACGTAGGTTGCAACCCGAGCGAAGTGACGGTAGGGAACAATCCCGCCCCTAGTGACGCGGACGCAGACAAGGCCGTGGTCGCTACAGGCGATCGACCCTGTTCTGCGGCAGCGGGGAAAGGTCCAGGAATCCGATGGCCAATCCAAGATGTTCTCCAAGTGTGCGAGCGTGCGCTAGGGAGCCCAGTCAGTACCCTCTTCTGTGTGATCAGTGATCGGGAACCAACATACCTTCCCCTGGACACTCAAATTCATCTCTCCCTCCAATTCCGAACCAACCGGATCCGAACCCGATCCGAATCTCCCGCCGCATCGTCAAACGTTCCCTCTTCCACTTCTCCCTCTCCTCCATCTCCTTCATCTTCTTCCTGGTCCTCTTCCGCCCATGTAGGTGGAGATGGAGTATGCAGCCTAACCACCTCAGAGAGGGCATCGTACGCTGCTTGAGTCCCCGCTCCGAAGCAGGTGCCGAAATCCACAGCTCTACCGCTCCGCCCTCATCTTGGTCTGGGGCATCATCAATGAGGATTAAAGTGCTTCTCGCTCAGGATGTTGGGGAAGCGGACTGAGTGCATGTACTGCCACTGCCGTGGGGGCCAGAACAAAACTCACTCCGCCCGGGGGGCAGAGAAGTGGATGCCCTCGTCGCTGATGCGCGCACCTCGCCTTTGGCAGAGGTGATGCCGTGGAGAAAAGGCGGAGGGTCAGCGAGGTAGATTGTGCTGGTAGCGGACCATCGGATAGCGGCGGTGGGGACGGCGCTACCAGCGCTGGGCAAGGGACGCAGCGCCATGGACGGTGGTTGGGGTGTGGGATGTTGGGTGTTGGGCACAAGTGGCGGTGGCACTTCGTACGGCGTCTTGATGAGATAAATCCTCGCGCGCGGAAATGAGGTGGAGCTCTCCTAGCAGTAGGGTTGCACCCTCCGCTGCATAGGGTTGTGTCTTGTGAATTCCGGATCGGAGAGATTCTGAGATCTGATATGAAGTTCCACGTTCGACGTACTCGACGTCCGCGTCAACGCAACAACGCCGATGACGCTCTTACTATGTTTTCCACTGCAGTCCCGATAGTGCTTGCTCTTCTGCCCAAGCTATACCAGCGATGCGGATGGCAGGCGCGGGAATGGGAGCAGATGTGATGAAATCGTAAGGTATCGTGGGACAAGTGTGAAGTTGTAATATAACGTTTCAGTAGCCTCAGAGGGTGACAAAAGCAATCCCAAGTTAGGTCACCGGTCACTGTGTTTTGTGTCGAGCGCTTCGCTGCGCTTATGTTGGGAGATCGAACAAAAGAGGTGTACCCAAGTGGTATATATGGAGAAAAACCGAAACCGTTAGAGAGAGAAAACGTGGAGAAAAGGAGGAAACGCGATGTGGGTAAGAGAAGGTAATAGAGGCAAAAGAGGTAAAGGGGCGTATACCTGCCAACACCGTGGCGGCATACGAGACGCCCGAAAGAAAACGAGAGGGTCAATGGAGAGCAACGCCCCAGTACCACACCCATTCCGCTGCCTGGTCCACCATAGCGGGTGTGACCGCATGTCCCACACCGGGGTAGAGAGCCACTTTGAGCCCGGGCCGTGGCATACCTTTGGGTGGAGCTTGGCCTGGCGCTGGCCATGGAAATGCCTTGTTGGGGTGTGCAAAGGAACGATAGTTGTCGACAAACAGTTCATCAACAAACTCAGACGTATACTCCCATCGTACACCCGGTCGTCTTGACCGGAAAGCACTAGAATTTTTTTGCCCCAAAAGGGATTGGGTGGCCGCACATGAGCCAGCTTCGCCGTCTCTGCGTTGGCCGCCCATACCGCCGCAGGATCCGTTCGGGCAATGAAGCTTCGTAGGCCAGTAGGAACGAAGGGTGGGGCATTGGGGACAAAGTTGCTCGCTGTCCGATGGGCCAGGAGCTTGTTGATCGACGGCATACCCCCAATAGGTACCCCAATGCTTACCCTAGGGTCATTCTGAAGGACGTGCCAGGCGGCATGACCTCCCATACTTTGCCCTGTCACCGCCCAGGTGGTTACCTTGCGCTCATCATGGGCAAAGAGGTAGAGCGGGAGGTAATCGATGAGGTACGACACGTCGCGCGAGGTTCCGTCATACATTGCATACAAGTCCACCGCATGGGTCTTGTTTCCCTCATTCCACATTTTTTGTCCCGTCTCATTCGTTCGCCGGTGACCATGATTGCGCTGATCGAAGGCGCACACTAACACATCTTGGGCTTTGGTTGCTTGTTGCGTAAGGTGCGGATGCGGTGGTACAATTGTCGCACCAGGCCCTCGGACTTGCTGGCTGAGCCAAGTCGGTTATGCAGGTGAATCACCATCGTGATTTTCGGCGGAACGTTGGGACCTCCTAAAGGCGTCAGCTCGTCCCACCCATAAACATGAACGGGAAGGCCTGCAACGTTGACTGTGATGCGCGATACATCTTCTCCCACCTCGGGTCGGTGTGGCTGATTATCTCTACCCGATCTCCAAGGCCGAAGTTTGGTGGAAATAGTAGAGTGAGCGCTTTGAGGGGAAGCGAGAAGCTTAGGTGATCGGGGTGAGTGTGGCGAGTGCGGCGAGCGTGACGAGCGTGGTGAGCGTGGCGAATGTGGCGATTTGGGAGGTGACGGGGGGGGGATAAGGATGATCGGAGCAGTGGGACCTTTGTGGGAAGGCGCGGTCGGGGGAGTGGAGGGGGAGGTAGACGGCGGGGTAGAGGTCGAGGTCGTGGTTGAGGGGGGTCAAGCAAGGAGGGTGGTGTGAGAGATGGAAACGGTAGTTTGAGCCCACGAAATGATCCTTGGGAAAAGGTCTTAAACAGGCCCATATGGGAAAGAAGATGGCGCCTGAGGAAGAGAGAGAGAGAGTTCTTGAGACGGTGGGGGGTGCTGGGATGACTTCAAGGGGAAGGAGGGAAGGTGAAATGGTGGTGGTATAAGATAGGAAACGGTCGATTGCCGGGCGCCTGCGCCATCTGCACGGCACGTCCGTGGTCGAAACGAAAGCTGTGCAGGGGGCATGAATATATGATCGGTTCAGGCGCGCTCAGGCGCTGAGGCCTGTTGCGATATATGGCTCTCTCTACTGCGCCGCAACAATAGATACGCCAAGGCGCCTGGGAAATGTGGCGCCCCTTTTGAATTTGCGATGTGCTCTTCTCAAATTTCCTCGGGGTGGCTAGTACTATAGCTACGCCAGCCACGGGCGGAAGCTATGTTGGCGTTAGGCGAGCACATTGATTGCCCTTTGCAGAGACATTGGCTGCCAAAAAAGTACCATGAGCTCCTACTGGGATTCGAACCCAGGTTTCGGGAAGTCGACCTTGTCAAAATCCCACTTCCTAACCACTGGAAGATAGAAGCCTGAATGGCCGCCGCGCAACTTACATGTTGTAAAGCGTGAAGCGTCATGGACGCATGGACGTGGACGCTACGTGTGGTACTCCGCTGCCTTTTGGCCGCGTAACGTTGAGTGTACTTCGCGCCCGTTATACGGTACGCCTTGGTCTTTGGGCTTTGGCGCCAGGCTCAGAGCACGTGTTCTGGTCGATGGGATACACATCTTATTCATACGGGCTCCAGACGTTAATCCCTCAGGGCTGTGGCTACTTCAGGAAGGCCTGTGTCGGTAGTGTCTGTTGTGCGAAGTCGAGCCCCCCATTGATGGTATAAGGGTAATGCAACTGATCATGATGAGATTCAAGGTTGACAAAGAGAAGTGAATTAGAGAAGAAATCTCAAAGGCCGATTAGCGCAACTCAGTTGAAGCTGCTGACGACCCCATGGAGTCAACAGAGCCCGCATGCTCATAACAGACGGGAAGACCTTAAGCTTTACTGCACCCGCCAAAATATAGCAGACGACTGCACCCCGTCAAAACATCTTGGGTCGCTTGGACCGTTTTCTCGGACGACCTACCCGCGCCATCGAGGCCCGGGACCCGTGTCCGAAGCTTGGCGAGTGGGGCAAGTTGAAGGCGTTCGGCCTCATTGGGGGGCACGGCGGACGACTGGCCAGCTAAGGTGCCCGTGTGGAAGTTGGCTTGGTTCACACGGTACCGATACTTCTCCAAGGGCGTTTGGGAGACCAACTTGAGCAGCTCGGGGTCGGTCACTTGTTGTGTCGGACGCAAAATCGACATATCCCCTGGACCCATCGGAGAATCATCCATGTCGTCCTCGACGTGGGAAAGGGGGTTGCGCAGGTACACAAGCGACGCCAGAGGCGCCACATAATGCGGTATGGCACTGTTTGATCGTCGCCCGTCGCCGAGCTGGTACGATTGGTTCGATCCCCACATCATACGTCCCGGTACCCAAACGCCAACATGGCCGCCACTGCATGTCCGTCGGGACCCACACTCAAATTGGAAATGGGAATCGGCACAACCTTTTGCTGCCCTGCCAACAACTCTTGTCGGCCCGAGATACTCTTGACCCGCTGGGGCGAGGATGTGGACAACAGGAAAGACCCGTTCCCTAGTGTCCCAGATTGACCCTTGCCCGCGGCATACACCTCCTCAACCTCTGCCCAGCTCGGTTGACTTGCACCGCCCGTCTTGACCTGTTTGGAGGAAGTAAGTAAAAAGAGGGTGTTCATGCCCCCTGCGCGGATGGCCTTGCAGCGAACATTGGTCCCGTCGGCCACAAGGCGAGCCAAGTTGACCTGTGTTGGAACAGGCACACACTCGCTCGAGGAGACCACGACATCCGTCTCGTCACCGTTGCTCGAAACTGCCTCGACGGTGTGGACGTGGCGTTGGGTCAAGCCTGCGTACCCGCTCGACGTGGCAGGGCGGGAGGAAATGCCAGAAAGGAAACCGCACTGGCCTAGGGTGTTGCAGCCCCACGCAACCGCGTTTCCCGTATCTGTCAAGGCTACCGAGTGAGCCTCGCCAGCTGCAATCGCCTGAATCCGTACGCCTCGAAGGGAAGGAATTTCTCCAGATCGGTACAGAAGCACACGTCCAGAGAGAGGCCACATATTCCTTGGTCGCCTCACGCAATGCCACGGCACGTGCCGCCTTGCGCTCCTTTTGGACCCGACGATCCTCTTCTGTTCGTCCTACCAATTCCCGCGCAGCTGGGTGGGTCGAGGCACTGGGCTTGATCACCCCGGTTCCCGAGGCACGCTGCTCGGGCGTCTGAGCCCACAGAGGAAGCAAATTCGCTAGCGTAAGATTATTTTCCCGCTCGAGGTAGGTTTCCAACGCAAACATCTTGGGTTCAAAGGCACGGTAGGCCTTGCCCTCAGGTAAGGGTGGCCCCTCGGGCGGTGGCGACAATGGTTCATGCCAGTCCAGATCGCCCACTGGAAGCGCACCTGGATCCTCGTTGGGATCGGGACCGGGCGCAGGGGCGGTAGCGTAACGCTCCGATACCACCACACGCGCAGCGCAAGTTGGCCCGACTCGTTGCCCTTGGAGTTGCTCGGTGCGGCCAGAACACGGCCACGGTTGGTCAGTGCTAGGACATGGTCCTTGCCCGTGACCAGGTCGGCAAAGCGCTCCCCGCGCGCTAGGGACGCTTGCATAGGGACATGCGCAACCTGAGCAGGCGCAGAGGAGGTGAGGCCGAGGGTAGACCAGTGGCGCCGACCTGGGATCACTTCCGGGGACCGAGAAGCAGCAATGACCCACACTTGTCCTGAATCGGCCAGGGCGTACAGCTTGCCCTCGGTGCCGACGACCTTGCGCAACTTTTTTCCACTCAGCGTTTTGATTGGAGTTAGCGGCTCGGTGGATGGCGGGACACAGGTACGATCCAGGCGGCTGTCGGGGCAAAAGAAGCCCAACCCCCACTGGAGTAGGTCGCCGTTGGCATCAATGGCCGCAGCGTGGGTCTCACCCATCCACAAGTCACGCAGAGCGACGCCGTCAAAGGCAGGAATGGGGCGGGGAATGCGGACAGGGCGCTGGTCATCCAGGTCGGGCGCAACGACACGGTAGGTGTTGGCGCCCCAGGCGTAGACCGATAGCGCGTCCTCGGCCGATTGGGGCGGAGGCGCGCTGGCGGCAATTGTCTCCTCGTCCTTACGGGCAGACTTGGGGAGGCGGCGGGTGGGAAGGGGTGCGACGGGTGCGTCGAGGTGGAGGTGGGGGGGTCGGGGGCGGTGCATGCATAGAGGCCGTACGCGGCAAGGGCTGCAGCGACGGCGGTGGGGTGCGGTGGCCGCGCGGCTGGCGGTGGGCGTGGGGCGGAGGAGGGGGTGGGGGTGTGGAGAGCGGGGGGCGGCGGGTGGGCGTGGGAGGGTGCGCGAGAGCATTTGGGCGGCGGGATGCTCGGGCGGGCGGCGGCACGAGCGACTCGTCGGGACGCAGCGCTGCCCGCGGGAAGCGAGAGCAGCCAACAGGTGCTCACGTGATGCACTCGCTTGATCACCGCCAGCGCCTCGCACGGCACGATGGCCCTCCTGGGCGCCGCCGCCGCCGGCAGGAGCCGCACCAGCATCGCCTGCGCGCGTCTGGACGCGTGCTGGGCACCGCGGACAGCGTGTGGGCTGCCCAGCAGCCGGGCGGGGGGGGGGACATGGCCGCGGCGCCTTCGCCCGCCTATTGTTGCTGTTGCTTGCACAGCTTCGAGGATCACTGGTTGGCCGCCCATCACTAGCTATCACGCACCGCCCCCTGGCGCGCACGCCGCGGCACTGCACCGCCACCGTCGACGGATCCTCCCAGCCCCCATCCGCCCATCCGCCCGTCCGCCCATCCGCCGTCGTTGCCCCACCCCCACCACCGCTCCACCCGGCCCCGCGTCTCGCACGATCGGACCGCCATGCCGTGCATTACCCTCGTCAACGACACGCTCCTCCGCTGCACGTCGCGCTCAAGCAGGTCAGCCCGCTCTACTACTCCAACAACCTGCCCCCCGGCGCCTGCGCCACCTTCCACCCCGGCAAGGTCTTTTTCACCGTCGAGGCACGCATTGCCCGCGTGGCCCGTGAGGGCGCAGAGAGCGACAATGCCTACTCGCTATGGGACACGTATGTGCCGATTGTTGGCCTGTCGCTCGTCGGTATTAGCCTCGGCGTCGGCGCCATCTACCTCGCAGGCACCGCTGTTGCCGCCGGTTCCGCTGCCGCGACCGCCGCCGCCATCAGTGCCGATGCAGTGGCCACCGTGCCCACCCTGCGGCGACTGTACAAGTATGCCAAAAAGGGCCAGCGGGTCGTCCAGATCGGGCAGGTGATCGGGATTGGCGGCGAGCAGCTGCGGCCAAGGAGGCGGCCCACCCCACTCGCTTCGCCGCCACCATGCCAAGGACGCCCAGCAAGCCAAAGACGCCCAGGGTGGTCCCACCGACCCAGCGCACCCACATGCCACGAGGGGAAAAACTATGCCGAAAAAGTAACCGCGCGTGCACTCAAGGGCCTGCTGGAAGGTCGGTGCTCAAGTCGTATGGCTGGTTCACCAACCGGGACCGGACGCTGCACATTGTGGGAGGGCCACGGGCCGCGGTGATGGCTACCTGGTGATTGAAACCGATACGTTTGAGCCCTTCCGGGCGTGGACGAGGAGGGCAAGACGGTAGCCCAGGGCAACGAGGCCCACCTGTGGAAGAGAGGAGGCGCAGCAGGGCCAACCCCAAGGGCCTCCTCTCGAGAAGACCAAGTTGGAGGCTCCCGTCGAGGGGTCTACTCTGTCCACCCCTCTGTTGGTGCGTCGCAGAAAAATGCGCCTACCGAGGAGACTGCGGAATTACCATCAGGCGACAAGCACACCTACATCTCCTCTGGCCAGGAGGGCAAGTCCGAGCCTTGGCACGCACGCGTGGCAGAAGCACCTCCTCTGCTGCTGGCGTATTGGAAGAATGGAAGACCTACCTACAGGCGCAGGCAGAGGCGCGGTGGAAGGAACACCAAGCTCACCACCCAAAGGACAAAACCAAGGCCAAGAGCCAAGGCAAAAGCGCGGACAAAAGCACGGACGAGGACGAGGGTGAAAGCAGCGCCAATCCGCAAACGGGAGGATCTGCACATGCACCGGCACCTGCAGTCCTCCCGTTGACGCAGTCCAGTCACTCCACCTCGATAGCGAGGGAAATCCGCGGAAATTTTGGCTGCGTCGGTACGGGATGCCCATGCGGCCCAAGCAAGTGGAGAATGGGGACTATACCCACCTACTTTCGCAGGAACCGGAATCGGTAACATTGTCGTCCGAGAAGGAAAAGGCAGCAGGCAGCCCCGCACCATCCTGCTCATGGCTATGCGCCCTTGACGTCCCGATTGCGCGCTCCGAGCCAGTCCCACACCGAGTCGGACGAGCGCGCGTATGGAGAAGCGTATGCGTCGTCCGACCTCCCGCCCAGTCTGTACCAGGAACCCACGCCCCTGGAAAAAACTGTTAGAGATGGGGTTCAGCTACGAGGTGGCCCAGCACGCGCTTCATCAGAACGGGGGCTCGTTGGATAAAGCGGTAGAACAACTGATCTTGGCTCCAGACCAGGAGGCACCGCCTCTCCCACCTCGCGAAAAGGACGCAGCGCCTCCCCTTTCGCCGCCGGGAGCACAGTCGCAGGCTTTGTCGTCCCCTGCCAAAGGCAAGGCGTCGCCAAACGCCGAGTCTTCCGCGCATGCGCAATCCAACCCGAACACACAATCTTCCGCCCACATCGAGTCTGCCCTCCCCAACGCTCAGACGCCCTCTCGCTCCCCATCCGTCACAAGGGAAAGTCTTGCCGATCCAGAATATGGAAGAGCTGAGCGGACACGAACGAGCGTCGTGGTAGCGCGTGCGTCCACCTCGGCGTCGCGTGGCTGGAACAGCTTGAGGGTACCCTTACGTGGGATCTTTGCTCGCGCCGCTTCGCAAGGTCTCAAGGCTCACGGCGAAGCTTGGCTCCAAGGACGTCATTCCAAGGGCGCTGCTAAGCGCGTGGCGGTCGCCGCAGCCAAGTCGGCGTGGAAGGAGAGAGCAGCACAAGAAGTGACATCCTCCCTCTCATATGGACAAGTAAAACTGCTTCAACTACCTTTTGCTGTTGCATCACGTTATGTCGGTCATGTTTGGTGAATATTAAGGCGAGTGCTCCACACCAACGTTCGCAACAGACAGCTTCCAAATAAGCCAAGTGCACCCAGAAAATGGTCTCAAATGGGATGCACAGGGTGTGGAGTGCGAAAGCGTAGCAGGTAGCGGTCGGAAGATGAAACCCACATGGAGGTCTGCGAATGTGGTCTGATGCCCTGGAGGCCTTTTGTGGATATCCTACGATAGATCGGCTCGGTTTGAGACTTGATCGCAGCCTGTCATCGATCGGTACGCCTATTTCGCGACCTTTGGTTAATCGCATTGATCAATGAGAGCGAGTTGGCTAGGTGCCAGCGCATTGCGGTGGACTGACTCATGGCTCATGTAGTAGCCATGGTACTCATGACTTTGAACTCGGGCAACTGTTGATTTCCTTTTTGTCAGGCTGCAGAGAGGTTACGCTCACTATAGGCTCACTGGACCAGTAAGTAGCCTCATCGAACCGCCCTTACGCATCGCATGCTGGCTCGGATCTACCACCAAGGATTTTCTTCTCTTCCCTACAATCTATACCGACATACGCGCTGTCTGATCTCTCTACCTCTAACCTACAGTCTAATATCTTATCGTAGTAGCTTCGATCGTGCAAACCATCATCTGCATCATCCTCATGCCAGTGTCCCTTCTCATCAATATATACACGTTGTTCATGTGCTGAAAACGTATCACACACGAGAGAGGAATCTCTTTGGTCCATCGAAAAAAGGTAGAAGTGAGGGAACTCTGACGCTGTTGGCCAAACGAAGGAACAAAAAAAGTTGGTAACTGCCCACCACAGACGGAAGGCTGGGGCGCGGGTGGGGAACAGGTTCTGACATACCACAAAACGCTGCCAAGGGATGATGACTCGATGAGCCGGGCTGGACCATCAACACCATCATCATATAGTCAAGTTCTAGAGGGCACCGCTCTTTGCTCTGTACAACCACAAGGAAGAAGAAGTTGTACGGTGAGAAAGTAACATAAGAGTCGTTTGCTACTTCCTTTTGTAACGTGAGAGGGGTTTGACAGGGGTATAATATACTGGGGATTGCGAGCGCAAGGGAATGCCAGAAAAAGTACCACATGCAGCACGAAAAAGGGGAGAAAATGTTCACAACCGAGGCCCTCAATAAGGGGGGGGGCGACAAATCACAGCTTTTTGCCTGTACCATCAGCACGGCCACCCCATGTGACAGGCTCGGCTGGATAGAGGAGGAGGTGGGGCGTTAAGGGGGGACAGAAGGTATAGTGGCGAGAAAACCGTGGTGTGGAAGATATGCACACGAGGTGAATAACGTATTCTAGTAAAAGAAAGAGAGTGCGGGTGGCAACAGAACATGTCAAGAACCTGTGATGGCCCTTGCAACGTTCATCCCATTGCAGGCGCCCGTGGTGAGCATGTGCTGCAGCCCGTCAGATCCTGGGGACCAAAAGTACAGCAGGCTCAGGAACAGTACACCAGCGTCAGGGAGCGCACAAATGATGGACTGGTCGTGCAAATCGTGACTTCGGCGCATTTGCGGATGAGGGGGAAGAGGTGGAAGTGGGAAGGGAAAGGGAGGGGAGGGGAGATGACCGGGAAAGTGGACGGGCCGGGGAAGCAAAACAAAACAAAACTCCAAAAGATGGAAGTGGAGGCAAAGTAGTTTTGCAGCCAGTAATAGTCTCTGTTGTTGCACGCAACAAGAGATGTTACCCACAATAATGGCAAGAAGGAGTCAAGCGGACGGACGGGGCTGTGCGAGAGGCGTTCGGAAGTGTGTTAGCCAACGCTGCTTTGTGCCAACGCTTGAACGTGGGAGAGAGAACACAGGGGGGTCGGGAAGCGTCGCACCTTTTGGGGGGTATAGAAAAGGGTTATACAAGGCCCGAGAGGTGGGGTGGTGTATGGGCGGGGCGTGTGGCGGTGTGGAAGTGAGAGATGGGTGGCGGTGGCGGGTGTGGCGACACCAAAGGAAAAAAAGGGCGTACAACAACCTGTGGGACTGGTAGAACCCTAGCACAGCAACGCTCTTGCTGCGCCACAACACCCCCGCCGAGAGAGCTCGGGCCATTAAAAGCCAAACCATCTCCTTACTATTGCAGGATCGTTCTTGGGAGGCGCACTGTCCACTTCTAGTTCCAACAGGAGCACTTTACTTGTGGGTAGCAAGCAGGATCTGACCTACGGGCAGCTACGTATATGTTGCCCAGCCCACTTATAGCACTACCTCTTTGTCATTCACATTCCGAATAACTGATGGTCAAAAGCCAAACACCATCGCAAAAGAATAGTCAACTCGTGCATGATTGCCCAAAATGGTATTCGACGATGTTACTGCGCGCGCAGCAAAGAGGGTAGGACGGTCGGTGCTCTGCGCAAGCCAATCATGCACATCCCATCATCCCACAAACGAGCCATCACGATCCGCCCCGTACGCGGATGCGCCACCTCTTCCCGCCCTCCACCGCCTCGGCCAGACTAGCCGCAGCGGCAGCTTCCGTGTCGGCCGCATCTAGCGATTCGGCATACCGTAACACTTCCACTTGCTCCCCCAGACGTTCTCGTACTTTACCCAGCAATTCCCAAAGCTTACTGTTCTTGCATCAGACGGATCGCGACCAATTCGTCCGTGGCCGAGTGGAACACTTTGATCTTGGTCCACCCACCGAAGGACGCTCGCCCAAAGAGGGTCGCGTGAGGGCGAGTGGTAGTAGCGACGGGGAGGGGAGGACTGGGCAAGCGCAGTGGTAGCGTTTTGGTGTGTTCTTTGTCTTTTGCTCGCTTCTATCCTGGTGGCCCGCGTACCCGTGGGTAGTGGATACGCCCATCCGATCCACCTCTTCCGTTAGTCCTCCGTCACATTCCGTGTCACGATGGGCAAGATGGTGGAGGATGAGAAATGGATCACTTGATCGGACGACAACGACGCCCATCGTTCGTCTTCGTCTCGTCTCCTTCCTCTTCCTCTTCCTCTTCCCCCACCTCCACAACTTCCTCCTCCTCTCTGCTTTCCATCTCATCGCCGCTGCTTTGGACTGTTTGCTTTCTCTTCTAGGCGGCCATCCGGGCCGCTTGGTAGTGAGCTGACTATTGTTGTCGTCCGCACCATGTCGGGCTCGAGACCTCTTCGTCCTACCTTCTTCGGATGGGACGGATCGCCATCGGAGCCGGGTTCGGCTGCTCTTCTGTCTCATCTCTTGTGGGCAAGGGCTGGAGGGGCGCAGCACGACGTATACCCCGGTCACCCGGTTGCGGACAAAGAACGAACGGACCAGGTCCCGGGGGAACAAACTCGAGGGCAATTGGACCAATGCACGCGTATAGACGTCCAACGGCAATCGAAGTGCCCGAACATCTTCAGCCCGAGGGGACGACAGAGGAGGGTGACAGTACAACGGAGGTAACCGCGGTAACAGACGATACCAACTGTCGCCTGGCACATCCAACCCCAACCCCATCTTACTCTCCAGGTGACTGTGCAGGGCAGCGTGTGCACCCTGCCATAGTCCTCGTAGAGACGTACAACTCCAATTCCCAATCGGGTTCTTGCTGCGCCACGCATGACCACCGCACCCGGATACGGTACCAGTATTCTCCTTCGCCAGCGTGCACCGTCTCCACGCACGCCTCGCTCGGCCTTCCCTCGGGCAAGAGCGGACAGTCGTCCCACTCCCACTTTCTCCGGCACGAGGCGGGGCGGGATCGGATTGAGGTGATGGGTGGGCCTTATGGGGTGGCAAGGTGGTTGACAGGGCAGGTTGAGCTGCCGAGACTGGCGCGGCATACTCGACCCTGCGCGTAGCAGATGTGGTGGCTACAAGGGGAAGCAGACGAGGGGTGGAGGAAGGCACAGGGTGGGGGAACGCCGGGGTGGTGGGGTACGATGACGAGGACGATGGTGATGGCGATGGGACACAAGGGGGGGAATGGCCGGTTGGTCCCAAGAGGGGGATGGGTAGGGGGCGATTTGGTTCCGGTTCCGGTTCGGGTCCGGTTTCGGTTCCAGTCCCCGAGGAGGAGAGGTCCTTCTGCTTAGGAGGTGTGGGCGCTGACCCAATCCGAATCACCGATGAACCCGTTGGGTTGTGGGAGAGAGATGGGTTGGTTAAGGGGGGGGCGAAATTGTGGGCTGGGAAGAGAGGGACGTGTTGGCAGATTTGCCTTTGGCCGTTGGGGTTGCGGTGCGTTTGGGCTTGAGGTGGTGGGAGAGGGAAGGTTGTTTGCCCGTATGCGTCATCGTCGCGCTTTTCGACTTTGTCCACCGTGTTTGAGGACGAGGGAGAGGCGGGTGGTGCGAGTCGACCATAGAAGGTGGCATTTGCCACGGTGACGTGCCAAACGCAAACGAATCCGAAGAGGCGGTTCGATCGAGGCTATCGAAAGCGGGAGAAGATGGGTTGGTCTCTTCGGGTGGCATGACCGAAGAGGCAGACAAGTCCTGTTCTGTGCTGAAAGGCTCGACCCATGACGTTTCTTCCACTCCTCGAGAGACGGTAGAATGCCCAACGCAACCAAGTCGGTCGGCTTCTCGCTGAGCGGCTGGCCCGTACGCCGATCCAGCAACGCAACACACGAAGTGGGCACCAACCCTGATTAGATTCGGTCTCCTGTTGCCCCAGTGGCACAACCCATAACCACTCCCCACCAAGGTGCGCACACACTCTCACCCTCGTTCCGTGCGTCACACGTAGCTGGTCCGGCGCCGAGGGGGTAAAATCGTACAATGCTTGGCCCACCAACAAGGCAACTGACTCTGGAATTTGGTACCTGCATACCCCATGGGGCTGGTGGGGTGGTGGGGGGGGCCGGTGGCAGCGACGCCCAGGATTCGCCCCCACTGGAAGAAAGGGTGCGGGGCGACGTTCCTCTGGTATGACCCATCGACGGTTGCGTTCGAGACGAGGGCGAATCGCCGGGCGGGGAAGAGGGTGGTGTGGATGCCGCTGTACGGGAGAGGACATGGAAGAGGTAGGTGGGGGCGAGACCTTGTGCGCCGTAATGGGGTTGCAGATATTGTACCAAGCCGGGTGATGGGGGGGGTGAGCACGTGGAAAAAGTCGCCTGCGTCCACGCTCGCCTCGATTGGGGAGCGGGCAGCGTAGCCAAACCGGGCGCGGAGGACCATGAGCGGAGGGCGTTTGCCTTCCGTGGCCGAGAGCGTGGCGGGGGAGGCCATGGCTGCGCCTGTGTCGGTGGTGGTGCAAAGGGAGAGGGAAGCGGGAGGGAGAGAGGAAGGGAGCGCGCCAGTGGCCAGATGGCAAGCATGCGGCTCAGAAGGGGCGAGGGTTAAAACAACATGGTCGCGGCTCCCACTATAAATAGCAGCATGTGGTGTTTTTCGCCTGCCCCACCGAGCTCTGGCACCAGCGGCGCAGCACAGGGGCAGTGTTCTAGCTCCGCACACTCGCCTCGCCCGGGCCTGTGAACCACGTTATCTATTAGGCAGGCACACAGCATAGGAATGATGCATTGCAGAGGGCATGGTGGACAGGCAATCCGACATGCAACGGACTGTTCTTCTTCCAGCCAGCAAGAACCTTGCCGGTGCGACGGAGCACGAGGGTGGGTCGATAGTCTGGTTGCCCCATCGCTCAGGCCTGACCTCCGGCCTCAGGCAGCCCTGAGCAGACCACTCAGTCGACCTTGAGCTTGAGCTGGAACAGATCCGAACGGGAACAGGAAACGAGACAGAAAGCGCCAAAGACAAAAAAAGAGGACGGAAAATAGGAGCCAACAGCAGCACAATGCCAAACGAAGATAAAAGAGGTCAAACTCAACCCCTTCCCCCCCACACGTTTTTTCCCCACATCCACAGCGTGAAGAACATACATCAGATGTCCCCCCAGTCCCATTCGCTCCAGTTGGGCTCCAGCTCAGCCACTGCTGGCAACAGTCGGTTGACCCACTCCTTCTGACGGGACGAGAGCGCGAGGGGAGATCTAGCGATTCTTCTTTGACGTCTTCAGGCCACAACACAAAATATCTACGCCCCCAGGACCGCCACGGGGCGCTTCCCAGCTGTCCGAGGTCGTACACCGTCTTGCTCAGCAGCCTGTTGCCGCACCCACTCTGCTCGTGTGGGTGCCGAGGGGGGCATGAGAGGTGAGAGAACCAAGTCAAACTGCGCCTTGCGCAGTTCTGCCCCAAACCAGAGCATGGCGTCAGTGGCAGAGGTAAAGTGATGATGTCGATGATGCCCACCACCCAGGGAGGCCAGGTTCAACTCTGACGGAGGAGGACGAAGCGTATACCGGATCTGTGGCGGCGGGTGCGAGTGTCCTCCGTCCAGGCTACCGTCTCACGTTCTCGCGAGCCCGGACGGGTCCGATCGAGAGACGCGGGTGCGGGTGCAGAAGCGGGAGCTGAAGCACGTGGTGGGACGTAAATCTTATGCGGATGGTACGCGTATGCCAATTGGGCGGCCATCGTACAATTCATCAGCTCAGACGACACTTCCTTCGATCCCATTTCGTCCAAACGAGACGACTCTTCAGAGGAAGTGTCAGGCGCACCAGGATCCGAACTGGGTTGCTCCTCTTCCTCCGATTCGGCTTCCTGATCCATACCTTCCGAATCACCACGCCCTCCCGAGCCTGAGCCAGCGGAGGCACTGCCAGAGCCAGAGCCAATGGGGGAGTCAAAACGAGATCGGTCACTCGTTACCCCGGGACCAGGCGGGCGGCTATCGCGAGGACGAAGGGGGGAAGAAGGCCGCATCCCTGTTCGGACGGGGATGCACACATCAGGGGATTGGATGATGTTTCCCCCGCGCCGCCGTACTTGGGGATACGGGAGCTGGAAGATGAGATGTGGGTGCCTGGATCATGTTGGGACGGAGAGAAAGCTTGGACCCAGGTGCTCCGCGTTGTGCATGAGATACAAGGTCCCGTACGGTGGGCTGATGGGCGAGATCGAGGCGCGGAGGCACAGGGTCCAAGCGCGCCTTTGCTGGCGGGCAGGAGAGGGTCCGCGCAGGCTGGGTGTGACCGAGGACGAGAAAGGCGAAGGTTTGAATGTCAACGCGTATGGGGCGGAGCGAGAAGGGCGGAGGGAAGGGCGAGGAGAAGGGCGCAGAGGAAGACGATGATGGTACAAAGAACGAAGGGGCGGCAACATGTCGTGCTGGGAAAGTCTCGCGGGTGGTTGGCACCCAGGGAAGGACCCAACATGCAAAAGGCGATGGGCCGCCGTGCGGACCGGGTGGGGTCATTAGGTGTCGAAGGCTTAGGAGAGGAAGAGATGGACGAATCAGACGCGGGTGTAGTAGCAATAGTCGATGTAGAGGCAGAGGTGTAGGCCGACAGCAGCGAGGAAGAAGAACGACTGTCCGAGGTGCTGCTCACACCGCCTTCTTCACTGGAGCTGCGCGTTTCGGTGTCATGAGTGCCATCTGCCTCGCTCGTCGGGCCTATGTCCTCGGAGGCGGAAACGGAAGAATCAGAGTGATCTTGACTGCCCGCTTGAGAGGAGCGCGTTGAACGAGGGAGTTCAGACGAGGACTTTGGCAGGCGCTGAGCAGCCAGACGGGGATTGAGATCGTAGGTCCCGTTACGGCAGCGCGTGCTTTGGGTCAAAGCAGGAGGGGATGATGAGGTGGGGCAAGGCAGGTCAAGAGAAGCGGAACGGGAGTTGGGGTGGGTGCGTTGCAGGGGTCCGAGGAGCAAGCAGGAGGGGGAGGTGAGGGCGCGCCTGCGAGCGTGCTCCGCTCCGAGCTGATCTGGGCTGGCTTATCGAGTGGATCCAAACTGCGTACCCGCGGTCCGATCGGGGATCGTGAGAAAGGTCCAGCGGGCTCGGTCGCATGGGCAGCACCACGGCCAAGGAAGGAGATGAAGGAGAGGAAGAGAGAGAAACGCAGAGGGAAGGGAAGGATGGGCCCAGGGAGGCTAGGCGGGCAGGAGAGGCGGAATGAGGCCGCGAGGACAAGGCCGACGGGGAAGGGAAAGGGAAAGGAAAGGGAACGGGAAAGAGAAAGAGACGGAGACGAGAGGCGGGTATGGATGAATGCTCTTCGTAGGCGGTCGGGTGGGCGACCAGAGCAGGGGGCGTGGATAGACGCGCGAGAGGAGGGCAGGGGAGGGGGTGGGGGGTCAGACGGCGGGGTGCATGCCCACGGGCGGGATGGCGGGTAGGCCGAGGGCGATGCGAGGGCGAGGATAAGGCGAGGCGAGGGCGAGGGCGACGGCAAAGACGAGGAGAGCGGTGGGCTCGGTGGGCTGGGCAGCCAAGGAGGGCCCGGCAAGGTGGGGGGAACAGAGGGCCGTCGAGTCTGTCCGTCTGTAGCACGACCCACCCGCCCAGCACGCAGACGCAGCGTGTGGCAGGCACCATGCTTAATGCATGCCCCTCGCATCCCAGATCTGAGATCAGCGACCAGCGCTCAGCGATCGATGCGCCTGGTCTCTGAGATCTGACATGCGATTCGACACCTTGCGCAACCCTAGCGCACGCGCCCCAAAGCTGTGGACGACCCTGCACCACCCTGGCGCCCGCCTGCCCCCTGCGTCGCCTGCGCTGCGCCGCCCTGCATGCGCCCCAGCCGCCGCATCGAGCATCCCCCACATGCACTGCGCCTCCGCCCCGCCGCCTGCGCTCCTCGGCGCTCGCCGCCTGACCCAGTCCCTCCCGATGCGCACGCCCATTTCCCCCACCGCGCCAGTGTCCCGTCTGCCCCCGCCTGCCGTGTTTGCGCGCCGCTGTCTACGTCATTTGCGTCGGCTGCCTCCGCGTCAGCATTACGTGATCCGCCATGTGGCATGCCCTCCCTGCCTGCGCGGCTCAATCTGCCACAGCCCAGTTACTTCTTCGTCCTTCGATCTCCACTCTCTCGCACACCTCCATCGCATTTTTTCAGCGCACCCACCAGCGCCCTGGCACACAGAGCCAAGTGCCAAGCGGAACAGAAGAGAGAGCGCCAGGGCACCACGGATCACATGTGTGTGACCGTCGATGACAGTCATCGACATTCATCATCATGATCTTTGCGGCCCGAACAGGAGGCAGATGATGAGATGCCCCACCGTACTGCTGGTGGTGACAGAAACCATTCCATATTCACAGGCATTCGCGAGGTATAGTACAAGTCGAAAGTTAATTGCAACAGTCGTTTCCCTCGTCCCCCGGCTGCGACAGTACGCACTCCCCAAACCATTGGACTACGTTCAATCCCGTGCTCGGAAGCCCCACAGTACTCGCCCATCGCTTCCAATCTTCCTGATCAATCTTCTCCGTCACCACCAATCAACAGTTCCAGGTTACTAAATACTTCGATCTATAACAGCCTTTTTGCGGCATAGTATCTCAGTTTGGTAAAGCCAGCGGTAAGCCAGCGTTGAGACAAACACTTGACACTGTTCCTTCACTCTCTCAAATGCCGGTCGGGAGGGCAATATAGTGGGATCTGAGATCCAGCCCAATCGTGGATCATTCAAGATGGCGGTGGATTGTCCAAGGTGGTGGTCATGGTGTTGCGTTGTGTTGTGATCCACAAAGCAATACCCGCCCCGTCGCCGACCACCGCATCCCCCACCCGCTCGGGAACGGACCCTTTTGGGACACCAATTACAGTCGGGTACCATCGAGGTTGTTATTGCTGTTGTTGTTCCTGCAGCGCGATGACCGAGGTAGTGGTGCGGCCGTTGTCGTCGGCAATGTACGTCTTTCCTTCTGGTGTGGTTCGCCCCTTCTGGACTCGGCCAGGGACTGGATCCCAATGACGTTCCCGGAACCAAAGCGCTTGCCCGCGAAGAGACGGTGGGGCAAAGGGCTGCGTCCGTGTCCCCGCTCAGCGTGTCGTCTGGCAAAGCAGGGGTTAGTTGGGTTCGCGTTCGCGCTCAGCTGCTGCCTCGGGCCTACGCGTGGCTGCTGCATCATTGCCACACGTATGACCCAACATCGGTCGGTTCCAGTGAGGTGGTTGGGGTAGGCCAGTCGACACGTCCATCGCTCGTCGGGTTGTGCTGCTGCGCCTGCTATGGCTGCTCTGCGTGCTATGTATGCCCTGGTACTTGTGAAGCGCCAGTTGCAGGTTGAAATATGACATTTCAGTCGCATTTGTTTGGTTGAAAATCTGCGCAAAATGCCCTATTAGCTAATCAACCCTAGCATCCTGGCTCGCCGCCGCCGTCGTCGTCGTCGTCTTCATTGTCGACGGCGTCCGGCGGCGCCTCTTTGCCACCACCACCACTTTCCGCGCCCCTGCCTCCTCCACACACGGGGAAAGCTCCTTGGTCAGTGCGCGATGCCCGAAACCGCCTCCCCCTCCTCGGCCTGGAGCGAGCACACCCATGCTAACGGCCGTGTGTATTGGTACAATGCCCAAGAGAAGCGCTCCGTTTGGCAAAAGCCCGACGAGCTCAAGACCGAGCAGGAACGCCTCCTCGACCAGACGAATGGAAGGCCTACAAGACGGGCGACCGCACCTACTATGTCAACTCTTCCACCACACCCAGGAACGCACTGGACGCTGCCATCGGAGCTGAAGGTACCGTACCTCTCTTCCCTTTGCCTTTCGCAGCATTCATCTGACCCGCTCTCTTCCTCTAGCTTTGTTGAATGGTGCCCCGCAAAGCCCCTCGCCAGCCGCTCCGGTCGGCACGCCTCAGGCTGCCGAGAGCACACACTCTTCTCCTGCCCCTGTTCAGCAGCCTCCCGTGCCCGCCCAGCCGCCCAAACCTCCCCCGCACCTCCCCGCCCGTCCGCCCGTTCGGCCAGCCAGTCTCCCTCCGCCCGCAGGCGGCCCCACCGATGCCTCCTGCTGTTGCTGCTTCTGCTCATGGGCATGCTTAGCACCCTTGCAGCTGGACGTGCTACCGGCGTCGAATGCGGCAGAGGAACGTTTATGGGACTGCTGCAGGTTAAGGGGGTCGGGCCAGAATGGACGTGGGAACAGACGATGCGGCATATTGTGACGGAACCGTTGTACAAGTCATTGTCTACCCTCTCGGACCGCAAGGCTGCATTTACCAAGTACATTGATGCGCTCAACAGCCGAGCGGGAGCGTCGGAACGACCGGATTCGCATGTATGCCAGTACGTTCCAAAAGTTGTTGGGACAAGGTCAAGCCGTATTATTCGTATGAGTCGGCCTACAAACTTTTTGGTCAGACTACCCAGTGGACCGCCGTGCTCGACGAGGCGGAGCGCAGGGAGGCGTATGACTATGTCATCCGCACCATGAAGGAAACTCACGAGGTACGTTTTGTGTGTGGTTGTTTGTGCGGTCGATTCAGGCGACACGAAACTAACGTGATGATTATGACAGGCTGAGGAACAGAAAACGCGAGAGGAAAACAAAGCAACCGTTTCCACCCTGCTCAAGGCAATGGACTTGACTGTCTTTTCCCGTTGGCAAGAAGCGTACGACAGTTTGGTCCAAACCCCCCAATGGCAAGTGCACCCTACCTTGCAGTCCATTTCCTTGCCCGATTTGCTCGAAGTATTTGAAACGCACATGCGCCAAGTCGAGGCACAAGAACGGATTCGCAGAAAGGACAAGAAAAAGAACGTGCGCGTCTGGAATACCACCGCCGTGTCGCGGTCCAAACATTGTTGCAGCGTTGCACGCCCAGGGTCATATTCATGCTAGTTCCACCTGGACCGAGGTGTATCCGCTTGTCAAGGAGGATGAGCGGGTGCGCGCCATGTTGGGCCAGCCGGGTTCCACCCCATGGACCTTTTCTACGACTTGGTGGACCAGCTGGACCATCGTTTGGACGAGGCAGCCAAGCAAGTGCGCCAAGACTTCCACGGCTGGGTTGGAGGTAACGTTGGACACTCCATCCGAAACGTTGAAGCCAAGGTCAGTGAGTTGGGTTTGAACAGTTTCCTTTCGGCCGAGGAACGAAAACTCTTGTTCCCGCGCGTCCAGACCAGTTGCTCCAACACCAACGGAGGAACCGCAAACAAGAATTAATGATCCAACGCCAAGCCAATGATCTCCGGTACGCCCTGCGCCAGCTTGATGCCAGCTTGAGCACCTCCCTGGATGTGTCGTTTGACGAGGTTGCCAAGTTGGAACCACTTCAGACGTTTGCAGCATGGACCGAGGCCTCTGCCAAAGTACGTGAGATGGCATGGAATCTGTATGTGCAGTCGGCACGGAAGCAACAAGCTAAGGTTGAGCGGGAAAAGGAACGGGCTCGCGAGCGGGAAGAACGGGAGCGCGAGCGCGAGCGTGAACGCGAACGCGAGCGCGAACGTGAACGAGACCGAGAACGCGCACGTGAGCGTGAACGCGAACAATATCGTCGTCGTCCTGAACCAAGGGATGACAGGTGGAACCGGGATGCGTGGCGTGACGCCAACAGTCTTGCTCATCGTCCTATTCCGCCTCGGGCAGAACATCCTCGTCCTTTCCGTCGTGAGCAGGTATTGGGTACAATGGCGGCATTGGCCCACGTCGGTTGGACTATGAAGGGTTTGCAGCCGACTCGGATGCGTCGGATAACAAAGGGTTAAGCGACCGGCGGCGGAGGATCCGCCTCTGCTTCCTCGGGTACGTCATGGTCTCCCATCATCCTACATATCTCAAAGGGTATATACTGACCGACTGATCTTCCTGTTCCTAGCGTACCAAGGTACGGTACGGTGACGATTTTGAAGAAGGTGAACTCTAATGCGATTCCGAGGCTTGCAACGGCCAGCCTGGAGATCGTGGCGCAGGACGCGATGCTGTGAGTGCACTTCGCCTCTCTCATTTCTTTCTTCCATTGAGCGTTTGCAGACGACTGCCGCGTACTTGGTTTCGTTGGTGTGGATTACCGGTGCCCCGACAGGACTTGCTTTTCCCTACCGCCCCGACCAGCCCGCCGTTGATCGCGTGGCGCCCCGGCCCCTTTTTGTGTCCCTGGTGAGCACAGAGACCTCTGTTGCGCGTGTTTGGATCCTGATGTGCTTTGGTGCCTCCTGGGGGTGGCGGGGGGGCAGAAGGGAGGACGGTGTAGCAACCACGTGTAAGGAGGACAAGCTTGGTAGGAACAACGCTGTTTTTTGTTGGCTCATTGTTAAGGTTTGTAATAGACCCGGGGTTTCAAGGAAGATAGATTGACGAAAGGGTCTAAGAGAGGAAAAAGCGGACGAGCGCGTAACGGAAGATGCCCCGAATGACGGGGAGCAGCCGAGTGTTTGGGCGGACATCGGTGAGGTCGCAACCAAACTAAGGCAGAAGCGAGAAAGGCACGAGGGAAGAGCGAGCCTCACAGATATCATACTTGAAGACGCACAGGCCACCTGAAACTAACCCCAGATGTGGAAGCGCAAGCAGAAGAGCCTACACTTGCAAGTTCAGGGTCAAAGCGTCAAAGGCCCACATGTACTTTGAGGATGGATAAAAAGGCGCTCACAATTTGGGGGGGCTATGCACTTACTCACCTCGCGGTGGATGAGGCCAGCAAGCTTGCGCGATGCGCCTCCACTACTCGTCGTTGTCTCTCCCTTGGCTGTCTGAATGTGCGACCAATTTTGGGGTCAAGCCATGGACCGGCCTCTCACATACCCACTGCCACGGGTGGACTGGCGGCCACCCTCATCGAGCTCACCCAGACCAATCACGGCACTGCCCTTCTCTCTATACTGCATTCATATCATTGACAGAACTTTTAAAAGCTGGGACAAAGAAACGCTGCGCATAAACCGACCTCTGTTCATCCGGCGTGTGTTGCTTGTTATGTATGTTAGCGCCAACCCCGTCTAAGGAACCAGGGAATCGCCACTTGATCAGGACTCTCTGGTGGTCGCCATCAGTTCCCATACCCTCGAGGAGGTGCGTGTGGATACAGATGAACGTGGGTACTAGACATATCCGAGCGGCGAACCATCTCCTCCATTTTAGAGTCAGTATAGACAAATCCTTCCAGTGCCCTAGCACCTTGCCCGCTGTCTTGATGCCGTAGTATCCTCGCGTCGTCAAGACCAGGGTGGAAAAACGGCTCTTGGGTGCGTCCCTGATACTTAGCTTGACGTTCTTGTCGCATTCTGCTTGTTCCAGCAACCGAAGCAGCTCCTTCTCCCGCGCGTTCCAAAGGCGTCCGTGCTCTCATGTTCCATCTTCCGCCGGTGTGGCTCTTCCTGGGTTCCCGAATCGCGCAGAGTATATGGTGAACCTCCATTCTTGATCCCCCGATTGCTCCAGTCCCATTACCCGGTAGTCAGTGCGCTTGCCTTCCTCCCATGCCTCTCGTCCCATCTTCTTCCTCCACAGTTGGCCGTTATTGTGAATGTGGGTGGCAGGCATGGAGCAGACGAGCAAGAGAATAGGCTCCCGCATTGATTCATGAGATGCACCAAACTTTTGGACTGGGTGCCGGTGCAGGCCATGACGCCACATTTGCACATGCTGCCACAAGAGCGTGCGGAACTGGAAACCTACTATCTTTGAGCCGGAGGCAGGGGCTGATGGAATGTCGGCAATCTCCCACATCTCCCGGCAGCGCTGGCGGTGCGTCGTAAATGCGTTCGTTGTTTGCGTATGTGCGCCCGTTCGGCCCATAAGTGTAATAAGATAATCGTTGACCTCGTTGGTCGCAACACGTGCGTGGTCGCAGTATACGAGTAAAGCGGGCAGCCCATCTTCTCATCCGGAGAGGCAAGCTTATGAGCATGCCGAAGTGATCGTCCTTTCGATACCTTGGGGGTCCCTCTCGCCCCGGTTCCTTCTGAACTCAGTGCAGATGAAAGGCATCTATTTCATGAAGCATCTATGCGGTTTGTTAGCATCTAAGCTGATTGGGGCTATGTGTACCACCCTATGGCTAGGTTTGCCTTCATCATCCTCCCGCCCTCAGCCTTGCGCCCACATCGACTTTCCTGAATATCTCGGCCATTCACATAACAGCGCTTCTCTTGGTTTTCTTAGGAGTTCGTTCGAAGTCGATGCTGGTGGTCTTGCCGGTGATCTCGACAGGCCCACAGCATTACGATCTTCACATGCATTATCAATCCAGGGATACAGCATGCATCGATTATCGTGCGTTCCAGAAGCATATTATAGAGTGTTTTTGTTAATCGAAAGGTAGGTTGCCTTCATTTGTCTCGGACGATGGTGGTGTTTATTGTGCAGCTACCTGGGGATGGATACGGTAAAATTATAACATTCACTAAATATAGCTCCCGCAATAAGAGCTATGCTCTCTATTAACAGGATGGGCGAAAATGGCGTCTGCAATCTAGAGATTTCTCAACGGTTAGTCCCGCCGGAGAAATCAGCAGCAATGGCATTATCATTCGAGCGAGTTCAAGAGGCACGGTCGAAGAAATCAATACCGCCAACTTTCCGATCACACACTCCCATTTCGCAGCAGCAGTAGTAGTAGTAGAAGTCTCGAGACGGATTTGTGTGTTGGTTTGCCAATACTGGACGACACGCAAGCAACTACAAAACGTTGAGAATAAGTACTTGGTGAACCACCGAATGGTTCGTGTTTTGACCCGCTTGGTTTCGTTTCAGTTACTCCTCAGATCAGGGAATGCCGTTGTTGTCCTCTCTTATTTTCTTTGTTCTCAAGCTTAGTGGCTACTTGTTGTTTGAAGTCCCTCTGTAGGTGTTGCAAGTTGGCCCAAGCCTGTATCCACCAGGGTCACTAGGACCGCAGGTCTCATCAGTACCCTCCTTTTGATATTTTTTCGCGCTGCGCTCCAAGCGACAGAGGTTGAGGTCTACCAATATGCGTGGGACAGCTGGTAAATAACGAGCCTCATCGACATGTTCAACTAAAGAACTTCTTTGACTTACATTAGCTCGGCCACCAAGAAAGACCTCTCTGTCCAAACACGTCTTTGGACCTCATGAGTACAATCAATGGTGACTTAGGAGGTAGTCTTAAGCGTAGCAAGGATGCGACAAGAGAGGGGGATCAGCCCCGAAAAAAATCGGACTCAAGTGCGATCAACTCGGAAGGCAGAGCCATGTCAATATGGCATAGAGGCGATTGCCGCCCCGAGCCCCAGTTAACCGAGATACGCAGAATGTTATTATTGTGCGTGGTTCTTAGACAGAAAACGAAAATAGGGACCAGTTCCAGATCTGAATACGAACAAGTTGGCCACTGCTGATAACCCCCCCCAAATAGAAGGCAAAGGAGAACTCGGCGGCATAAAGCATTTAGGTTACATTCCATCGCACATCCCATCGATATCAAAGTGTAGATTTTTCACCAATGGAGTCTCACATTTGCACTGTTTGTATCATTACTGAAAGCGGTGTTTTTACGAACAGGTTACCGCCACAACCCCCTGAAGTCTTCCTCTATCGTCAGCAAAACCAAGCAAAAATGTTATTATTTTCCGATATATATCGGGATGCGGCACCGGCCAGCCCCTGCATCCGGCATAGCAAAGCTGGTATAAGGATAGAATCACTCACCAAAATCTCTTTGTATGAGGAAACAATTACTACAATCGATATCACACACGACTTCATTCAGCATCTAACAAAACCAATATTATGCCAGACAGAAAATAGAACCCCGTTGAGCTTGGTGTTGTTTCCCTTTTAGTGAAGCCCATTCTGGATGAATCAATAGGAATCAATGTTCGATTATGGTTCCGTGAGTTTAAGTCTCTGCCTATTGAGATGTTGCGTCTATTGGGTGGAGCATGTGCACATGATGCTGGTATCGGCCGCATGGCGTATTCCTGATACGAAATTAAACGCCGAATCAGCAGGGTTATGCCTAATAAGGTCTTGAGATCTCGGCAGTAGTGGGTCAGAACTATGAGTGAGGTCAGTCAGACTACTAGCAAGTATATCGTGCTGGGTTCGATATAAAGACACATGGGACAGCATAAATGCTTGGCAGAGAAATTGCCAATTTGTTTACGACCAATGAGGCAGCACAACTGCACGTCATCCATTTACTGCCCTGGTGGTACCTGTGATTAGTGCAGCGTCGGAGGTAAGCTACCTTGCTGTACCCGGACTAGATGCAGTGTAGTACGGTGTAGCTACTCACACTGTCCTTTGAGATGAAGGCTTGAATTGATCAAATGTGTAAGTTTCCGGCTTATACGTCTCAACCTTCCCTTCTTCCACCAAATATTTGTATTCGGACTTTGTAGGACCTCAACGGCTTGAGATCCTCAATTGGCCTCTAAATCGGGCAAGCTATTAGAATTAAGTAGAGCGATAAGACTCATTATTCGGACCACGAGAAATGAGTCTCGGGTGTAGGTGTGTCAGGCATCAAATCGTTGTAAAACTAATGGACAGTCAATCATATCTCAGATACTATAGTCCCACAGAAGAGCCTACCAAGTTTCTCTCACCCTCACCTCAGTGCCGCCGGTACAGCAGAGGGCAAGATGCTAGTGACCACACGCACGGGACCAGCCTATGCCGCTCAGGGTTTTCTAGTTTCCCTGTTGAGTTCCGTTAAGATCTCTGATCCACTCACATTTCTTCTGTCGCTGAACCCACTGGTTGTGGGTACGGAAGAGTACCAGTGAGTGGCGCCACAGAGTGGATTTGGTGTCTTTCAGTCTCTTTCATCTTACTCTCGGGAAGCCACATCGTACAGAACCCTTTAGCACATCAACATCGCCCCCTATGTTTTGTAGTGGCAGGGATATGTCGGCATGTGACAGCTGTGTTTTCATTGAAAGTACAAATGTAGTGGTGGCTAGAGGTGTGCTCCTAGTGATGGTCCACTAGTGCGTTTGAGACAGATGCATATGACAGCGGACCAATGCCTGAGATTCAGAAAACGCCCGCGTGCCCCCGCAGCAATTCGATACATGAGACCAAAAAAAATCATTTACCCACAGGCCCAAGATCGACCATCACTACAACCCACTCTGGCCTTTCTCATAAAGTCTCAATGCGGTATATAATGTCTAGGACATTTTCACTTGGATAACAGCTTTAATACGCGCCGGTTCGTCCTGCTCACTCCCCCAACTTCGAAGCCCTTCCACTGCCGATGGGGTGTATGAAAGGTAGCCCGCCTCCATCTCCTTCCCCTCCTACTTCTCATCCACCTTCTTGGGATGCCCCTCGCTCCTGCTTGTCACTGCGCGCATTTCCTTGCCCGTCTATGTATCAATGGGTTCAAATGTACCCCTCCTTTGCTTCCACACCAACAGTGTCGGGGAACCTGCGCGCTTGCCTTCCCACTACGAGGGGTATGTTGGGCATAGCGGATCACCAAAAGACATCATTTATGTTTAAGATATAAAATACCTTCAAAAATGTCAGAGGAGTAATTTGCCGTGGGTGAGGCAATTATGTCAGCGCGCTGCAGGTCAGTGACGTCGTCCATGTCACCACCCTGAACGTCAGATATGTCCTCGATGTCATCCCCCTGTAGATCAGTTATGTCGCCGACGTCACCCCCTTGAACGTCAGAAACGTCATTGACGTGTCCGCATGGGCGACGTATCCGACTGAGGGATCTGATCCTCCTAGTTCGCTCTCCCTGGATTACTATTGGTATTGCATTTTATACTACTAATCATTCTAGCACCATCGAATGCAGTGCAATCGTCTTCGAGAGTACTTTTTTGCATTGCGATGGGTCAATATGGACTTTGGGGCTTGCCATTGAGCCAGGGGTATGTTGGTTTTATCCCCGCTATTTGACTAACCAATGTCAACAGGCAAGAAACTGGTCTCCTTTAACGTCCTGCAACAGTGTGAACTCTCTCGGGATCTGGATGCAAGTAAGGGGACAAGCTAGGGCCGGACTTTAAGAGTATTCAAATGAGGAGGCTGAAGATAGGACGCGCTGTGGTTCACGCATATCAGACTCCTGCTATGCTTGGCTCACTATGCCCATGCGAGCACTATGACGTGATTCATATTGGCAGTTAGGATATTTTGTCCTCCTCTCAGCTGTGCCCCTCCTTTCATGAGGCACATTTACCTGTAGTCGGCCCATAGATGTCCAATCCATCTGCTCCCCTTTGTTCATCTCACGTCATTTCCTGACAAAATACAGCTAGGAGTGCAAGCGGTTGCCTGGCCCTGGTTGATTGAAGATAGTGGACCACCCCGACCGTGGGAGAAACCCCACGGTTCTGAGAAGCATATAAAAAGTAGTGAAACAGAAACAATGCTGCAGAGGAGAAAAGGGGAACAAGAAGGGAATGGGGAACCGGCATCGTCCGACAGGTGAGACTTTACGGTCCGTACTTATATAGAGAAAGTTACCGCGCCACGGCCGCGATGGCAACGCCCTCCCATTGTTATGTGAGCCCCGCTAGAAGGCCAACCCGCAGTTTTTTAGTACAATCCCTTTGAGGTTGGAAGAGTGGACTCGCTAAGGATACGAGGCAAGTGGCAACATGAACCACATCAATGGTTCAACCACTTCACCATCGCACTTGTTGGTGGGGCTTCATGGGAGCGAAGCTCTCTTGAAACTGTTGGGCAACTATCATCGGGACTGAGGGTCGGATTGAAACAGGGAGACCCGTAACATCGCGTACCCCCTTCACTGAGACGTGTCCTTTCGCCTTGCTAGACAGCTTTTTCATCTCTACTGTATCGGGGATGAATGGCGTCGCCGTTATATCCACTGACCTACCTAATATACTATAGGGCGGCTTACTGGTGCCATCGTTGGCCAGACCCCACTTGCGCGCCTGTGAGGATAGAATTGAATGTTGAGCGAAAAAGGCAAATAAAACACGTAGGTTCAGCCAAGCTTGCCGCCATTGGAGGCCCTATCCCATTCCATGATCACAAACCGTCGAAAGCGCGCCCTTGTCTCCTTCGGCTCTCGAGGTTAGGTGCCTACCTTAACCTGCGCCGACCAAACATTGAGAAGGGCTTGTATCCTTGCACGCCCCTCTTCCTTCCTTTGAAGTACGAGCCGAAGCTTGCTTGGGAGCAGGAAGATGACAGGAGGGATAAAGACTCTGTTGAAGACCCGCCAGCCATGTTCGTCTCTTCTGGGACACGAACATGCAGCCAGCAATAGCCAGCATAGTATAGCCACAGCATATACCGCCCCGCCGGATGAGAGCCTCAGGGTAGGCACAACGCTTTGTTGCCACTTAGTTTACTAAATTCTGCAAATGCTACTATGAATTCAGAATGGATAACTAAGATAGATAGATAGATCGATGACGATGAATAGACAACAACGAGAAGAAAGGGATAAGGGGACAAACAAAACAGTCTGCGGCCCTCAGAAAGGGGTTCAATGCGGAGACCAAGCAGGAAAGGCTTCTCCCACTGACTTAGTAGCCAGAAAGGGAACGGTCAAAAAAAATGTATAAAATGAGCCCCAGGGAAGGGCAGGTTCTCCTCCTCTCTTCAACCAGGTATGATAAACGCATTAGAGGACAGAACCTCGCAGAAAACGAGAGACGTACATATCAGGAAACTAATGCCCTGTGATGACCTGCGCCGGAACCTCATTGAACTCGGCTCACTCCTCATTTTTGTCCACAACCAAGGATCCAAATTAGGCAAAATTAGGATCCAAAACGCCAAAACACAGGGGTTCTTTGACCTGCTATTTACCGTACGAAAGGGGCTCAATGCAGATCGCACAGGTTGAAACAACGGTGTACATCGGTTGTCCACGGTCTAATCGACGAGCTTAATTATCCTGATGACCCAGCGATGTCCTAAGTGCAGTTATGCAGAGTGTTGATGAGAAGATAGGAGCTGGGTTGAACGTTGGGCCCAGACTGAGGATCAGAAGAAGAAGGAGAACAAGGAGAACAAGGAAGAGTGGTACAAGGCCAGAGGATAGGGATACTGGCGTGGTACCCGGATGAGTAAGATGGTCAGGATGACCTTGCCAGAGGTGGCTGGCCATAGGACCCTGTGGTCAACAGAGCCAATACTCGGTCTCAGCGTAGTAACTACACAACGCGAGAAAGGAAGATAACGAGTGCACGGTGACGGTCGGGAAGAAGATGAAGGACCCAAGGACAGCTCCAGAAAGTTGGATGGCGCACAAAAGGCTGCGTTGGGATGCGGTGCCCATGCAAAGAGCAAGGCGCGCAATGTTGCCTTATCTTGTCGAACAACCCTCGACGACATCGATCATCGACCAGACCATCTTCCCCGCGTGGGGAAATGAGATTCTGAAAAGCAGCACGTGCCATCTGTGTTTGCTGAGGTAAGCAGGGCCAATGTCGCATGTCTCAGCCGTGCAGATCCCCAGTGTCACGCTTCCAGCGGGTGATCGATGGCTGGCAAGATGGCGCGTGCGCGGGACATTCCTGGCTGCGATGGGACCCTTCTGCGGGTAGGTTGCCCGCTGGCTCTAGGCCGAGGCAGGCCGAGGGGCCTGCCCAGGCGACGCGTTATACCGGTGACCGTCACCCGGTCGGTCCCTGCGTCTGGATCCAGCCGCCCCGTTTTCACAGCACAGTCGCAAGTTCCAAGCGGATAAGATACACCTCGCGCCTCTGCCCCGCTTGTCCCCTTACCCTTACCCCCACCCCCACCCCATCGCCCATGCCCTTCAGCCCCAACGACATTCCGACCTCACCGGCCGCGTTGCCCTGGTTACAGGGAGCAACACTGGCATCGGGTGGGAAACTGTAGCGCAGCTCGCGGCGCACGGCGCGCGGGTGTACCTGTGCTCGCGCAATGCGCAACGCGGCGAGGCGGCCCTGGCCAAGCTCGCCCACAATGTGGGTACCGAGGCGGCTGGACGCGTGCAGCTACTCCTGCTCGACCTTGCGGACTTGGACAGTGTCAAGCGTGCCGCCGAACAGGTCCTCAAGGATCAAGCTGGGGCCGAAGGACGCTTGGACATTCTTGTGGCCAATGCAGGGATTATGGCGGTGCCCAACGCCCTGACCAAGCAAGGCATTGAGATCCAGTTTGGTACGTCCCTCGTCCTCCCCTTCCTCCCCGTCTCCTCCCGCATTCCGTGCTTTGCGATTGTCGTTTGGCGCAAGAAAACTAACTGGGCTCAGGAACCAATGTGGTGGGCCACGCGTACTTTCAAGCGCTGCTGCTCCCCCTGCTTGTCCGCACGGCACGGCGATCGGAATATGTTCATTCCAAGCCAGAGCAGGGCGAGATGGGGAGCGTAAGGATGGTGCAAGTCTCCAGTATTGGTCACTGGGGAACCCCTTGGGGATTGGGGACGGGCGCCCACCCTACCGTGGACGGAGTCAACGGGTGGTCGGGCAAGCTTCCCGAACTGGCGGGAACATGGGCGCGATACGGACTGTCAAAGACGGGCAATATTTGGCTCAGTGACCTGTTTGCTGACAAGCTGCACAATGTCGCGCACCTGTCCAGCCTTTCGCTTCACCCAGGTGTAATTGCGACAGACCTGTACAAGCCCTTTTTGCGCTTGAGCGGGCCGTCATTCATGGATAGCGTTCTGGGCTGTATCATGACTGCACCCAATAAGGGCGCCTACACCCAGCTGTATGCCGCCACCTCTCCTGAGGTTGACCTCAAGCACCTTAACGCCGCCTACCTCGTTCCCGTGGCCCAAAAGGGCTGGAAGAGTCCCATGGCCGCTGACAAGACTGGCGCAAAAAAGCTGAGCTTTGGACGTACTTGCGCACTGTTTTCCAGACCACCCAAGGGGTCGACCTGGATGAGTTGGTGAACAAAGCCCTTCAGGCGTGAAATGGCAATTTTCGTCTCCTTCTATTGGTCCTCCTACATGGCCGAGGGTCGCTCTGGATAGTAGTAGATGCGATATCATTTTTAAGTTCAGGACAGCGACATGGTCTCATCGAGGGAGACGAGCTCGTTGGTGCCTGATCTGCTCGGGGACGACCGCGGTGGGTAGGTTCAGACCACTCTGGGCTAACTAGTCTTGAGACCCGAACAGGGGAGACGGGTGCCAAAACCATGGGCGAAGCGGGAAGGAGAGGCACACGGGGCGAGGCGACGCGCATCGATCCGCCCTCCAGTGAAGGTAATGTCCGGGTGGAAGAGGTAGGAACTTGTGAATGGGCCCGGCGGAGGTGGGAGGGGGGTGAGACGGCAAGAGGGCAGAGCGTGCATCCGTTAACAACGTTGCATATTGCTGTAGCATCTCGTCCATCCGTACCTTCTCAGTGCGCAGCGTGTCGCATGCCGACTGGAGCGTGCTTATCCAATCTGTGCTCTGGGGACCTTGTGGATGGGGCAAGGTCCCAGAAGTTTCTGGTAAGGTCTGGAGGCTAACTTGGGGGCTATGCTCGTGGGAGGCCCATTCACGCCTGGGATCAGGATACCGCCCTTTGTGTGTTGGCTGGGAAGTAGAGCGAAGGGTAGAACTTGGCCGTCCCAGACGGAGAACAAGAGCGTCAGCAGCAGCCATAGCGGCGGCATTGGCTTCGTTTGGGCGCGGGCGCTTGCTCACTCGCTCCTCCTGCACGTACCCCATCCGCGGGGGGTATGTAAACCTCTCGTACCCGGGCGGGGGTGGAGGGCGCCGTGCCCCCACCTCCATCAACACCATAGCTGCTTCTCGCTCACGATCTGGATCGGGGGATACAGGCACAGAGCTGTGAGGCCTTTGGAATGCCAGCGGACTCTCACTCCCACTTTCACTCGGGAAACTTCCGTTCGGCGAAAGAGGGGTAGACTGCTCTGTAGCCAGGGCGTAAGTAGAAGGGCTTGCGTCTTGGGAATTCGACGGGAGGGGAGGCACAGCAGTAGTAGGCGCGCCAGGTTCAGGAAGTGCGGCAGATGCAGCACGGGCAGAAGGGGCAGGTGCCGGGGCAGGGGCGGGGTTACGTTTCCTCCTTTTGATAACAGAGCGCTTCAAATTGATTGGGCGCTGGGTACCGTGCAATTTGTAGAACAGCCCACAGGCATTGCAGTTGGGATTGCCTTCTTCATCTCGACGCCAGAGCGGGGTGGTATCCGTGCCACAGTTGGTACAGAGCAAGGAACCTTCCTTGCCCTTCCCTCGAGGCTTGGGCTTGTCGGACCCGGTCGGGTCGGTCAAGGGGGTCGAGTCGTCCTTCTTATCTGTGAGGTGGGGGGATGAGTGCGAAGTGCTGGCCTCAGGACTGGGTGGTCCAAAATTGATTGGCGGCCCGGGAGTAGCCGTGGGAGAAGTCATGCTGGGTGCCACGTTCGCCTGTGTTTGCTCTTGCGATGCCCGGGAGATATAGGGGGCGGTGAGGAAGGGAGGGGAGGATTCGAATCTGTGAGCCTTCTCACAAGAGGTTGCTTGGCTAGTGGTGGGGGAGTGCGGATATGGAGGAACGGTAATGAGGAAAACGGCAGACGGACGCACGCACACCACACAGGCGGACCTCCTTTGGACCCAGGACGACCGATGGAAGGAGATAAGAGGAACTGCGATAAGAATGGTTGGCCTCGCGAAAAAAAAAAAAAGAAGGACAATTTTGCGTGCGGAATTGTGGTTGACACTGCCCTCGTGCCGGGCCCCTGGGCAGCGGAGAGGGAGAGCAGTGTCCATGGCGCAAGGATCGATCGAATAATCGATTAATCTAATCACAGGCGGGGTCACGTGCTGTCACCGGTGTCACCCACGACCTTGAGATCAGGCCGCCTGAGATCCCAAGTGTTTCAAGGGGGCCTAAAGCCCAGGGCCCGACGAGGCAACTAAGGCAGGAATAAGGGAATGGACAATCTTTTAAGGAGTGAAGCCACAAGGGTTAGCCGCTGATAAAGGACGAAGGGAAGACAGGAGGAGTCTAGGGCGATAAAACGAAAAGGCAAACTTGGAAGAGGGCCAAGAACGCGAGCGTCGGTCTCGTTTGTTTTCCAAAACCTTCTGTCCAGCCGCAAATTCCACGTAGGCACAGCCCTATAGCCCCCAATGGCACCAGGCCACTATCAAGGAGCTTTGGCCCGACAGCAATTCCCCGCCGGCAAACGACGACGGAAAGGGAGAAAAGAAAGGATAGAAAAACGAAAGGGAAAAAAATCCTCTCTAGGGGAAAGGGAGAAGAGATCTAAGAGGAAAGATAGCACCAGATGCCCCGGCTATCGGTAGCCACATTAAGCCCCTCCATTCACCAATACATACATCAGGTTTCAACCTAATAGTTAACCCCAGCGCTCAGCATGCAGCGGTGGTAAGCGCCGGTGTGTTTGGCACAATTCGACGACCTCCAAGGTCGACACGAGAACACCGGTGCCTCGAGTCAAAAACTCTTGAAGTAGGTAAGGATAAGACATCTTCAAGAGCATGTTGAATGATGAGAAGATGGAGAAGATGAGGACCACTTCTTCTTGAGCCCGTCTCCCTTCACAGCCGTTTTTCCGTGTGCCCGATGTGGCAACCTAAATGGGGCCTCCAGATCGTGGACAAACAGCACCCGCCTACCGAACATAGATAGTTCAGTCAACCGTATCGGAAGCCTCCAACTCGACCCGGGAAGCCACAGGGTCAAGTATGTGTAGGGACAAGCCCGTGCCCTACCTGAATCCTTGTCTAGGCGTTGATGCTCTCTCATATTCTTGCGTGAGCAAGTTGGAGGCGTAGCTTGGTGGAACCAAAGAGAGTCGAAATGGGAGAAAAATGCCAAGCTTCTTAGCTGCCAGTATGATGCATAGCCAGGTTCTGCAGGGAGAACCGTACTGCCCATACTCATGCATAGGCCGTGATGCGTTCATGACAGCGGGAGAGTCTAGTCAAAGTCCGAAGGGAGGGGAAGTAAGGAAATGAGTTCAAGTCACCACAGGTCCGCGGCCTTGCCAATCATGCAGATGCCGTGACGTTGTGATCAGGTCTGGTTCGACGAAACTGCCCCGCCATGACAGTTGCACCGGGTCGAAGAGGAACACTCCACTGAAAGAGATGACATATCGGGTCTCTACTCCGCGGAAAATGGCGTACCACGCTATATAATAGGTCGCCGCCTGACACAACAGTCCGCCCCGTCTAGTCAGGCCTTGATCGCCCTGCCTAGCAGGGTCTTGGTGCGGAGAAATGGCCACGATCGTGCATCCCAAGTTGACCAAAATAGCTGCAGGGTTAGTCTCTGCAGGAGTTGACCTCCAACTGCTCGAACCCCTGTAATACGGGTAGTGTTCCATTTCCACTCTTCCCTGCCCTTCGCCTCCATAACCCCGATTTCAGAGCTTAAATCGGGGCTATCGCATGCAAGGTATGCCCGCGATTTCACTTCTTGTGGCAGAGCCGAGCTGGGGTGAACGTTGAGCCCCCGATGATCATATGTATAGAGGCGAAGAAGAGATATTCTTCAAATACACAAGGCTACTAGCTGTCTCGGGGCAAAAAATGTTGCAACCCCCGGGCAATCTCGGGACACGGAGCAGAGTACGCAGGTTGGAAAAGGTCCTGTAAAGAGACCAAAATCAGGCCTAAGACAACGTTGTCGTTGTCGTTGTCGTTGCCACTTTTACCGGTCGAATGGACGGACTGTTGACTCTCTCGGGAAGATGGTAACTGTGGGAAACGCACAAGAGGTAATATGCCCAAGTACCACCGGAAAGCGGTGCGAGACGCGACACCAAACTTTCGTCATAGAGGGGTGAAGAAAGCGAAGAGACAATAACGACCTTGGCAAGTTGGGACAAGGGTGGACAAAGACTACAAGTAACCGAGGGTCGATAACTCTTTCCTGTAGAACTATGGTATCTTCATTTACAGAGCTTTTACTGAAGGCTGATTGTCACGGACCTCTTAGCTAATCAGGTAAATCTTCTCGCTGCTCGTCGCCGATCCTGTTCTCCTTTCCCTACCAGTGCATCCTTTGCCTCCCTTGGTACTTGGCCTCGCTCGTATCGCCCGACCATTACACTGATGATGAGACAAAAAAAGCACTGCGCCTCTAAACCGACCCGCTCATCCGGCGTGTGGCGTGCTAACTATATACGCAACATTGCTCCTTCCTGCACACGGTCAAAAAGACGTCAGTACCGCCAGTACTCAGTGAGCGGTAGTCAGTCTGTCCCGTACTGAGACTCAGTCCCCTCTGCTGTTGGGGGATGTAGCGCCAGAGGGATCTCGGCGACCGGTGACCGACCCAGTCGTATCGATCATCGATTTCATCGAGGACGCTTTGAAGATTGAGTTCAATAGTTTGCAGAACGCTAGCTTCAAAAAGGGCAGGCCGTGTGGCTGATGAGATCTGGAGGATCTGAGATCTTGGTATCTGGCACAGTGGCCTCAGGCCTCGGAGCCTCCGATCACTGACTGAGATGCGGCGCCTGACACGCAGTTCAGATTGTGGCGCAGCAGTGGGTCTTGTTTGTAGTGGAGGCGGGCGGTGGCAGGCGGCTGGACAGGCATCTGCTCTCACCCAGTACGCAACGTGTTGAAAACGACGATCGATGATCGATGATATCGATGAGCGCGGAGCTGAGTGGCTGAGCTTGAGGCCTCTGAGGCCTGAGGCCCTGAGGCCGTTGCCGTCCAATTTGGAACTAGGGTGGGGTCGATGGAGGCAGCGTCCCGGTTTTTGTCGACATGGTACGTAGCAAGCAGGTAAGCGAACAACCGGGTTTCCATCCGCAACCACCGCCTGGGACCAGTGCCGCACGGATGGACTGGCCATAGGCCCCTGTCCAGCTCCGCGGAGGCTTGGTCTGCCAAGTCTATTGCTGGTAATGGGGTCACTAGTCAATATTTGGGTGGGGTCTGATTGTCTCTCGATAACCACCCTGTGGTCCTTATTCCTTGCACACTCAACAACAGGCAACAACCGCTTGTGTTTTCCCTCTGTGCTCTGCTGCCGCCGAACGATAACGCGCTGTGCTTTTTCGCGCGCCATAGACCTAGTTTCTGCTTACTAGTTACCAGGTGGCGCCTCTTCCGATTCTGCCCAGTTTTGCCCAGCCCTACCCAGTTTCTGCGCCCGCTCAGCCTCTGCCTGCCGCCAAGCTTCAGCCTCAGCCCCGCCGCCTCATCCTCAGGCCCCCTCACTAGCTCACTAGTTCACTCCTCAGACACAGTGAAACTATTTGACCGCACCAGCCTCAGGCCTCACTGGTCACCGCCTCACCAGCACCCACAGCCACATTCGAACACCCAAACGCCGCGTGGCTTCCTGCGCTGCCATGCCAGGCCAGGCCATGCTCATACTCTGCGATAGACTCAACCTCATCTAACACCAACTGTACATATGCCATCGCACACATGCCCCACGCCGTCTCACTTATTTCCGTCTTCTCTCTGCCAGTCACTAATAGTCACTAGTCACTAGTCACTGCCATGTGTCGGCGCTGTCAGCGCGTCAGCCTGCACTGGCACAGACCGCCAGAATCCAGAGATGCTTTTCCCCCACCACCTCATGTTGTCATGCCTACCCAGCAGACGGGGTACGTCCGCGTCCAAGTGCTCAACCCGCACAAGGAGGCGTCGGTTGCCCATCACCCCTGCCCTTGTTAGCCGCGACACCTTCCTTTCGCCCAGCTCGAGCGAAGAGCAAAGGGAGATGGTGCCCCGCAAAAGCAAGGCGGGTCGGGTGTATGTCTCCTACCTCGTCCGCACCCGCACCGACCTGCCCCATTTCCCGGCTGCCAGTGCGAGCTCAGGCGACGTTACAGCGACTTTGCCTTTCTCCATGACGCCTTGCATCGCGAGTGGCAGGGATGTTGATCCCCCCGCTGCCTGACCGACACCGATTGGCGACCCACCTGGGCGGGGACCGGTTGGCAAGGAATTTCTGCTACGCCGCACTACTGATCTCCAAACTTTTTTGAGAGGGTGTGCGCCCACCCAGTGCTGCGAAGGAGCACCGTGCTATGTGCTTTTCCTCTTCTCGAGAGAATGGGTGCGTTACCTCCCCTATCTCCCCACGTGCTCTGGCTGGACATAATCTAACCCGTACTACCCCATGCCAGGCAGTGGATATGCATGCCCATCTGGCCGCCTCGCCGAAACGTCTCGCCCAATCAGTCGCCCAGATTAGGCGAGACGTGGGACAGGATGCTCACCGCCTGTCTCCCAAGGGACGCAACAATCCCTTTCCAACGCCCCTCATGACCAGTCTTACCGAATTTCGTGACAACTTCACCTCCCTCAGCCTGGCTCTTGAGACTGAGACTGCCCACACCTCCCCCTAGGAGAGAGTACGAGGAACTGGCATCCTCGCTAGGTATTCTAGCTCAGCTCGAACCCGACTTGGCCCTGCTCTATCCGGTCGGGCAAAGTTTAGCCACAGGGCCGCGTTTTGAGTGTGCAGAGCATGGCCACACGACTTCACCCCCCCTCTGCCTCCTCCTGGCCTACAACCAGGCGTACCTCAGCGTCCTTCAAACCCAGCAGAGAAACAAAAGATCTGCGATACCTCACCACTCATCTTTCTGGGATCGTCGCTGAGCGTGCCCGCCTGGCGTCCTTGGGGCAGGGTCGGGTGCATTCCGCTGGACTGAGGGGTACCTACACGACGACCGCCTCGACCTTCTACGTGGGGTGGACGAGGAGCGGAGCCGGATAGAGCGGATGCAGCGCTTCGATGCACGGATTGAGGAGGTACGACATGCATTGAGCACAAGTCATGAGGAGGTGAGCTGCTTTGCTGCGCGAGTGACGGAAGAGGACCAGTTGTTTACCGACACCAAGCAACGCGAGCTGAAAACCTTGCTTACCAATCTGGTCATTGGCAAGACTGCTTTTTACCAGCAAATCTCAGTCCTGGGACGAGATTCTGCAACTCCTCGGGGCCGATCCTTGAGGCGGCAATGAGGACGTTTCTGCACATGATATTCACCCTCACCTCCCCTCTTCAGCCCTGGGGGGATTCTGCATTTCGATCTGTGTAAGTTGACGCATGTATACTATACTCCCTCCCATCGCGCTCCATAATCGATCATCTCATCGATATCTTGATCTTGCTTCTTCTCATATCTTCGGCATAGATTGTCCATCACCTATGTCACTTCGGGGACACTCTTTTGTTGTCGTGCTACAGCGAAACGCAGGTGCATTACGCAGATAAGGTGTCTGTTTCTGTAGTCCCGTTTTGTTGTACACGATCTGTATGAACCTGAATTCTATCAGCATACGAGGCCAGTCCACAATCACCTCTCCTTAGCTCAGTTGGAAGAGCGTCAGATTGTAATTGGTCACGTGGACATTAAGTCCGCTCTGATGTCCTGGGTTCGACTCCCAGAGGGGAGAACTTTTGGACCGTTTCGTGTATCCCCTATCTCACATGCCCGTTGCGCCCGCACGCTTGTTATAACCCTCGAAGTTATTCATAACAGGTGCTATTTGCGGTACCCCACCCGTAGTTACGGTACCTCTCAACCCGAAGAGAAGGCACATATGTGCCAGAAAAGCAAAATCCATGTCTGCCTCTCAGTGTATGAATACGCCGGCCAACACGCCAGCAGGGCGATAGTCGTCCCTCCTCCATGCCCTCATCTGCAAGGTCAACCTGCTGATGCAAAGAGTGGCCAATAGGGATAATCCGGCTGACAAGCAAAACAGTCTATATCTAACGGTTCCTGCCTATTCAACAGGGTACATGGTGTAGTGGTATCATGCCTCTTTTGGGTTGTCATCTCCCAATATAGAGGAGGTCCTCGGTTCAATCCGGGTGTACCCCTTTTTGGTGTCTCCAGGGCCGCATCTGTTTTCAACAAGGGGCTAGGGACTCCAGGTGGCTAGCTTCTGATGTGTGGACCAGTCCTTTCGCTCATGAAGCCCATGCATAGGGTCCGCATGTGTTCAAAGCCTGTTATTATGGAGAGCCAGTTACACGTTATGGGCAAGTCCAGTAAACCTGTGAAAATATTTTATTGCGCCCCGCCTGCCTTATGCCTTGCTGCTGCACGTGCATTACCCCGCCAATCGCTGGTGACGCTGATCCCGACGCCCGGACACCCAACACCACTAGGCCACCCGCTCTCGATATGGTGCGTCTTTCTCCCCCTCCCCCTAAATCCACCCCTCCACACCCAGTTCGTCTTGCTCTATCGATCTTCTTCTTGGCGCGCATGTCGAGTCCGAGTACCAAGCCAGTGTGGGCCCTGCGGTGCTAGTCACTTCACTCACAACTTGGCGGAGGCGGACATTTGGCGGACCGCTAGGCGAGTGCTGACTTTAACCTATGACCTACGTGCGTTTTTCCCGCCATAGTCCAAGCGCACGACAAAAGTTGGGATTACTGGCAAGTACGGTACGCGGTACGGGTCTACGCTGCGGCGGCAGGTGAAGAAGATTGAGATTTCGCAGCATGCGCGGTACACGTGCGCGTTTTGCGGCAAGGACGCCGTGAAGCGGCGTGCGGTGGGGATTTGGGACTGCCGTGCATGCAAGAAGCAGGTGGCGGGCGGTGCATGGGCCTTGTCCACCACGGCCGCTGCTACGGTCCGCAGCACCATTCGTCGGTTGCGGGAGTTGTCGGACGCTTAATGAGAGGTAGTTATCGTCATGGGGCGCATCTCCCCCCCTCCCTCCCCATATCCCTTATCCCTGGGAGGTGGGGGAGGGGAGGAGCCAGCGAGTGGTGGTGGCCGAAAGAACCGGTTTGGTTGGGCCGTTGTCTTTCCGGGTATAGGTGTGGGGTGCGGTTTGTCTACCTACACGGTAAACCCGATACGTCTGGTTGACGTATTCAATGGCTATCGGTACGCCGACTATCACTTCTTTGATCGGCCTACGCTGCTGAACTAAGGGTTGGACTGCCCTTTGTAATTCACTTTCTGGCCCAGGTAAGATGTGATGGTTCATCTTTTGTTGCTTCCAAAACGATGTGCATTGTGCAACCGACGGCGCTGGCGTCGAGCGCGGGGCAATCCCATCGTAGCTTTCCCTGTAGACGCTAGTGTTGTCTTCGTTACCTGGGACAAAGACTTTGAATGTGACCGTTCGGCCAATCTTTGTTGGGAGGCAGCAATTGTGGTGGACATAGGCAACGGGGGCACAACTGATGAGCCGGTACATGGTCAGTACCGTCTTTTACTCTTCGGAGGGCATTTCCCCTCTTATGCACTCTCTCCTCTTCGCCTATAGTTCCCTTGTTCCCCTGCATGCCAGGCCATTGTTTTTTGTCCAAGTATGCTGCCCTGTGTATCGTACTATCTTTTCCCGTCTCTGTTAGTATGTTTCCCCTCAGATCTTGGGCTCGAGAGCCCCTTTGGTTGAAGACCCTCGTTACCCAGCCCTGTTATAGGGTCACTGACACCCTGCTCCTATTGTGCACACGCAGCTGATTCGGCCCTATCGTTGTCGCTGGATGAGCCCCATAATTCGTTCATTTTAGTGTTTAGTTTTTGCTGTCCATTCTTTCGCTTGCAAAAACAGTGTCGTATCAGTCGGATGTCTGTGTGGCAGTCAATCTTTGCCCCACGCAGCTGTGGTGATAAATGGACGACAGCGGTGTCCCACGGATTGGCTGGAAAAACGTGAACTGGAAACGGGGAGGGAAAGGGAGAGATAACTATGTACTGGTGCGACCCATCATATGACAAGGTAAAAAGAGTTTATCGAGATTTATTAGTAGTAGTTACTACTATAAGAGGAAAGTTAGGTGCCACTTCCTGCTGACATCCAACCGCGGTGCGGACGTTCCCTCCTTCGCTCTGTTCAAATGCACCCCTCGCCTCTCTGGTCCTGTGACGGCGGGGTATTTAGCCCAATCTGCGGCCTTTTTCGACGGATGGTCAGCAGGCGTTGGGGAGCTGAAAGCTGTGCACGAGCCAAGGGAAGAGAAACTTGGTTAACAGATGGGATACCGCGTCTTGCTTGCCAGCTAAGCGCTCTCATCTCGACTCGCCCTCAAGGCAACCTTTCAGTCCCATGACCGCTTCATTTTCTCTTCACATTTCGCTTATATATTTCGCTTATATATAACTACTACCTTGTGCTGCGACCACCATCTCCCGTCTCCAACTACGTCGCCTCAACCAATTCACTATCGCTCACCCACACGCACCCACCCACCTGCCCAACACCACTACAATCATGGGTCCTGGACCAATGCACAGCCACCACGGACCCAAATCCACCCTGTAACCCACGCCTTAGCGCGTCCACTTCCTCCTTGCCAGTGAACATGCCTCGGCGGGAAAATACGCTTCCCCTCATTCCTGCGAAACAGCACGCACAACGCCACAGAGAATCACAGGGGTCTCCTCCCCCTCCCCCTCCCCATCCGTATCGCAAGCTTCCCCCTTACACTGGACTTGACAATGTCCTAGTCGGAGTAGGGGTGAGGCCGTCCTCCAACCCTGTACTGATCCCAGAAGAGGGCTTGCCCCCCAATGTGGCATTCAGGGTTGCAGCCATCCCGATTCACGCATGGCAGTTGCCCACTTTCCAGCGCCAGCGAGATGAGCGTCAACAGATGCGCATTGTGGGTTTTGCTGGGAGTCGGCCCTTGGTCCAGACTGTGCATCCGAACAGGCCCGGAATGCGCGGAACACAGGTGAGGAGCTGGATCCCCTAAGACGCTTTGGTAAAGAAGGAGGAACTGAACCAGCAGAAACAGATGCAAACCAATGCGAATGGGAAGAAGGTGAAGGAAACGCGGGAGAAGAGGAGAATAAAGAGAAGGTGAAAGAAGACGATGAAGAGACGGGAAAAAAGAAAACGAAGAAGAAGCCAATGGCAACGGCACGGCACGACAACTGGCTCGGTTCCTTACCCGATTGGATGCACCCTCACGTTTTGATCCGGAAAGAAGACATGAAGGAGGACATGCACAAGTACTGGTATGCGCGCTACACGTTGTTCCCTAACTTTGACGCGCAGGATACGCTTTGGACCGCGAAAGCTTGTACAGTATCACGCCTGAAGGCATTGCAACGCACATTGCGCACACATGGCCAGCAGTTTGGCTGGATCGTCGGCACGCGAACGGGTACGGTATTGGATGTGTTTTGTGGCGCTGGGGCAACCTGCTTGGTTTAGCCCGCCATTCCCCCATGTAGTCGGGATTGATGTGGACCCGATCAAGGTTGAGTTGGCACGGCATAATGCACGTATGCCGTGTGGAGGAAGGTGACAATTATTTGGCCGATGCGGTCGAATGGGCCGCGACGTATGGTCGGCTATGTGGGGCAAGCAAGGAGGAGGTACAAGCGGAGAAGATGGAGGGCGACTGGGGTGCCTGGTCCCAGTGGAAGTTTGATGCCGTCTTCCTTTGTCCTGCCTGGGGGGGGATAGGGTACGAAAGCAGTGGAGAACCAAAAGGGCCATCAGGCTCAGAACGGGAACAGTGGGAGACGGAGCGGGCCAGGCCAAGGTCAAGATAACGGAGCTGATGGAGGCACTGCATAGCGTGCCAAGGGGAAAATGCCAAGGCTCAAAGCAAACGCAAGCACCTGCGAAGGATGCTCAGCAAGGCTTGCAATGACGTGTCGCGGTGAACGAGCTGGGCCCGGCGGGCCAACGCCCCTCCAGGTGAGGAATACGCGGAATGGGGAGCGGACGTATTATTCACTCAATCGCTTGGCACCCCTCAGTGGCGAAGGACTGGTTAGGATGTGCATGACGCAGCTTGGCACGTCGAACTTGGCGCTCTTCCTGCCACGCCATACGGGGTAGAACGATTTGGCCCACTTGGGCATCGTCGCGCACAGTTTGGGCGGAGCCAAACAAGTATTGGTAGAGCGGGAAATCATTGGCCAAACAAGATGGTTGCGGTGACGTGCTGCCTGGGCGCACTGGCTCAGCATACGTCCGATGGTGAGATTCCCATCTGAGGGGCAGGCAAGCTAGTGGTGCTGAGGGAGGAGGCCACAAAAGGACGCCCCGTGGGGAACAACAGGCGCCACTTTGTACGAGAAAGCTTCGGTATACAGGCACATCCGTGTTTGTTGTGGGTTTCCGAAGGCAATTCATCGATTGAGTGTTACGAGTTATTACTACTAGCACAGAGCGTGTTCTTCTTTTGAATGGATAGTATAGGCGAGTGTAATTGAAGGGGCAGCAGTCGTTCGAGACCACTTTCAGTGGTGGTGTGGCAACCAGCAATGCTACTACAGAGGAACATCAACAGCGAGTCGCCGTAGGGTTAGCTGCGGAACAAGTGAAAACAGGAGAGATAAACAACGGAACTCCAGGCCTGTGAGGAGGAAAGAAGGGACATCATTTGGCCAAAGCACGAGCCATCCAGCTCAACAGAAGAGGGCGCACAACAGTCTCTACATAAGTACTAAGGCGTCAGTTGGCCTCATCAACATACAATCGACATCATATATCCCTAAGGACGAATGGCGGTGGAGAAGACGTGGCGGATACCCACTGACGCAACAGTAGAGAGTGTACACTATGAGGGGCAAGAAACCATCTCTCCACATATCGCTGGCGGTCGCCGGCCTGGGCGACCCCTCATAGTATGCCTCAAGAATCCCTCCTTTATTCTGTTCATGCATCCATCGATCAGACAACAATGGCAGTAGATTATCCTACGAACTGCCGTCGTTTGGCCGGCACACCTTCACCTGCCACCGAATACTTCTGGACAATTCTCATGTACTTGGAAAGGGGGGTGGATCATCGAGAAGATCGATCCCAAATGCTAGACGGCCGCACGATTCATGACAAAAGATCGGTCGACAATCGACGATCGACAATCGACAATCTCAGTCGTTTGGTTCAATTGTACCTTGCCCGCGAGGATCCTGTGCGGTGGGTTCTCAGCGTCGGCGCGTGGTAGGTGGGCAAGCGGCAAAGAAGCGGTTAAGTTCTGGGACGGTCAATTCAAATGCGATCGAGTTATCTGGCCAAACAGCCCGGAGGACAACAAGGAACCGTTCCACTTCGCGAGCCGCCTGTTCCGCTGCGACGCGCCACGCCTGTTGCATCACTCCTCGTCCAAATCGGCATTCCAATGTCCCTGTTGCTCCATTGGAGCTTCCTCCTCGTCGAGCCCGAGACCAAAGTGTTTCTGCACGCGCCGGGACAAAGTTTCCACCGCCTTGCGCGTTTCTTTGCCCGTGTACTCTTTCCCTAGACGCTTCCATGCGTGTCGGGCATACTGCGTGTGCAACGTCACCTCGCCCGCTGGCGTGGACCGTAACAGTTCTTCCACTCCTTCTGTAAAGTCGACCAACTTGCCCAATGGCCGTCGTAGCACCGCCACCACATACGACAACAATGCGTCTGCCAACATCGTCTCTGCGCGTCCTGCGACGGAAGCCAGGACGTCGGCCAAGTGGTTGTGGTACTGGTTGTTCCCGCCGCCCGAGCTCGCGGCGCAGGTAACGTGCGTTTTCAATGAGGATAATGTGGGCATAGAGCACACCCTTGTCTTCCGCTTCGGGGCCGGCGGTTCCGGCCAAGGAGGCGTTGGCACTGGACATCTTGGCCATCGCCTGCAGCGCATCGAAGCACGCGGTACTGATCTGGGTGTAGTATGAGTCGACGGCGCGGCGGATGCTCGCATTAGGCGGGGGAGGGACGAGAGCGAGTTGAGATTCGACTTTTTCCACAAACAGCGGCAACGTCCGAACAAGTGTGTTACACCTGTTCCCTTCTTGGCTGATAAACGTGTCTGCTCAATGGCGCGAATCTGTTGGGCAACGTACTGGTCCAACTGGCCTGCCAGTCGGGCACGCAACTTGCCCAGACTCTTGATCAGGAACTCATTCTGCATCGTTGTCGCTTCCTGTACCGCGCCATCCAGGGCAGAAAGTAAGGACACCATCTGGATCCTGTCCATCTGCACCACGTAGTCGGCAAACGTTTGCGCCTCCTGGACAAAGAATCCAAAGCATAGCGCCAACGCATCGTGCATGTTGCGCAGTCCACCTTTATCCTTTGCGTGTTCTCGGAACACGAGCGCGGCCTGGTGGTCAAAGAACCCACCCAGGTCCATGTAGTTGGAAAACGTGATTTGGTTGTCGTTAATGTGCAGGAAATCCGCAATGAACGCCTGTTCTCTCCGAACGATCGGCAACCCACTCGCCAGCAACACGAGAACGCCAACCCACCCGCAATCCCGATCCCATCGCCTTCCTGCGACCGCGGCAGAACGAATCCGTTCCCCCCGCCCGATCCCCATTGTGGTTCCCATTCTTCGCACCGTACCGGACCGCAGCATGCCTGCCGCTGGGGGCAACCCCTTGGGTGCTGCCGAGGCAAATGAGATATCTGCCAGCTCTTCTTCCGTGGCCTTACGCACCCGTCCGCGCACCGCACGAAAGACAGCAACAAAATCGGCCTTGTACACCTCGCTGACTTGGGCCAGGTAGGAGGCGCTAAGCTGGGCAAAGATGGGTGGGGAAACTTCCTTGACAAACAACAGGACACCACAGTACATCTCGAAAGCGGTTTCGAGCAAAGCGTGGTCTTGTAAGATTTCTCGTGCGCCCGTTCCACCCGCGCGTAACGAAGCCAAAGCGGTGGCCAGACGTTGGTCCCGTTTCTGGTCCTGCATCGAGCGAAGCGCCCAAATTTGCCGTTCCATGGCCTGGACCAAAAAGTCCTTGATCCGAGCACTGAACTGGTCACTGAGCGCACGGTATTCTTGCATCTTGGCCTGCCGCGCACGCGGTGCCACACCGGTTCCTTCGTCCCCAGTCATGGCAAACTCGGCGTCACGCAGAAGTGACTTATAGAGAGCCGTTGCAGCTATCGCTCTCCCCTACACCTTGGAGCGTATCGAGAGGCGCATGGCGCAGTGCCTCGGTCGTAGCTTGATCGACATGCACCGTGCTAAACACGTTGGATAGTTCCTCGGCCAACTGCTGTTGGTTGGCCATGTGGACTTGAAATCCGCGGTTTTGGGACTCGACAAAGGCAATGTCGTCCAAGCGTGCGTTGAGGGAGAGTTTAAACGTAAGGATCAAATGGTCCATCTGTTCTAGCTCTTCCAACGCTTCGGCAATGTGCTTCTCAACGTACTTGACCCGATCGTCACTCTCTCTACCATGGATATGTGTGGCCGCATCCACCGCACGCAGTTCTTCCTTCAACGACGCTTCGATCGCCTCGGCCGCACCCACCGGCGCAGCCTCCGTCACCGATGGCATCCGCCGTTCCCGGCCCAAAGCCGATAAACCGGCACGTTGATTCCACTCGTACGTTTCCAATAGCTCCTCGACACTGAGTAGGGTACCTTCTTCTCCTCCTTCCTCAGGTCCGGGCAATACTTTGGCATCCCTCTCCTTCTCTTTAGCCTTGGTCTTGTACTTGTCACTCTGCTTGTCCTTGTCTATACTCGTATCGCCTTTAGCTTGGCTCTTGCCTTCAGCTCCACCTTCTTCCTCCTCTTCCTCTTGCTCCTCCTCGGCGTTTCACCCAGCGCTTGGCTCACGTTCCGCATCCCGTTCCGGCCAACAACATCCGCTCGTACGCCGCGCCCACCTCGAGCGGCTCGATCGAACTCAAGCGCGCACGGGAGGACAACTTGGTCTTGCCCCACGGAACGCGGAGCCGTTGGACGAAGCAGGAAATGGCTCAGTCCGGGCAGAGGAAGTCAGCGCCCGGTACTTGTAATGAGGGTGTGCAGCTACTAGGGGCGCAGGTGCAGGTACGGGTGCAGGTACGGGTGCAGGTACGGTGCAGGTAGGGTGCAGGGTACAGGTGCAGGAGCGGGAGAAGGAGTTGAGAGGTAGGGAGCGCAGGGGTGTCCCCCGGAGGCGAGGGGGATCGAGCGTTCAACTTGCCCTGGTTGACACTAGCTTTGCGGCGGAGCGAGCGAGCGGTACCCCGTCCTGGGTCCCGGGGGGGTAAGTCCCGGTCTTCCCTGAACGGGCGAGACGGCGCGATCGGTATGGGCGAGGTCCGGGGCGGCAGGAGCGAATGGGGTGGAAGAGGGGAGGAAGTGTGTGGTAAGAGGCGGTATGGACGGGGTGGAAGAGGGGACAGGTACGTGTGCTGCAGGTGCGGGCACAGGCGCAGGCGCAGGTACCGTCACAGGCAACAGCAGGGGGGCAGGAACATGCAGCGGGGAGTAGGCCCCGTCATCGTAAGCGTCGTAGGCACCTTGCAAGTCCTCTTGATCGGTTCGACGATGGCTGGGGCAGGAGGGTGGGGGGGTGGGGAGCGTACCCAGGGGTAGGAGAAGGCGAAGCACGGGGCAAAGACATGGGCGGGGGCGAGGTGACCCCGTTGCGAGAACGGGAGCGGGAGAGCAGACCTGGAGTCGGTCCGGCGGGCTGGGAGAAGGTCGGAGCCAGAGCGTCTGGCGTGGGGGCGCGGGAGGAGGAGCTGGAAGCACTGGGGCGGCGCGTAAATGTCGTGCCGGACGGCGCGACGGGAGTCAGGGACGCACCCAGTGCCGGGCCGGAAGACGTGGCGGAAGGGACGAGCGAAGGCGCGGACGGGTGGGCCGAAGGACCAAGATCCAGCCCCGTCACGATCGGCAGCTGGTCGGAACCCGTGTGGCTGCGCGCAACATGCACCACAGCAGTGAGGAACGCATGCTGGTCGCGCGCGGCCGCTCGCTCTGCCACTTGTACGTCCGCGCAAAGGTCAGAGAGAAGGAGTCGGGTGGGCAGCAAGGCAGAAGGGGTGAGTACATGCGCACACCAAGGCAGCCAGCAGGGGAAGGGGGCTGAACGTACAGTGTAGGCCTGGACGGCCTGCAGGAGACGCAGGTCCCACTCCTTGCCGATGGAGAAGGTCGCGTTGGCGTTCCGCTTGGCCTTGTGGAGAGTGATGCCTCCCGGATCGGTGCTGAGGATGAGGTAGCGGCCCTTGCGGCTGGGGGTGGGGAAAGGGACCCGTCGTTGGTGCTTTCCCAGATCTTGAGATGGGCCACGTAGGTGCTCTGGGCCTTGCGCGCAGTCACCGGCGGCGAGGCCGGAGGCGGTGCTTTCAGGGGCACTCATCCTCACGGAAGGGGGGTGGCTGTGGTGGTGGGTGGGGATCTGGTGGTGGGGGCAGTGGCGAGGGCGGTGGCGATGGCGATGGCGATGGCGACGGCGAGGGCGAGGCAAGGACGATGGGTTAGGTGCGGCTGCTGCGCGGGTGGATGCGTCACTCGGATGGCCGCCCCAGACTGGCGAGCCACCGGACAGGGCGCCACTTGCCCGCTGCCACGTCGTCCCGCATTCCGCCCCTGTCACGTGATGTCTACGCGGTAACCTAACTAATACTAACCCCTGCTGGCCGATGACATCATCGCCCCTCCCCCTTGCGCTGCCGGCTGCGCTCGGACGCCGGTGGACTGGACGCGCACCCCGCATCCCCCTGATGCACTCCGACACCGACACCGGAGGGAGGTCGCTACACTAGGATGGGCCAAGCCACTACGGAAACCCTATACGTGGCAGGGGAACAGAATCTCAGCATAACCGGTACCCGACTGACATCTCATCTGCGCATGGGGTTTGCGTTTGGGGGGGGAAGACAAAGCCACTTGGCAGAGACCAAAGACACACGACAGGTATTTCCTTGGGTATAAGGACCCGTAGGTACAGAAGCAACCCTCGGCTATAGCAGCTTGAAAAGCATCGCTCAGGGTCGGGCTCGTATAGAGCCCGAACGTCGGACCGCCAGAACGCCAGAGCGTGGCAGTAGTCCTGGGGGGCACCTTACATGTCCGGGCCGGGATGGATGGTGCTAAGCGAGCGCAAGTTGGCCTTGGCCAAAAGTAATCTTTGCCTTCCTTTTCTGGGGAGGGGGTGGGCTCGAGGCCAGCGCCGCCCTGGCGGGACCCAATGAGCAAACCAAAGATCCGCTGGTAATTGCGGTCGAGCATCTTGGGAGCTTCCTCGTACATGGCGCCAGGACAGCCAAGCAGAGTGCCAAGAGAACAATGTCGCCCTTCTTGGTGGGTCGAAGGATGCGGTGCTTCTTAAGTGTGTGGTAGGTACTAAACAGCGAGTAACGCGCCGCGTACGAGGCCAGCACGCCCCGCCATGCCGTAGGCAGAGCAAACATGAACAACGACGCGATGGCCCCGTTGAGGAAGTACCTTGCCTTGGGCACCAAGGTGCGCGGGAGCCATTCTTGGAAGAAACAGTGGGTGGCCCACATGGATCCCACAAAGCCCGTCAAGAACGTTGCGCCTTGGACGCTGCCCATGCCCAACCGGAACACGGCAGTCTCCGGATCCTTGACCAGCGACTTGAACCGGGCGAGCGTGACGGCGCCCAAAACCAAACTGACCAACTTGAAATTGGCCGGCCACTCTTTGCGCCAGAATTGGAACCAGACCGATCGGCAGCTCGGGTCGTTGGGATGCAACACTGCACACAACAACGACGAATGGCCCGGGTGCGCAGGCGCATAATCCAAAATCGGATTGATCACGTCGTAGGCCGAAGAGGGCGTTTGGGAACACAGGGCGGAGAGCAAAGGGGACTTGTAGGTCGGGTACGCAGCGACCTTCTTCTTGGGCGTCGACAACTGGGCGATCGTATCCACAATCTGTTGCTGCGAAGGCCAACGAATCGACGAAGGCAAGTGCTCCGGCCTGGGCTGGTGTAGGCACTGGAACGGGACAAGAGCAAGTTGCCATAGATCCGGTTGACTGTGCCCCGTTCAAACAGGGTCGCCCACACCAGCTCACCATTGGCCAAAGCAAAAACCAACGAAGCACCCACCCAGCGCGGGATCTTGGTCAGGGGTCCCTGCCTGTTAAACGGGCATCATCAACCAGGAACTTGATAGCTTTGACGAGCGCATCCAATGCATAGTACTCTCGAATTCCCTGAGGGAGCAAACCTAGGAAAGGGGCCGCCAAGAATCCGGCAAGAGAAGGCGCCACTGCCCGTGATTCAAGCACTTGCAGCACCCTGCGCAAGAAGCGCTCGCGATGGGATACCTCAACGTGGCGTGTTGGACTCGATCCGCGGGTAGTAGTGCCATTGCGATGGGCAGAGGAAGACCGGCGGGACCGAACGGATGAGCCCGATGGGGCGGGGGAAGGAGCAGGGGCCGGAGTAGGGGCAGGGAGATACTGCTTGCGCCACTCGGCCACCTTGGGCAGCAAGAACTTGACGCGGGCCATGACAAAGAGCTGCAAGAGGGTACGGTAGACGGCACAAAGAGGCCGGTGCCAAGTCCGCTTTGAAAATACGGCGGGTCAACGCCTGGGTGGAGCCCTTGAGTGTCTTGTGGGCACGCAGGTGCAAGAGCACATCAAACACGGCCTGGGCCACGGCGACGAGGAGGGCGTGCGGGTGGCTTGCGTGGGTCGCAGGCAGGTAGTCGTCGTCGAGTAGCGACGCATTGAGATCGACGTGGTGGATGAGGGAGGTGGGGGTGGGGGGTGGGGGCACACTGCAGGCGGGCGTGGTGGGGGTGCGGGGGCGAGGGCGAGGATGGACGCTCGGGTGGGGACGAGGCGGAGCTGGGCGAGGCGCGGCGCAGGAGACGCTGCTCGTGTGGGCGAGGACGTAGGTGAGGACATACGCGCCGGGTCGCGGGAGCGGTCGACCCATCGGCGACACCATGGGGGGGGGGGGGGGGAGGAGGGGGGGGGAGGGGTGGTGGCAGGAAGCACGGCGGGCCGAGTGGAGAAGCGGGGGTGGGTGGGCAGATATAAAAACGGTTAGAGTTGGGCTACGTCGCGCTGCCTGCCGCGCCCACCCCAACCATCCCGTGCTGGCCTGCGCACGGATTCGGGCGGGCGGCCATTCCGCCCAGCCTGTTCCGCCCTTCCTTCCCCGAGGCCATGCCGGCCCGACTTGGACGCAAGAACGAAAAGAACAGTGGGATCTGACGACATGGCCTGTCGGTGGCCGCGGCGAAGGCAAGACGGCAGTTGCAAGCAAGGCGCCTGGAGCGCTTCGCGCCTCGCGTGCGGTGCAATGCCGAGGGAGGCGGGCAGCGAAGATAAATGAGGTTGTGTTGGATGCGATGGATCGCAGGTAACGCGGTAAACCGGTAACGGGTCCTAGTTATTCCGAGTTACATGTTACACGTCAAGCGTCAAGCTTCACTAGTCACTCAAGAGTCAGTCACTTGTCGTCGCTTCGCGCTTAACGCGGGTGAGCCGCTGAGCCCGCGCTGACTTACCCAGTTTTGAGACTGATATTGATGCTCAGCCTGTGCACTAGATTGGCACCAAGATGGGCAGCACAGCAGTGTCGCCCCCCTCCCATAACCAACGGGGAGACACCCGTGTCCTCTGCCAGTCTACGACCAAATACCCCAGCGCCGTTTTCTTCTTGCCCGGCTCTGCTCGCACGCGTCTCTGGCACCCTCTCAGCCCCCTCTTCCGTCTCCCCACCATGAGCTTCCTCGGTGCTATGTCTTCAGAGGCCAGCTGCATGGCGGTGCCAACCCCTGGCCAAGCTGGCCGGCCATCAGCACGATTATAATCCTGCTTGGCCCCGCGCCCCAGCCGCTCGGTTCGACAATGTCGCTTCTGGATCCACCAACAGCTGCACACCGAGTCCCGCTCTCTGGTGTCAGATTCCGTCAGGTGGCCAGGACCACGAGCAAGGAGGAAGCGGTGCCAAAGCGCCCAAAGCGAGCTACTGTGGGCCCCGCCTCCTCCGTTGCGCTTGGCGCCACCCGAAGCTGCTCAGTGGCCGACAGGCCGTTTGATTTGGCGTTGGTTGCCAGCCACCTGGACCAACTTTCCCAGGCCCATCAACCTCGCTCTCACTCGTCCGCTTTCCCAGCTCCATCTGCTTCCCCTGCCCACAGAATGCAAGCTGCCGCCGCCGCCGCTGTCCCTACCACGATATGGCTTGACGAATTTACCCGCGCCGCGCCGCCGGCGCACCAATCCGTTCCATCTTCATCCGCCACATCACTTCTTTCTGTCGTGCCTCGAGGCGGTCTTGGGCCAACGAGGGTGCCGACCTCATTGCACCAACCACGGTGGACTGCTCCCCTTTCTCCCAATCCCTCCCCCTGTCCTCCTCGTGACATCTACCTCTGTTGTGTCCCCTTCTCTCCCCATGTCGGGGGATGAGGCTAGCTCGCGCATCAGCAACGAGAGATGGGAGGCTGAATTCATCAAGCGCCACCGTACACTCGAATCTGACGCTTCAGATACGCTACCCGAGACGATTGCCACGTTGGCTCCCTCGTCATGTCCCACGGAAGAGCAGCGGAAAGGGGGGTCGATGCCCAGCTGGGACAGGATACTGAGACTCCATCTTCGTCCCACGCCTCCGAGACGAAGAAGCCAAGTGCCCAATCCCAGGGCGCCGCATGGGAAAGGGACTACCGGATGCACCATCCCAATCCATTTCTTGATTACCCCGATGCATTGGGGCAAGGTAGTACGCTGCTCAGCCAAGGTGGTTCCTTGGTCCGAGCGATTCTCCTCCTAGAAGCGTCGATCCAACAGTCTCCCGGCACCGCGGGCCAACGGGACGTTTCGGAACGGTACCGTATCCTGGGTGAAGCGCACGCCATGAACGAGATGGACGTCAAGGCGATCCAAGCGCTACGTCGAGCCCTGGCACATGACCCGACCAACCTGGCGTGTTACCTCCCCTTGGCCATCTCGTATGCCAACCAAGGTCTGCCAGACCAAACGGCCCATACGCTCCAGATATACATTGAGCAAGCCTACCCTACGCTGTTCTCTTTATCCTCCCCCCCTGTCCTTGCAGGTTCGAGTACCGCCTGTCACGGTACCAGCTGCACACCTACCCAGCCAAGCCGCTGACTACACACCCCGATCTCTCCGGTACGACCGAGTGGTTTCTGCGTGCGGTGCGGCACGACATGAACCTGCACACGCACCAGGTCAATGCGGATGTGCAAGTCGGCTTGGGTGTGCTGTACTCGGTCCAAACTCGATTTGACCAGGCAAGGGATTGCTTTGAGTCGGCCTTGTCGGTTCGTCCGGAGGATGGGATGCTCTGGAACCGGTTGGGGCCACCTTGTCCAATGATGGCCAGCCCGAAGCTGCATTGGAAGCGTACCGTCGTGCATTGGAACTACGACCGGCCTTTCCCCGCGCAATGTACAACGTCGGAGTATCCTGTACGTCTTTTTCTTCTTTTTTTCTTTTTCTTGTGTGTTCTTCGGGGGGGTTGCGGGGGGTTGTGTGCCTCATCGGGAAGGCCTACGCTCGCCTGCCTCGGGTCCACATGAGAGACCGTTCACACGCACGGTATCTGAGGGCAGGGTGAAGTGTAGACACCGTACCTGGTCATCTCTTTGGCTTGAATATCAATAATATCAACATGAATGGACTGACATACTAACTGGATTCATTCTGCGTTTTTCTTGATCTGGGTGGGGCGGGCCCGATTGCAGGTCTGCGACTGGGTGTCTATGCGGAAGCCGCTGAAGCCTTATTGTCCGCGTTGGCGCTGCAACAGTCGGCGCACCAAGACCCAACGGCCGGATTGGGTGGTGGGGGCGGCGATGGCCACGGTGAACAAGGTGAACAAGGTGAACGAGGTGAAGGTGACAGGGATAGTATGGGCGGTGCGTTGGCGTTGGATTCGATGACGGTCCAAGCTCGTCCTCTGTGGTCCACCTTGTCTACCGCATTTTTCAAGATGAGGCGGATGGACCTGGCCCAGCTGGCAGCTGAAGGGACGACCTCCTTGGACGTGTTCCGTCAGGCAGGATTTACCTTTTGAGCCGTCGGTCGGAAAGATAAGAGGGGGAGAAGGTCGGTGCAAGTTAGTCCCCTCCCTTCCAGTCTTCTTCCTAGGAGAGAGGGGACGACTTGGAGGGGGCGACTTGGTCTTCCGTTTCGGCGTTACACACCCGAAAGACCTAAAAGAACTAATCAACACGGACGATGTATCATGGGCTCGTGTGTATAGTATTGCCACCACTCTGATCGACAAAAGTATTTTGCCTTTTATTTTGCCTTCTGAATCCAAAGTATTTGCCAACTCACAACTCATACGTCATCCTGAGATATGAGAATCGCAGCCCCCACTAGACGGGCCCTCCGTAGCGGTTAGAGCTTTTAGTATCTCGGCTCGAGTCCGCCCGCTTACAGGATGTCACAGAGATCAACAGGTCGTTGTCTGCAGATCAGAAACCTCTGGCTCGCATCACGCCTACTAATCAATCTCAACCTGTCGTTCTGACAGGGGAAGAGGACAGGAGGAATGCAAGATTCATCCGGTCAGCTTCCGGGGGGGGGTAGATCACGACAACCACTGCAATTACGGCGATTACGGCGATTACGGCGATCACGACGACCACAGTGGTTGGTGGACGCGTCAGGAGGGGGGGAAGGATAGGGACAAGGATAGGAATAGGGATAGGAACAGGGACAGGGGTAGGGACAGGGACGGGGACAACGTCAAGGAAAGCGGTTGAAGATAAAGGATAAAGGATAAAGGATAGAGGATAGAGAGGATCGAGGAGGAAGGAGGAAGGAGGAAGGCAGAGGCCAAAGGATAGAGAGGTGAGGTGATCCGTCGCGATTTTGGAAGAGAGATGGTCAATGAAGCTTGAAGCTTGAAGCTTGAAGGTCCAACCTGGACGTTGAAAGGAATAGACCAAAGGAGATATCGAGGACGCGGTGGCACGGCGAACCGATCGAGCACTCGACGCGGATGCTGCTTGGCGCACTTTTGAAGAGAAGACGATTGGCTACCCGCAGGGTCCCTGTGGAGGGGGGGGGGAGAAAGGCTGCAAAGTGGTAGGCCAAGGCCCAAGGCCTAAGATCTACCCTCGTACCCTCGCATACTACGCATGCGACTGGTTACCACGCTGTTCCTCTGGCGTGAGCCTCGGCCCGGGCCAGAAGGAGAGGGGGAGGTAGGTGTGGTAGCAGTAGCAGTAGCAGTAGTAGTAGGTAGGGGAGCCAGGTGAGCCGGGGGACGTGGGAAACGATCCGAGTTGACGGGCTGCCTTGGGCGATCGGACCTGTTTCAGAGGGGGCGTAGTCCGAGCGGACTTCTCCGTAGGAGGAAGGGGCGCGAACGGACGAGTGGCCGATTACGTCCGATAAGGTCGTGCCTGGTGCAGCGGCGGCAAAGAAGGATGATTGGCCCGAGAGAAGGTACGATCGCCTGCTGAGCGCGAGCCGAGCGAGACGGATGACACACCTTGGTTCAGCCCTCCTTCGTACAGCTCCGACAGCGGATGCGATTGTCGAATGCGCATCGCCTCTGCCGATGCGCGCGTTCGGAGCATGCACATGTTTTCCAAGAGGTAATGTGCCTTGCCCGTGGTGGGACGTCGGACGTGGTGCTCGGCACCGGCTTTACCGTACCCACGCCCGTACTGTTCCAGTGGTCGACCCGAGAGCACAAGGTCAAACTCGTGCGTTGCACCGGCGCGGTTGCCCATGCACTCCAGTAGACGACCCAGCTCGTAATGGGCAAAGTAGATGAGCCAATTGTTACTTTTGGTGAGCGGTGGCCCTGCTGGATGACCTTGTGGAAACTAAGCAACGCATCTTGCACCACATCGCTGTGCCGGCCAATCGCTTCCTCGGGTGGGGCACGAACGATTGTCCGTTCGTCCGGGAAGGCAACGTAGCGTAGTGCCACGCCACGCAGGAAGAAGGACAGACAATATGCTGACCAGTACTCGTCCCCCCGGTCCCGAGCCATAGGCAGACAAGTCCGAGTAGCGTTCCAAGTCGTCGATAAAGTCGTCGATGCGGGTAAGTGTGTTCTCAATCAAGAGAAAGACCGGTGTTTGGGACATGCAGTGGAAGAGGTAACTAAACTCGATCCCCGGGAGGGGAAGTCGATTGTTCTGCGCCAAAACAGCTTGGCATGATCGGTGCAGAACTGTTCCAGGGGAATCGTAGTACTGCCAACTTGCGTTTGAGCCCTGCAACCGTACGCATAATGGTTGCGCTCTTGACTTGGTCGTCCATCCCGCTTTCCACCAGGCAGACGGCCCGCGCGTACTGATAAATGGCCCGACTCCAATTGCTCTCGCGCGACAGCACATCAAAGCATTCGTATGCTCGACTAAAGTCACAGGTGGAGAGATAGGTGAGGGACAAGTCAAAGAACGAGATGTGGTCCAGCTGTTTAAAGCTGCGCTGGGCCTCGATCGAGTGGCGCAAGTACTCAATCGACCTCAGGGAGGGCCTGGGCAGCGTACAGACGCGCTTGGAAGTAAAGGAAAAAGATCCCGTGGGGGAAGCGTTGCAAGTTCCACTGCAAGATGTGGTCCACGAAGCGAATGTCAACCAATACAGGAACAAACGTAGGCAAGACGACGTGGTAGCAGATCAGCAAGATGTCGCACAAGGGACGAAGAATACCCTCTGTTTCCGCTGGAACTGCGGGCTGCGACCGGCCCCTGGACCATCCTCCCGCACGTTGCAGGACTGGAGCGCAAATTGACGATCGCCATTGAATCCAAGACCTTCCAGTACCTTGTGCGCACGGCCAGGCATAAACGACAAGACGAGAGTGCAAGCTGCAAAGGAAAAGTACACTCCTGACCGGAAATCGGCGTCCAAGACCGTTGGAGGATGGGAGCCCTTCTTACCGGTGATCGACTCGTGTTCCGAACGGGCATCAGTCACCTCAATGAAGCGATACAAGTCGCGCAGGATAATGTAGGCGGTGCGCAAGCCAAGTGCGTGCTTGATCAAACCAATGCCCCCGCGGGCTTTGGTGATGCGCAAAACGTTGACCAACAAAGTGATCTCTCCAAACAACATCTCGGCATGAAGTTGAACAAAGGACATTGAGCGGTAAAACTCTTCTTGTTTTGAAAAATGGCCCACCCGATGTTTCTTGCGAAGCAACGAAGCCACAGGATGGTGTGCTTGCAGCAATGAATCGCAGTTTCGATGTCGGCATTCTCAAAGGTCATGTACGCCTGACAAAGTTGATCAGCGACATGCCTGCCGCCTTGTACATTCGTGTGCCTGCATTGACGACACAAAGTTCCTCTGCTTCGAGCATGCGAGAATCAAGGAACAAATCCATCACCTGGTGCACCACCTTGAGATCTTGACGGCACTCATCATCTGTTACCATGACCGAGCGAGCTTGACAGGTTTGGCGGGAATGTAATCGGGCCGAACCGACGTTTCGGGGGCATCCGAATCGTCCGAAACGTCGCCCGACTCATCCTCCATTCCGTACCGGTACTTGTTCTCGCCCACAAACGATTCCGTTTGGGCCGAACTGGAGGCCGCTACCCCGCTCTCGTCCACCCCATATCATTGGTAGCAGGGGTAGCAGGAGTACCCAAGGTTGGGGAGCACCACGAGGGGCGCCATTTGCGCCGTACACCACCTCGTTTCCCTCATCCTCTGCATAGCCAATCTCGGGTGGCGTGGCAAACCCTTGCGTGCCATGGGACAAGGTCGAGACGTCACCGGACGACAAGCGAGTATGCGAAGCGGACACAGCGTCGTACACCACATCACTGTTATTAGAGTAGGTCCGATCAGACAGGGCGTAGGGTAGGTAGGGGCGGAGCGTGAAGCGTTTCCAACCAGCGAGGAGTGCCTGTTGGAGCCACCACGTCGAGCGCTGGTAGAGTCAGTGGCTAAAGCGGGAATGAGCACTGGCCCACCATGCTTCTTGACCCAGGTGGGGATGAGGTCAGGTGAACGGTCGGTCCCACAGGCTCCAAACCGGGTCCCATACGAATCGAGAAAGATATCCTGCTGGTGGTCCAAGAGCCATTCGACCAAAGCTGGAATATCGTGTCGTTCACCAACAGTCTGAGTCCGGATTGAGCCAGAACGTTGCGGGTACTCCCACGTGTGGGAATTGGCCTCGGTGAGAATACCTTGGCGCTGGTACACATTAGTGGCGCGAACAAAGGGGTTGAGCTGCAGCTGTTTGAGACGAATCTGTTTTTGGAGAACGAGGCGGTCAAAAGCCAAGTCGGGCACTTCCTTGTCCGAAGCAGATTGGCACCACGTCAAGGTTGCCTGTTCAAACTGCTCCCACAACGCGTCCCGCTCCTCCCGAATGCGATCGGCAATGTCCGTATGTTGCAACAGACTGTTCTCACGGGGGCCGGGTTCAGTGTAGTCCCAGTCCCACTCCATCGTACCGCCCATGGCAACCCGAAGCTTGTACGCCGGGATGGCCTCTTCCAAATCCTGGACCTTATTTGTGAATGTGATCTTTTCGCGGACAACGGGGTCCAACATTGGCGCGAGGACTTGCCAAATGCCACGGAAAATCCATGGAGCGGCGTGGATGTACATGTGGTGCAGTGACTCGGGGTAGTACGATTCGAGAGATCGAGTCAGAGCTAGAACCCTTGCCAGTCCACTGTGAGAAAGGGGTCAATCTCTCTGCATCGTTCAACAACCAGAAAGAGGAGGAGGGGGGAAGGGGATACGCAACTGTTTTTGAGGCCAAAGCCAGTAAGGTCCATCAACACGATGGATGTTTCAAAGGAGGCGTACACAATTGACGTGTCGACTCGAGAGCCAGAAGAACAAATCGTTGGAGCGTCTCAATCTTCTGAGCACTGGCAAAGTGGCGTGCAACATGGATGTAGTAAATGGGGTGCTCGCCCGGAGCGTCAGTGTTGCCACGCACATACGAAATGCCACGACGAAACTGATTCAGAAAGCCAGGCACCTCCTTCAGGCCATTCTCGCCCTGGGCCAGAAGCCCCTCGATGTCCATGTCGAGGCGGAATCCAAGTGTGGCACATAGCATGGCCACAGCGCGATCAACGTGCCACTTGCGAGCACGCAAGAAGCGCAGCGCGACACTGTCGACGTAATCGGCCTGGATCATAACCAACGTTAGCATTCCCTTTGGCACTTGAAGAGCAGGACACGGAGGAAGGAGAAAGTACGGACCTTGACAAAGTCGTAGAATGCCTTGCGTAGGTAGTAGCCGCCATACGTCTGCAGACACTTGTCCATCTCACGCTGCTCCTCGATGCGCTTCGCTTTGTCTTTGGCAGCATCGTCCTTGGGAATACCCGTGCCGGGTTCCTGTCGTCCTGGGGGAGGCGATCAACCTTGGGCAGGGAGGAGGGGCCCCCGCGGCGGCGAAGGGCGTCGGAGACGTGAAGATACTGGTGCGTGAGCCGGTCAAATGCAAGGTAAAATTGGCGCAATTTGTGGGCCTGGTCGGGTGTCAGTGCACCGGGAGAGAACAGAGAGGGGGGGGTCAGCCATGCCGCAGAGGCCAACAAGGAAGCGATATCGGTCTCGATAGGTGCAAGGCGCGGGGGGCGGGACGCGCATGCAGTGGGGGGGAGCCGCAGGCAGGACCAGGGGCAACGTACCAGGTGGGCTGCGGGCACAGGCTCGCCGTCTGGGCTGGTGGGGGGGCATGGCGCCCTGGCGAGGCGGGAGGTACAGAAGGAGGAGAGGCGGTGGGGGTGATGGTGGTGGGGGTGGTGATGGCGGTGGAAGGCGATGGCGATGGCATGGCGATGGCAATGGCGATGGCAATGGCGGTGGCGGTGGATGGGTGAAGAGAGGCGGGGGTGCTACGGACCGACTGCGCAGGCTTGCTTTTTGGGCCAGAGCACGTGCAGCGCCCTGGGACGGGGCACTGTGTCTGTGTGCGCCATTCCGCCCCCTGGCGTCCGCACGAGGCGGCTGGGCGGGCACGGGAGCAGTGTGGACTTAGGCTGTGGGGCATATATCGCCGCCCCGCAAAGCTGGCTTTTTGGGTGGCTTTTTGGCCGACAGAGAATCCACCTGCCTCGGATCCATCGACCATCCTGCCTGCTTTTGCACCCACCCACTAACCTCTCGCTTGCCTCGACCCAACCCATCGCCGAACTCCCCGCCGCATCCCCACCGGCTCTTGCTGAGTCGCCCCCCCCTCCCCATTCCATCATTCGTCGACACCCTGGTGGACCCCTCTCTTGGCGAGTATAGAAACTCACGCTAGTCAGGCGTATATTTTCCTTCTCTTCCCACAACAACCAACTTTTTGATGGCAGCACCGGCACCGGCACAACACACCAGTAGCCCCAACAGCAAACGCGGATGGATAGCATGAAGAAACACCGTTTGATAGACGCGACGATGTCCCACAGTGGTGAGGAGACATTGATGGCGGTACATAGTGGTTAGCGAACAGTTAAAGAAGGGGAGTAACTAGTAAAAAGACACTGATGAGACAATGACCATTTATCTGTGACGCACGAGCCACCCTTGTATATAGGTTTTTGGCTCCACCTAAAAAGTGCACTGTTGGATAGAATACAACCCCATCCCCAATGAAGATACCAGTACTTAGTACGGGGCGGGGTGAAGCTTGAAGTTAGTATCCTATGCCAGGTCTGAGCAAGCCGATCAATCGATCAATCGATCCACAATAACAAGTGGGGTTCCCGGTAAAACCTGACAGATCGAGGTCTATGAATATAGGAATTGCAGTGCGAACAAGGCTCTTGAAGCTTTTGGGCCTGACCCCTAAGCAAGGGGTATTTCTTTACCGGCTGAGGCCCGAGAGGCCTGAACGAACACTTTTGAACAGCCTGCAAAACTTTGGGAATGTTCAACGTTCTGCCTTCAGCCTTGTCAGTGCCAAGCGAGTTGGCACTGACATCCAGAGTTCTTCCTCTCACTTCTTCCCCTCGCTGCTTCATCTCCACACCAGGAGACGTATACGACCTCTCCTGTACACGATTCGTTGTCAATGCTCCTACCCCTTGGTTCTGCTCAACTCGTAATACCTGGTACTCATTTCACTATGCCCGACGGGGGGAGAAGGAAAAGCAAATAAACGTCCTTAAAATCGATTGTCGATAGGAGAAAGAGACTCCAAACAAAGCAAACGAATCACCGCTGAACTCATCAATTGTGTCGTTGTGTGATCAAAAGGAGGAGCGTAACACGTCGTATGCATATTGGGCTAGCATCCAGCCCAAGTGGACAGTCGGTTCGAGCGGCGGGGGGAGGAGAAAGGTATCAAGAAGGATGTGGGTATCTTGTTTTTGTGCCCACGTCACAACCGAATCACGGATCGCGACTGTAATTTCCAGGGAAGACACCCTCTACCCCCCACGCACCTTACCCGTCCACCAATCCTGCCTCGAATCGGTGCGCGACACGACCTCGATCTTGTCTCCGGCGGAGAAGGAGAGGTCACCAACAGCTTGGGCGGTAAAGTCATACAGGGCAATCACATAAGGAGCTTCTCGTCTCGGTTTGTCCGGTACATACCCCTCTGCACTAGCGCGTTTCTTGGCTTCAACAATGGCTGCGCCCTTGGCTATCTTGGACCGCTCAATCACCAATGCCGATGCCACAGGATCGTGATGGATAGACAGCTGTTCCATCTTCTCCAGCGTGTCACCCGTGCAGCGAGGTAGTCTGGCTTGATCGTCTCGGCTTCCCTGTCGAGAGGAAGTTTGTCGTCCCAAAAGCGTGCCATGAGATGGTACGAAAGGTAAAGATGTTGATCTGCATGTAATACAGCGAATACCACAGCGGTACCACCAACTTGACCGCCATGATAAAAACTGTGGCAGCTCCGCCTTGAGTGCATCGTTAAGTAATCGAAATCGGACTTGGCCTCGTAGTCGTGTTCGACTTTGAACAGTGCTTGTCGTCTTTGGGCGTCTTGATCTCCTTTTGTTTTTACCTTTTCGTACGAGCCGAGGCGGCGTTCCAAGTCGACCCGCTTATGGTCCCGCTTGGTCAGGTTCTTACGGATGGCCGCGCACACCGCTTTCAAAGTCCTTGAGCGGCGCCACAATCTTGGTCTCAATCAGCTTAATCTCGGGTCCGACCGTCTGGCGCACGTCGGCCATCAGCGCATCGTACCCGGGAGGGTGGCGAGGGCTTTGCGTCCCTGCGGCTGGGACTCGACCAAGTCATGCGGCTCGCTGCCGAGGGGAAAAGAACTTGGAAAGGCCAGCACCAAACGCGGTGGAGGACAGAGCATGTTCTGCACACACAGGCGGTAGGAGGCCGCGTCCTGGCGCATGCGCGTGGCGCACTTGGCCAGGTCTTCGAAGCGCTGGACCAGGGCGTCGTACTCGGGGTCGGCGGTGGCGGGGAGGCCGCCCCGCTTGGTAGCATGTGCGGGGCACGAGAGATGGCCTTTCCAAAGCCGCGCATGGTGGGGCAGGGGTGGAGGTGAGGTGGAGGTGGAGGTGGAGGTGGAGATGGAGGTGAGGGCCGGAGAAGCGCCAAGCCGCGGCTGCGCTGAGTGCTGCGGCTGAGCCTCCGTGCGTCGTCGCCCCAGTCGGACTAGCTAAGGCTTAGCGCTCAGCCTGAGCACTTAATAGCCTGTCTCGGAAGCGCACGCCCCGGCACAGCGCCTGTCTCGCGCCCCCGCCCCCCGTGCGTGCCTGTGCTGGGCGTCCAGCGCCGCAGCCGGACACTGCCCCCCCGCCGCCATGCGCCGTCTGAGACGCAGGCGCAGGCTGCGTGCCGGCGCTGCTGAATCACGTGCGCTTACGTGAGCACGCGCCCTGCTCCGTGGCCGTGCGCCCCCCAAGCGATGAGGTAAGCGCCCCCGCCGCTAGCGTCTGAGCCTCAGCGGAGCAACGTGGAGCCACACCGCCATCTCCCCCGGGCATCTTCCCCGCCATGTCCACCATCGCCCATCGCTCGCGCGCTACCGCCAGCCCACCCGCTCCGAGCTCTTCGCCTATGCCTTCACCCTGCCCTCCACCGAGGCGCCCCTCGACGAGCTCCCCGCCTCTCCTCTCTCCTCCCCCTCCGTCGGCCCCGAGCTGCAGGAGGACCAGGTGTATGCGGGCCGCCTGGCGCTCACCGAGTCCTTCCTGTGCTTCGCCTCGCTCGACCGCCGCTCCTGCGCGTGTCCTTGCCGCTCTACTGCATCCGCCGCGTCGAGCGGCTGGACGTGCAGCGGTCCAACGTGTTTGCCCTCAGCCTCATCGCTGTGGCATGGCTGAAGATCGTACTTTTCCTCCTCCTTCTTCTTGCTTGCGTCTCCCATCCTGACCCTACCCCCCCCCCTCCCCCTGCACCGTTTCAATTCTCGGGTTCCCCCGGATCAGATTGTCCAGCTCAATGCGCTGCGTCCGCAGTGCGAGCTCTTCTCTTCCGCGTTGCGTGACCAGTGCGCCAACAACTGGGTAACATGAAGCGTCTCAAGCCCTTTGTGCACGACTTTTGCTCCGATGGATCGTACGTCATGCCCTGGCGGACGACAGACGCTCTCACCGAGGAGCCGACAAGGTGACGAATTTACCGGCGAGCGGGAGGGCGAGCACAGCTTGGCCGGCCTGGGTGCGATTTACAAGTACCCTGGTGACCCACGGAAGTACGTTGACACGTTGACAGGGCCTGCACCGTAGGTCCACTACACCGACTGACCCACCCTAACCCTGGAATCTGATCTTGTTCTTGTCAGGCTGCGGGAACGTTCTAAAATGAAGTTGTGGCGGGACTACCTCTTGTCGCACGGACGCAACATGACCCTACTTCGGTACCCGCAGTTTACGCGGCTGATCCAAGTAGGCTCCCCAACCGATTGAGGGGTGAATTGTGGGAACTGATGACGGGCAGCATCTACCACCGCTTTAGTCATTCTGGCGAGTACGCCGAGATCCTCAAGGCCCATGCCGGACGACGAAGTACGAGCACAGAGGAGATTGAGAAAGATCTCAATCGCAGTTTGCCCGAGTACCCGGGTACCAGACCGAGGAAGGGCTTGCGGCGTTGCGGCGCGTGCTAACAGCGTACAGTTGGAAGAACCCCGAACTAGGGTACTGCCAAGCGATGAACATCATTGTAGCTGCGTTCCTCATCTACATGTCGGAGGAACAGTGCTTCTGGTTGCTGGATGTATTGTGCGATCGGTTGCTGCCGGGTTACTACACGTACGTCTCCCCTCCCCCTCCCCCCAATTGCGCCTTGTGTGCGCCGCTTTTGCCAGCAACCAACTGACCTTGGTGGTGGTAGTCAATCCATGTCGGGCACGCTACTGGACCAGCGCGTGTTTGAGCAACTGGTACAGCGGTTGCTTCCTCTTTTGCACGACCACTTGGTTGAGACCGAGGTGCAGCTCAGCGTGGCTTCCTTACCCTGGTTCCTCTCGCTGTACATCAACTCGATGCCGCTCGTGTTTGCCTTCCGGATCTGTGACTGCTTTATGGCAATGGGTCCGCGCGTGCTGTTCCAAATTGGTCTGGCCATTTTGAAAATCAACGGCGAGGCCTTGTTGGAAGTGACGGACGATGGTGCGTTTTTAAATTTGATGAAGCTACTTTGCCAGCCTGGGCAACTCGGCCCATCCTACCAGTCCCAACCCCAACGCCAGATCACGAAGTTCCAAGAACTGCTCGTGGTTGCTTTCCCCGAATTTGGCTCGGTGACCGAAGAGACGATCGCGACGGAACGGCGTCGGTTCCGGACCGAGATCATTCAAGAAATTGAGTTGTTTGCTAAACGTTCCGCCGTGCGCACTTGCATGACATGGGCCGGTTCAGCAAGGACGAGGCCGGATTTTATACGACCAACTGGTCGAAGCCATTTACCGTGCCAAGCACCTTCCTCGTGAGACGTCTGCCCAAGCCCCGGCCGGGGCGGTGGGGACAAGACACGTTTTGGGGCAGCGGAGCCCGTTCCAATTGTCGATCTGCCCGGGCTGCCGGGTGACGAGTCGGGGGAAGCACAAGCGCCCGCCGCCGTGCCACAGCCGAGGTGGACGTGGAGAATGACTACAAGGAAATGCGGATCAGCTTGCCTGCGTTCCGGTTGTTTTTGGGCGAGGGGCGACGTGGCGCGGGACGAGTACATTGTCTCGAATGGGTTTCAACAGCGGATTGAACGCAAGGTGCCGGAGCACGAGACGGTGGAGCGTTTGTTCCGGTGGTGGATACCGATTCCAAAGGCTGGCTTAGTCTGCAAGATGTGGTGACTGGGTTAGATCGGGTGATGCACGTGGAAGGTCCGTTGGAAGCGATCAGTTGGCTATTTGATCTGCATGCGGCAACGTATGGACGAGGTCGTACGACAGCCATGCGGATGGCCAAGAACGGGAAGCTGCGCTGACCCAGACCGAGCTGCTCAAGTTGTCCGAGACACTTCTCTTTTTCTTCCGCAACGAGCCGGGCGACGCATACCTTGGCGCCGTGTCGCGCTTGATAGCGGATGCCTACCGCGAAGGCCAAGCGGAGAAGGCACAGGCGATGATGAACGCAGCCAAGGAGCTGCCGCCGGCATCGACGACGTAGGTTGGTCGTCAGTGGGGGGGGGGGGCGATGGATGGATTGCCGCCTTCTATGGATGGAGGACGTTGGCTTTGCTGCGACGTGTTCCTTTTTGATCATCTTGCTCTTGTGTTGTCCGCTGGCTGCCTCTGCCGTGCCACGGTGGGGGGAGGCGCGGTGGGCAGCCCGCTTTTCATAATTCGAACTTGCATGTTGCCGCGTGAGAAGCTGTGTGAGGCAAGGAGAGGGTGGGGGGGGGGTGGCGTGGGCGGTGTGTGATGATGACGGATGACTGATGTGGACGATGTTGATAAGGATGTTGATGATGTTGATGATGTTGATGGCGATGGGGAGCATGGTGTAACAGAGTGATGGTGAGTGCAATGTTGCAGCGCTGGATCTGCAATGTTCAATGTACTCGGGGCTCCACGTGGGATGCTGGGTTGTTGGGCGGAGGCACGTGCTGGTGTTGGTCTTGTTCCGGCCCAGCGGAGCAGCGCAGCAGAGACGCTGTTCTTCTTCTCTCTCCGCGCCCCCACACCGCCACCCCCCCCCCGCCCTCGCGTGGGCTGTGCACGGCCATGGCCTCCTCCCCCTCCTCCTCCTCCTCTCCGTGCTCCCGCCGCCTTGCCTCGCCCTCGCCTCGCCCTCGCCCTCCCCGCGCCACCCCCCGCGCCTCTGCCCCGCATCCCCCCCCCACGCCTGGCATCCAAGCGCACCAGCTTGCCTCCGCTGCTCCGCTCCCACTCCCTCTCCTATGCACTCAGCTCCTCCGCCTCCCATCCCACCACCGACCCGCCCCTGCCCCCCGCGCTCGGCCTGCGCGACGAGGGCCCTCTGCGCCGCAGCCCTCCCCGCCCTGACCCGCTCCTTGCCCGCACCGCCCTCGATCCCGCGTACGATCCCCCAACGAGGGCGAGAAGGACGACGACTCGGATCCGCCTGCCCCCATAATCCGCCGTCGCTTCTCGCGTCCCAAGGCTCGGTCTCACTTGCCATCCGCTTCCTCTGCCCGCGGCGTCCTTCTGCTGTCGACGCTCCTTGTGACGCACACGATCCCAGGAGTACAAAGAGCAACTGGACTTGGGGAATGAGGATGCTGATCCCGATGCCGGTTCCTGCCCGTCTCCCGCAGACGACAGCGACGGGCCACGACGCCCCCCTGTCTCGGCTGGACAGTGACCGGTCCCTCTCAGCTGCAGCCTCCTTCCCCGCCCCACGGGACACTCCTATCGATCCGCTTTACCCGCTACAACCTGATACACATGGCTCCTACCGTTCGCACTTTGATCCATCTGACTCGAACCCTTCCACCTCTGATTCGCCACCACACCCCAAGACCGCACGTCGGGGGTTGATCTCGCCACATACCACGAACAAGGACGGGCCCCCGACGCGTTTCATCCCGATCTGGGCTCGGGTGCACACGTTGGACTGGGCTCGTCGCTCGTATTGCAACCTTCGTACCGTTCGCTCGCCCCACCACACCGCGATGCACACAGGCCACGGCAGGAGACAAGCTTTGGCCTCCCATCGTCATCGGAAGCTATTTTGCCTGAGCCGCGGACACCAGGACAAGATTATCTCGCTGACCCGGACCCGCCTGGCCTTCTTAGCGCGATCATCGAGCGCTCCCCTGTCCCACCGGAGGCGAAAGAGGACGGAACGAGCTCCTTTTGCACCCGAGACCCTTGCTCCCAATCTGTCTTGGCCGGCACAGTACGCACCAACGAAAGAGGTGTGCAACGGACCCTTGTCTCGCGTGTCCGCTCCTCACCACCCACCTCCTTCGCCCAATGCAGTACCCTTCGCCCACTCCCACCGTTCTCCGGGAGCGTCACCACGGCCCCTTCGGCTGCTGCTGCTTCGCTGCATACCTCGCACATCAGTCGCCGCAAGACATTAGCGGGTACGTTACCGTCGATGACGCGGGATGTCAGTGGCGGTCTGGACGCACTGAGCGAGACGAGAGGGCGGGTCAAACGGTTATCTCTGGTCGGTCGTCAACCGACAGGGCACTTTACCACCTCTTCCAACCGGCCATCTAAAGTCCAAGCAGCCCCCGAGAGCTGCGCAACTTCCCCTCCGACAACTACCTCTCGCACCGCAGGACCGAGACCGACGTTACGCTCCACCCCGTCCACTCCGCAGACTCGACGATCCGGCTGGCCAGCATGGGTAGCATGGGTTCGGTGGACGGCTTGAGCTCAGCTTCGGCAGGGTGGAATGCCAAAACCAAGTCCAGAGCTGGTTCCAGTCCGCACGGGTTGCGATTCGGGACCAGGCCTCTGGGCACGGGAGAGTCACGTCCGCGTCACCCTCCAAGCCCTTGACGTCATCCATGTCGGCGTCCAACGTGGCTTCCTTGACGAGTCCAGTCCTGAGCCCAGGGACGATTCCTCGTCCCCGAGGCGCTTAGTTTCACGCCCTTCTCTCGCAACCCACTCTTCAGTCCCAAGTGCGGCTGTGCGAACTCCGTCTTCTGGTACCGGTCGCCAAGCCAACCTGACCGGCACGTCCCGGATTGTATCATCGAGCAGCGCGGTAGCTCTCAATACCGTCCTAAACCAAGCCACGTCAAGTACCAAACTTGCCTCTTCCACGGCGGGCAGCGTCTCTGGCCCTGCTGGACCCCGCTCTTTCTCTCCCCCGGCCAATATGAAAGGATCGCGCGTCACCCCAGCCCGGCGCGTGCCTATCGCATCCCGCTTCTCCGGCGCCACATCGGGCTTCCCGGGGCTCATGTCGCAGTCTCAGTCGCTGGGCCAGTTGGCAAGTTCGGTTCGGTTCCTGCTTCTGCTCCTGCTACTGTTCCTGCACCAGTTCCTGATCCGGTTGCGGTTCCCACTCCAGCCGTTGGATTGGCCGAGGCGCACCGCGAGCAGCAGGTTGGTCGAGCTGCTTCGCCTACCAGTTCCTCGGGTTCTTCGCCGCATCGTAGACCAGGTCCCCCGGCGGGATTGGACGTGGAAACTGTGGGCGCTGAACCGCCAAAGGCGGCCCAAATCACCACTCGGTCACGACCACGGTACACCTCGACCCTGTCGTCCGTTCCGGCGACTGCGTCTGCCACCGCTGCATCTGCCTCTGCCTCTGCCTCTGCTTCCGCTTCTGTTTCTGTCTGTTTCTGCTTCTTCTTCTGCTTCTGCTTCTTTGGCGTCCACCGCAGCAGCAGGGACGAAAGGCAACGCAGTCAACCTCGCCACCGCTAGGTCGGCACCGAATACGCAAACGGCTGCCGCGCGACGGCGTTACAAGGTGGATTTGGGGAGATGGTACCATCGTTTCAGCGGGGCAGTGTGGACCGGGCATGTCTGGATCTGGAAACGCGAGTTTGTCTGGCAAAAGCATTCTAATTCGGTGGGACTTTCACGTCCTCCCGTTCTTACCTCTGTTTCTTCCCGCCCTCCATGGGCGTATCCACCACAGGCGCGACCCAAGCTCCGCTCCCGTCCTCTCCCCGGTTACCAGCGGGTCATCGTCTCCCTCGCACGCCCTCCTTCGATCCGTCAGCCACACTACCAAAGACCCCGAGTTGCCCAGTGAGGCACGAGGCCAACCTACGCGCGTGCCGCTGCCCAAACCGGATCCCCTCCGTAAGCGGACGACGGTGCGTACATTTTGCCCTTTGCTGCCCCCAACTTCCCCCCCAGCCCCAACTGCCGAAGAGGGAAGAGAGAACGAACTAATTTACTAACCCTGTCTGAGTACAGACCTTACCGGGAACTGCACCGGGCAAACCAGCTGCAGCACCCGTTCTGCCGCCCGTTACGGATGGCGGATCGGCTCGAACCCATCGCCAGGACGGTCGTCTGACCATTCCAGTCCGCTCCGTGGCTCGTCCAGCGCATCGGGCAATCTACGCAAACTTGTGCATGCCAGTTCAGCTCGAGCTTGAACGCTCGTTTGGGGAGTGGCAAACTAGCCCCCGAAGCTGTGGGCAACCCTTCTGTCCGTCCCGATCTGTCGTCCCGACGCGCGTATGCCCCCTCCTCGAGCTTGGGTCTCGGCTTGGCGAGCGCAGGCCGAAGTGGAGTATCGCAATTTGGTGTGCCGACCGGCAGTCCGTCCAGTGGGTCGGTGACTGGCTCAGTGACGGGCTCGGTGAGCAGTGCAGCTCGTGCTCCCTCTCGTATTCCACGGGCCATTGGATCGTTGAAGCAAGCCGAGCGAGACCGAGAGAATGGTAAGGACCGGCCGGTGGAGCCGGCGGGATGCTTGCCCCAGAGCCGAGCCTCGTCCCAGCGGTCAGGACTTTCGAGCCACGCCCATACTCACCAGGGGGACGCGGATGTGCCTTCCTCAGCGAGTGCGCGTCTGTCTCGCGTGCTCGAGCGAGGGGGAAGCGGACCCAACCACGTCCACTACGGGGGGGGAAAGTACATTGTCCCCTACCCGCTCGGCTCTGCCTACCTCTGTTTCCACCTCGGCGCTCGTTGGGGCAACCCACTCCCAACCGCTTGGTAGCGCCTTCCAACCCCATCTTGGCCATCCTCAATGCCTACACGGCGCCAAGACCCAGACTGAGATCGATGGGGCCATGCGCCGGCCAGGTCGCGGTCCAGTCCTCACATTTGACCTCCTCTGAACGCTCGATCCTCCAGTCCCTCTTTGCTCGGGAGAAGGAAAGTCATACGGTCAACAAGGGCGCCAGCCAAGCGGATGTTGCCCCTGGTACTACTACTGCTTCTGCTACTGCTGCCGCTACTGTTGGCCCTACCGCGCCTAAGCACCTCGGGTACTGACTTTGGTCCAGCTAAGGGGACTGGCTCCTCTGTGGCCAACACGGCCCCTGCTGCGTGCGTCGGTCCGCGCTGCCGTCATGCCCATCGGATGTCGTTGGTGGGTACTGCTTCTACCACGTCTGCGGTGGCGGCAGCAGCGCGGGAAGGGCATGCGCCCTTGGGCCAAGCAGCGCCTGGTTTGACCTTGCGTGGCAGCAGTCGGGCCGGTACAAGTAGTACGTTGGCAGCGCCCTCTTTGGCGCAGTGGACCGACGAGCAGGCAGGGGACGAGGAGATGGCCGGGTTTGCGCGTCGGGCCGAAGCCAAGAAACGAAAGCCGGAGCGTCACAACAAGAGATTGATGCGTTACTTTCGGCGCCACCAGGGTGTACCTTCGCGTGCTTGTCGCGACGCCAAGCGAGGTCATGTACGGTCCGCACTTGAACGAGTTTGAGGTACGAGAGATGTACGACTACGATACGTTTTACTACTGTGGGCAGAATGCAAGCAACAAGTACCTTCCCTCGCTGGACCAGCCCCAGTTGAACTATGGCTACGATGATGATCGTGGGGACTATCGAGCGGTGTCGCACGACCACCTGGCATATCGGTACGAGGTGATTGATTTGCTGGGTCGTGGTTCGTTTGGGCAAGTGCTGCGGTGCAAGGACCACAAGACGGGCGCATGGGTGGCAATCAAGTTGATCCGCAACAAGAAACGGTTCCACCACCAAGCGCTGGTCGAAGTCGATATTCTTCGTCAACTTACCCAGTGGGACCCTGACGAGACCCACAACGTGATCAAGATGACCGAGTCGTTCTACTTTCGGGACCACCTGTGTATCTCAACCGAGCTGCTCAACATCAACCTCTATGAGTTGATCAAGGCCAACGGGTTTGTCGGGCTGAGTCTCCGTCTGGTTCGGCGGATCACAACGCAAGCACTGGCCTCGCTTGTATTGTTGCGCAAACACCGCGTGGTTCACTGTGACCTCAAACCTGAAAACATCCTCTCTGCCACCCGGCCAAGTCGGCCATCAAAGTCATCGACTTTGGCTCCTCGTGTCTCGAGACGGAGCGAGTGTACACGTACATCCAATCCCGCTTCTACCGTTCACCCGAAGTCATCTTGGGTCTCAACACACTGCGATTGATATGTGGAGTTTGGGATGCATCGTTGCGGAGCTGTACACTGGTTGTCCGCTGTTCCCAGGGAGAACGAGCAGGAACAGCTGGGCATGCATAATGGAGGTGTTTGGGTTGCCGGACAAGTACCTCCTTGACCGTTCCTCGCGCAAAAAGTTCTTCTTTGACCAAACGGGCCAACCACGGCCGGTCAAAAGCGGTCGCAACCCCCGCCGACGACCCGGGAGCAAAACCTTGGCTCAAGTCTTACGCAGCACCAAAGATCCCAGAGTTCGCGTATTGGACTGGGCACTCACCCTCACACACAACCCCAGGCGTATGCGCCCAGCGCTGCCGCGGCTCAAGCGCAAGAAGACCTGTTTATCGACTTTGTAACCACTGCTTGCTCTGGGACCCGGACCGACGGATGAAACCCGAGCAGGCGCTGCGGCATCCTTGGATCTTGGCTGGTCGACGTCAAAACCTCGTGACAGCTACGACAATTGCATCTTCAGCCACCACGACGCCTTCAAGTACCACAACCTCCTCCTCTTCCACCACCACCACCTCGCCCACCGTCTCGTCCACCCCCGTCCGCTCGCGCGGCGCGTGACGGCTGGCCGGACAGGGCTCGCGTAGCCTCCATTTAATCCTCTGCTTCTTCCCCCCACTTGCATTGGCTCTGGCCTCGTTCCCATCCGAGGCCAGGAGCGGTTTGTGAACGTTGAACGTTGAACGTTGACGTTGACGTTGAACCAGCATTGATCCCCTCGTTCTCCCCCCCGCCGCTGGTATGTTTGGTTCGGTAGCCGTGTTGGCCCCCAGACGCTCGTGCTACCCCTTTCTTGTTCTCTTGTTCTCATGTTCTCTTGCTTTCGCTTTTTCCCTCTCTTGCTCCCTCGCTTTCTCGCTTTCTTTCTCACTTTCTCACTGTTCTTCCCCCGACCAGAGTTGCCTATTCCTATCCCCCCACGGGGTCCATTGTGTTTCCGACGACGAACGCTAAGCATGCTGCTGGATCGCATCCATCTACGCTCGTGTGTGCTCCCGGGAGCGACGGGAGGGGAGGGGCAGGGCGGACGTAGACAGATAGAGGTGGTGAGGGTGGGCAAAGGGTTCCTGGGTCCCACGACGCGGAGGAAACGTACCGTATAAGCGTAACGTGTAAAATGTAACCCCCCCCCCTCATCCCCTGCCTGAGGCTGCTACTGCGCCGAAGCGGGAAGGAAGCGGCTGAGGCGGAGCAGCGGCGCCGACGACGCGCCGCAGACAGAGGGCGATAAAAGTTTAACGCGGCTTCTCCGCTGCCGGCACAGCGGCTGTGTGGATGCACGAGATTTCAGATAGCCGGGCTGGATGTGGCGTGCTGTGGCGTAGTGCGGGAGGGGGGGTCACTGATGCATGATGGATACATGATGCATGATGGGACGGGTGATGTGCTGGAGACTGCACCCGCAGTGGCTGGTGGGGCGCCAGCACCTGCACCCTGCACGCTGCACCGCTGCAGGCGGAAGCGCAGCGGCGCCGCGCACTCGACCGACGGCGCCGCCCTCCAAGCCCCGGGCCGGGGCAACCGCATCACGCATCAGCACCCCGCGCTCGCCTGCCTTGTGCCCGGGGCTGTGGGATGCGTGACAAGTGATATTGACAGTAATTGACAGGCCATATCTATTTCAGCCGCTGCTTTCTCTGTTGCCCCGACGTGGCCATCATTCAATGGCGGTCGGCCGACATTCGGCAACACCTGCACCCTGCCTTCCTCCCGCTCGTCGTCCTCTTCCCCTCGATGGTTGACGTTGATGGTTGACGAGTAAGGATTGCCCTCCATCATCCATTATTGCCTCCGTACCCTTTTGGGCCCCACACCCCCCCACCCTTGGACCGAAAAGAAAGAACGGGCAGTGAGATCTGTCTGAGTGCGCCCTAGCCGCGCCCGGGCTTTATCTACGGCTCTGTTCGGGTTCAACACGTTCAACGCCCAACGTCCGCATCAACCGATGGCCCAGCATCTGCTTAGCGTGAGGCGGAGGCTCAGCGTCCAAAGGGAACCGGAAGCTCAAGCAATAGACGACAGGACTTCAGAGGGAGGTATGATCGATGATCCGTCTAGTCTGCGGATATAGGTAAACGCTCTCTCCTCCATGTGAAAGAATTGTGGCGGCGGTGCCGTTTCCCCTGGGGGCGTTGGATGGGATGGGGTGGGATATGGGATGTGTTATTGGACCGTGTGAACTGGAAACGGTCCAGGAACGCTGGTGAAAACGTCCCAGTCATCACATTGAGTCGATAGCTCTCTTGGTAGTCCATCCAATACGACGAATAGTCCGTCGGTGTTTGCTCCTGTTCATACCCGCTTTTGATCCAACGAAAGGGCGCCAGGCGCAGGGCGCGTGAGGGGTTTGATCCACACTCTCTTTATCTTATCGTGGTGAATCAATGATCGGGCCCTGCCGGCCTGAGCCTCACGCCTCACATGCACATGTCACACGCTGCATACGTGTGGGGTGGAGAGCGGGCTGGATAGTGCGGCCATCGCCTTCGGCGTATGCCACAGGCGCCGGGCTATGAGGTTAGCGCTTTGAACACCTTTCCACCTCCTCTGCCCAAAGAGATAGGGCCCCCAGGCAGCAGAGAGCACATGGATGTCGTCAGGCACCGATGATCACAGGATTATTCAATATTCACGCGTATAAAACTCTGGCCCCTTCCGCTGTTTTAAGCCGATCCACAGCGTTGCAAACTTACCCAGTCCGCCCTTCCCACCCCCCTTGCCAGCAGCTGTTTCTTCTTCCTGCTTCTCTCTTACCACTCTGTGCGGGCCGTTATTCTCTTTCGCTCTTCGCCTGCTACGCCACTTGCTTCCCTCACACCACCACCCCCTCCACTCTCATCACCATGTCGGCCACCCTGGCGGGCCTCTCGTTGCAAGATCCGGGCCACAGCTTGGCGAATACACGCACGCGCTCGACGAAAAAGCAGTGGGATCGGACGAAGCTGTGGTTCCTGCGTTTAACCGGCGCCTTCGCACGACCGCATTGCCCGTGGTCTCGAGTACCATGGCTTTCATGGCGCATCAATTGAGGAGTACCATTACTGGGCGCGTGTTCAGCGCGAGGAGGAGGAGGAGGAGTACCGCCAAGGCATTCGTGGTACCAACCCGGCAGGCGACCTCATTCGCTCCTTTACCAAAAAGCAAGCCAAGCCCGCGCGTGCGTCAGCCGCGCTGGATGAACCCCCTACCGAGAAAGAGGTGGGCAAACCTGATGTCACACTCACTACCGACCTCACTGCTTCCTCGCCCCAGTACGAGGGTTTGGAGCCTGAGGTTGTTCAAGAGCTTGACCTTCACCGCGCTCTTCGGCTCACTGGCGTTAGTAGTGTTTTCGCCCTGATTGTCACTGATATTTTTGGTCCCATCTCCTCCCCCTACGCCCAATCCCAGGTCGGCCTTGTTCCAGGAACAATTCTCTATGTGGTGGTAAGTCTGCTGTGCACATGGGTATACGTCTGGGCTGGTAGCAGCCCTATCTGGCCACTACTACTACTACGCTTCCTCTCAACAGCCTCCAGAGCATCGTCAATGTACTCAAAGGGGGACTAATACTGACATCAAACTGTACTTTGTTTGGCAGATGGGCGTATTGGCAGCACTGTGTGGCTGGCTGCTGCAAGTCTGCTTCTGTGCACTCGACTCTTCCCGTTTCCCCATCCGGTCGTATTCGGACTTGGGCGAACGCCTGATCGGTCCTTGGTTCCGCCACCTGGTCAGCATTCTTCAAGCTATCCAACTTGTGTTCATGGTAGCCACCATCATTCTTGGCTCGGGCATGGGCCTTGAACAGGTAGGCTCCTCTTTTTCGTTTTGGACCAAAGGGGGAATGGGAGTACTAATTTGTCGCTTATTCTCATTTTCATTTGCCCAGCTCATCACCAACGTGCCTGGTCACACACTATGCTTTACTGTGAGCGTCCTGGTGTGGGCCTTGCTCGGTATCGTAGTCAACCGTTCGTCTTGCCTGCCACCCATTTGCCTTGGACGTTGTACTGACCTTGGCACCTTGATTGCAGAGATCCGAACGCTGCGGGCATGGCCATGGTGTCCAACGTTGCTGTTGTCGTTAACCTGACCATTGTGTTTGTTACGATGGGTGTGATTCGCAACGAGGGGATCGACTGGGTTGCTGTGATGAACAACGGTCTCTCTCGACTCGGCGCCCAAACCGATCGTTGTCTCGGCCTTTGTTCATGGCTCCCTGCCAAGCAAGATTAATGGTATCAACAATATGGTCTTTGCTGTGAGTACTAAACGCTGAACCCCCCCCGATGAAGCACAAGTGCCCCTCCCCCTTCCCATCCTACCCTTCTCTTTATTTCTCTTCTCTCTTCTCTTTGCGTTTCTCTCTCTTTGCTTTCTTCCTCTCTCTCAGGCCCCGCAAACCCACTAACCCATCTACTTGTTTGTGTGTCAGTATGCTGGCGCCATGGTCTTCATTGAGATGATGGCAGAAATGCGCCGGCCGCGAGACTTTTACAAGGGCTGCTTTATGGCCCAGGTTTTGATTTTGGTGGTGTACCTATTCTACTCGATCTACTTTTACTGCTACTCGGGTCAATGGACCTTGGCACTCTCCTTCCAGGGTATGGCCGCCGGCCGAGCTCGTGACCTGTGCAATGTCCTCAACATTCTCACCTCGGTCGCTGCTACTGCCATCTATGCTGCAGTTGGCATCAAAACGTCTTACATTGGTTTGGTCGAGGAACTTTCCGTGGACCCAAGCTAACCACTCGAGTTGGTACGTCATCATTTCCTTGCCTCACTGACCAACGTGCTTCTCATGCTGACTCCCCATACCCTTGTGCGTATTCTTTTGGTGCCAGGCTGGTGGCTCTGGATCCCGTGGTCGTCGTTTTACTGGATCTTGAGCTACGTGATTGCTTCGGCCATTCCTCAGATCAGACTGTGGCTGGACTGATCAGTGCGATTGCCATTGTCAACTTCAGCTACTCGTTCCCCTTTACGTTTGCCCTGGCGTGGTGGATGCACTACGACGCCATGAGTGGCGATGGCGAGTACACGCCGTACAGTGGCGCGCAGCGGGTGGACAGTTGGCGCAACTGGTCCGCTGGCACCGCGCATTTTTCGGGGGCCAGTGCAAGTTTGCTGGTATGACCTTACCTTCCGTCTTGCCCAAGGCGGCGCTGCTGACGTTGGCCATGGCTTCGTACGCCATGTCAGGTTGGGCATGTACGGCTCGGGGGAAGCGATCAACGATACGTTCCAGCAAGGCGGCGCGACTGGTACCTCGTTCGGCTGTGCCTCGCCGTCTAGGCGAAAGGAGGGACACTGTCACTCCTATTATCGTTGCGCTTGCGCTTGCGACCGCCCTCCTGCCCCATCACCTGGCTGTATTTCATCTGTCCATACTTCCCCTTCTTAATGTCTGCCCTCACGGAACTATTACCACGTCCTCTCTCCATCTTGCACATTCCGTGCCGAGCGTACACATAGAAAAGTCACACCAAACGCGGTGGGAAACGAAAGGCTATGATATGAAACAACGGGCTATGGCAAGCAAACATCGAACGCAAGGTAACGTGCGAACCGGTAGCCTAAGCGGCTCCAGGATGCATTTTGACAGCATTGCAACACTGTACGGGGACGAGTGCAGCAGCGTACCGAGTTGGAGCAGGGTTGGGGAAGAAGAAACGAAGAAAGGTTTAGTCGAACAGACCAAAGCCCATGTCGTCGTCAGACTCCTCCTCCTCCTCCTCCTTCTTCTCCTCGGCGGGGGCAGCCTCGGCCGCGCCGCCGCAGCAGCAGCGGGAGCAGCAGCGACGGCGAACGCCTCGGGGTTGGCGAGGTACTCCTTGGCCTGAGCAGCACCCTCAAAGTCAATCTCGGTCGCCAGGGCAATGGCGATGAGGTCCTTGTAGGTGTTGACGAGCGAGTGGGTACCGACACAATGGTGGGGTAGTTGATCGCGAGCGAGATCGAAGCAATCTGGCGGACACCAGCCAGGAAGGAGGCAACAAGGGTCCTCCTCCTTGACGTCCAGCACCGAGTTGTCAAACACGTTGCCGTTGTCGTAGATCGAGGTGACGCTCATACCGTAGGTGAAGGGGGAGATGTTGAGCATGTTGAGCAGCGTCGCCTCCGAAGTGCCGACACGAGTGCCACCCTCCACCACACGGACGTCCGAGACAATCTCAATGGTACCACGGGCAATCTTGGTGGGGATGTTGAGGGCCTGGAAGAACGAGGTCTTGCCGGGCTCCATACCGGTGTTGCCAGCCTTGACAACCACATCGGCGGGCGCAAAGGCACCAGCACGAGCGGGGGCAGCGACACGGTTCTCGAGGATCAAGTCACGAACCTCCTTCAGGTCGTCGTTGGTGAAGACAAAGCCAATGTTGCCACGGACAGCAGGCAGGATCTTCTCGTACTGCGGCTTCTCGCCAACGATCTGGCGAATGGCACGGCGGGCCATGGTGTTCTTGCCCATCAGGACAACAGCCTTGCCACGGAGAGCAGCACGAATCTGGTGCATCTGCTGCGAGCCGACATTGTCGACATTGACGAAGAAGATCGAGTTGTAAGCCTCGAGCAGCTCGTTGAGCTTGGCAAACCAAGCTTCCTTCTGGCCACGAGTAGCACCCATTTTTGTGTTGGGAATAGACGAAAGGTTAAGTGTGAGGGAAAGAGCCACCGATGACTTCGGGGAATCAGGGGACCTTTACTGGGCACACAGACGTCGGGTCAGAACGATCCAGTCGGCCTGCACGGGGCAGATGTACTTACAGGCTCTTTGGACGAGGTGGGGGTGGTAAACCAAGCGGACTCCATCCCAACTAGACGAAGACAGCGTCCCTGGTGCCTGTGCGGGGCAGTGCTACCGAGGCACTAGGGCAGAGTCGCTGCAGCTGCGAACCCTACTCGTAATGACAGGGTTATTGCCGCAGTGATGCAGAATGGGGGCAGTGTTTGCTCTTTTGCTATTTTCCTCCGCCTTTTCATCGGCTTCGTTTTAATGCGCCCTCCGGCTGGCGCGTCCTTCCTGGTTCTCCGCCACCTTAGGTTCGCAAGAAGGTAGTGTGCGTACACCGTACCCTTGGCTTTGTCCTTGCTTTCACTACCGCGTGCTAACCTTCCCCTCCTGTCGTACAGCAAGATGCAGATCTTCGTCAAGACCCTGACGGGCAAGACGATCACCCTCGAGGTGGAGTCTGGCGACACCATCGACAACGTCAAGGCCAAGATCCAGGACAAGGAGGGTATCCCTCCTGACCAGCAGCGCCTCATCTTTGCGGGCAAGCAGCTCGAGGATGGCCGCACTCTTTCGGACTACAACATCCAGAAGGAGTCGACCCTCCACCTCGTGCTTCGTCTGCGTGGTGGCGCCAAGAAGCGCAAAAAGAAGGTGTACACCACCCCCAAGAAGATCAAGCACAAGCACAAGAAGGTCAAGATGTCGACCCTCAAGTACTACAAGGTCGACTCGGAGGGCAAGATCCAGCGTCTTCGTCGCGAGTGCCCCAGCCCCACGTGCGGCCCTGGTATCTTCATGTCGTACCACAAGCAGGCCTCGGGCGTGCGCCAGTACTGCGGCAAGTGCCACCTCACTTTCCTCCTTGACCAGGAGTAAAAAATTCGAGCTCTGTGCTTGACCACGTATGCATTCTATGCCTTCGTACATTTTCCTTGGGGCGATGATAGGTACCAGCGTGCAGCCATAAGTTCGAGAAGCCAGGAAGCGCCCTTGCTATAGGTCTTTCACGAGGCAGTAGGACCAGGGGTGAGATCGTGAGATGTAATCCATGGTGTTACGTCAGCGAGGCCCGCCAGGGTATTTCAAACGGTTGTGATTGACTCGCACCATCCGGCAAGCCAGCAACGGCTCCCAGCCACTGCGAACCATCACCCAACGTGCCCCCTATCCGTCTGGTGTCGTACACTCCTGCCTCAGCCTGTGCCTTGTTGTCTCCTGCGCGCAAGTCAAAGTGGGTGGGTGTCTCTGATCCCACGGCGGATCAGCACGGTAGGTGGAACGGGAGCAAAATAGGTCGTGTGCAGCGGGGGGCTTTCGGATGACTTTCGTTGATGAAAACATCCATCTCCTCCGAGTTCATTCTCGTAAGGAGCTCAAGGAAGGGGCAGAAACAGCCGAATGGGACAGCTCGAGTTCTCTATCGGCTCCTCACTTCGGGTGGAACGGGGTGACCGGTGAGCATACCAAATTGTTGATGGTGTGGCTTGACTTGGTAGGTCGCTTCAGTTGCTTTTAGATGTAGATGATGGGATCAGTGGACTTCGTAAGTACGCCGTGGTACTAATGGGGTGTCGCCCCTTCCCCCTTACTTGCGCTATAAAATAACTAGTAACCAGGGGACTCTCAGCATCCGCCCCATGCCCCTACCCACAGCAATGTCCCCTTATTGCATTCCCAACTAAGCCCATATCCCAGGGGCTTCTTGACGGTATCGCCAGGAGCTTAACATCTCAGTGAAGTGGATGGGCGCCACCGGTGTGATGTTTGAGAGAGTGGACCACCCCACAACGCCTGGTGTATTTAACGACTCTTCTTGGCTGAGATGGGATAGGGATTGTTGGCTCCACAGCAACGCGAGGGTTCAACGTTCAACGTTCAGAGTTTAGCGTCGTACCAACACGTTCTTCCCATTGCCCTTTGTACCCTCCGCACCACCACACCCAACCCACCCCTTTCTCCCCACCTTCTACTACGCCCTCCATGTTCACCGGACTCGTTGAGATCTCCACTCCCGTTCGCGCCGTCGAAGAAGTAGACGCCACACAAGGCGGGTGGCAACGGCTTTCCCTGACCGTTGGCGGCAAGCAGCTTCCATTTTGGACGATTGCCATTTGGGGGACAGCATTGCGGTGGATGGTACGTTCTTTTCTTCGGATTCGAAAGGGTTACAAGCAAGTTCGACCTGTTCTGACCTATTCTGACCTATTCTGACTCTGTTCTGACTCTGTTCTAACTCTGTCCTTCGCTTGCCTTGTTATGGCGTACCGATAGGTACCTGTCTGACTGTCACTGAGTTCTCCAAAACGGAGGATGGGGATGGTTCAAGGTGGGACTGGCGCCCGAGACACTACGTCGGACCAACTTGAAAGACCTCAAGGCGGGACAGAGGGTCAACTGTGAACGTGCCATGGCGGGCCACGCACGGTTTGGGGGGCACGTGGTTCAAGGCCACGTTGATACGGTGGGCCAAATTGTTGGGCACAGTCAGACGGGCAATGCAGTCACGCTCACGGTCCGGCTTGCTACCGACCCAGAGCTTCCTCGACCAGCCACCTTGGCTCCGTACCTGATCCCCAAAGGGTACATTAGCGTCAACGGCGTCAGTCTCACTTTGATCCATGTGTCTCCTCCTGGAGGAGGGGCGTTGACCGCAGAGCAAGCACAGCTTTCGCCGGAAGAGTACGAGGCGAATCAAGTGACTTTCCCTCTCTCTCCCGTCAAAGCGGACACGGTGGAGTTTACTGTGATGCTCATTGCGCATTCGCAGTCGGTCATTGATATGGCCGCGTTTGCCCTTGGCAAGTTGGTCAACGTGGAGTTTGACATGGCGGGCAAGTTTGTGGTACGCTCTGTTCAGGGTGCCTTGGCAACCAGTGGGAACGCTCCTCAAGATGGAGAAGAGACGACAACGGCAATGGAACGTCTGGTCGAGCGGGTGGTGCGCCACGTCTTGGCGGAGAAAAAGGGAGAGACCCAGCCAGCTCGCCCAATGAGGAGAAACCAGCGGATGAGGAGGAGGCGGAGCCGCAGGCATAGCTGACCAAGCAAACACAAGTTCTAGGATATCAGCTTGCGGGACAGTTGTTGAATCTATAACGCAACTGTGCATTTGCAAACTTGTGAGTGAGGTATACTATAGGTGTCATGGGAGGGGGGTCCCGAGGTGGAACCCCCCAGTTAGGGGTATAAATCCTTGGACAGATCAATCGGTGGCTCGTACGTTAGGTCCTGCTTTGGATCCTGGTTGAACGTTGAACGTTGAACCGAGCGGGTGTAGAGGCGAGAGAGAGACCCCTTCTGTTGGCTCCTGTCATCATGTCATAGTTCACCTCCGTCTGGGTCCAACGTCCAACGTCCAACGTTCACCACTGAAGCTTGGACCTTGAACCACAGCTGCTGTCTTCTGCCCCCCAACCACACGGCATAAGCACACTAAGCATAACAGCACTTTGGTTCCCCGTTCCAGGTGACGGTGCTGTGGGGAAAACCAGAGCCGTATATATCGACTCCATTCAAACGCTCACCACATTCAGTGTTCAACGTTCAACGTTGAACGTTCAACGAACACGACCAGTGCGACATTGCCAAGAAATTCAGATGAGTGTGACGCGTGATTAATGATTGTGAATATGCGAATGCGCAGAACCAACACCTGGAGATACTACCATTCCATATTCCACCGCCTGCGGAGCATCGCGGCAACACGGACAAGCTTTGTGATGCTGCGCTGCGCTGAGGCGCTGAGGCTGCGGCAAGCCAAGGGCGTGAGGCCTGGGGCTCAGGCCTCAGAGAGGCCTAAGATCCTAAGAAGATCGATGATCGGTGAGGCCCCTGAAAGCATCAGAATACACACACCATCCTATACTGGTGCGTAAAACGCGTAAACGCCAAGCGCCAAGCGCGAAGGAAAGAAGCCTCGCGTAGTACGTAGTAGTTCCTCTTAATGTCAGGTTGCGCATTGTGCCTGCCCAGTACCGAGTGTCTATCGACTATCCCCCCCCCCGATCGCGATCTCTTCTCTGAGATCTGTCTGATCTCTCCAATCATTAATCACAGTAATGCACAAAATGATGAATGTGGTCACATGTCACATGTCACAGCGACTGATGAGTACTGAGATCGATGAGACTGAGTACTGCACGAACCACTGAATGAACGATACCATTCAGCATTCAGCGAATGCTCAGCCAGCAACATGTAACATGCAACGTCTTGCCCCACCCGTTCCGCACACGGAGTTGAAGTTGAAGTTGACATTGTCGTGCAGTCCAACTCTGTATACTGATCGATCTTGAAGCTTGAAGCTTGAGGACTAGAGGCCCTGACGCTGCGCACTTCGTACGTTTCCCCGCGTTCGAGCTGAGCCCTTCAGTTGAAGCTTGAAGCTTGAAGCTTGAAGGTTAAGTTTTGAAGCTCGAAGCTGCATGGAAAAAGCAAGGTGAATCCCACCTTTCCCCCTCCGTATATAGCCACACATTGGGCCCTTGCCGTTCCCGTCCCCGTTTCTCCCCAGGCATGCCCCCGGTGTGCAGGTAAATGTTGTACCTCCCTGGGTACTAGCCAGCTCGGTCGAAGACGATGTTTGCCTACCAAAACTACCAAAACTACCAAAACCCAATCGTCTGCTAAAACCCATCCGCATGCCAAAACTCAACCACCTACCTTGCTCGTCTCGCCTGCTTCGCCTGTACCACCTAGTACTCGGCCCGACCCCCGTCCCGTCCCTCGACCTCTGCTCCGACCTGGACCTGGAACGCGGACCAACTCGGCCCCCACCACGCTCTGCCTATCCCCGACCGCCACCATTTCGCCCGATGCGCAACGCGATCCTGCCGCATCCCCGGCCTGCCTTGCCTCCAGCGCTGTGACCACAAAGAATCCCAAAGCTGTGCGCGTACGTCTATCGCGTCTACGGGACGTGGTTAGCCAACACCACCTCGACCCAGTGCGAGCGTCCAGTGCGCTGAGTGAGTACGAGTACGAGTACGGGTCTGGGTTTGAAGATGTGTCGGACGACGAGGTGTATTGTTCGGACGAGGAATGGGATGCGCCCCGCCCCAGGTCCCGGTCTAGAGGGGGCGGAGGCGGAGGCGGAGGAGGAGGAGGAGGAGGAGGAGGAGGAGGAGGAGGAGGAGGAGGAGGAGGAGGAGGAGGAGGAGGAGGAGGAGGAAGGGGGGGAGGCAATACGCGCCCGGGGAGAGTTTGCGCCCCACCCAGTCGTTGGACCCGGACCGTCAAATTCGTGGTGAGGGACCAGAAACCGACGAGTGGCCAGACGCTACGCGGATGCTATCGCCATCGGAGCACCTTAGGTTGGGGCAAGCGATGCGCCAGAGGCTCGTGCAGAGCGGCTCCTACTGGTCCAAGCGGCACCAGCGGCGCAAGGTAAAGGCAAAGGCAAAGGTAAGAATACGTAAATGGACCATCAAGGGGAGAGGACAAGGCGGTACTACGACCGACGATGATCCATCACAAAGCTTTTTACCTGCCAACGTGGCTATCGAGGCAGCTCAGACATTTGGCGCACCGCAGTTTACACGCAACCTTCCCCCGCGCCCCTTGGGGTACCTGTTTCCCCTGCTCCCCATGCGTCCCATGCGTCCTATGCGTCCTCTGCGTCTTATGCTTCCACTTCCCTCCCTCCTGCTAGCGGGCGGGTAATAGGCCGCATGCACCCGACCCAGCACCCGAACGCGCCACTTCTCCCCATTGGTTCACAGTACACCTCTCACCTCCCGCAGCTCCAGCACCACATGCACCTGCACATCCACCCTCTGCAGCAGGCGTACCTCCGCCTACCCTCTGCGCTCTTCTTGCGTCGCGGCAGCACCAAAACCGCGTCGCCGACGGAACCACCAGGCTCGGGGTTGGGCTTGGCGTCGGGGTCACCGGCGGGGCCAAGAGGTGCCTCGCACGTGGACCTTGCCGCTGGTCCTGGCGGCGTGGGCGTGGGCACGAGGCTGAGCCCGGGCGACTTGGTACGCATGAGTGGGTTGGCGGTGCGTACCGTGCCGTCGGTCGCGTGGCGCGAGTGGCATGGATCGCATGGATCGCACGGATGGGACGGATGGGACGGATCACACGGATGGGACGGGTGGGAGGAGTGGGTGCGCTCGGAGAAGGAGGTGGTGACGGTCCGAATGGCGAGGGAAGAACGGTGGAACGTGCCGTGGCGTGCGTGGATGGAGGAGGAGGGAGAAGGAGAGGACCAGTACGGTGTGAATGGTCCCGGGGTGGACGAGGAGGAGGGCGAAGGTCCGGTTGGGGGGTACGGTGTTTTTTCTTTTGCGTGGACGAGGGGGCGGAGGCGGTGGGAGACGAAGAGACACCACCAACAACAACAACAACACCAAGAAAACGAAGAAAACGAAAGAAAACGAAGAAGTGGGACGAAAGTGATGTTGGGGGGTACTACGATGCACACGTAGTACGTGGGTACGCGTCGTGGACGTGGTGGCGACGATTTTTGTTGCACCATCCGTTTGCGCCCTTACTGGTGCGAAGTATCAACTTGGTCATCACATCGTGCACACTTGCCGTGGCAGTGTGTGAGCGGCGCACGCTGCATACCGAAGGAGTAGAATCGATCGTCGGTGTAAGTCCCTTATTGGGGCTGATCTTTGCCCCACTCACGCTTGCCCATATTTTCTTCCAAGTCTGGCTCGAGTACTTTGGACGCCCAATTGGCCTGTGGAGCGTGCGGTCGAAATTGGCCGGAACGAGTATCGAGATTATCTTTGTAGGTATGTGGTCGGCAGAAATGGCTTTGGCATGGGACAATTACTTTACTACCCCCAACCACGACTTGCCTACCCCCGACGAGGATACATTCGTCGCCTACAATGTTTTCTCATTGGTTTGTCCTGCATCAGCTTGGTCGCCTACATGATCACCTTGACCGTACGTGAACACTGAACGTTGGTTGAACGGGTGCCTTCTCTGGAAGGCGCTGCCTTGCTCTCTCCCATACTGACTTCCTGTGGTACTCCTTCTCTCCCCTCTCCCGCCATTCAACCTCTCCTTTTTCTGTCCTTCTTCACAGCTCAGCCTGTTTCGCATCTTTGTGCGTGTCACGCGGAGGGGAACGTAAACTAACCGGTAACCTCTCCCCCTGTACCCCCCCTTGCTCATGGAGCTGTCACATGCATCAGGCCACGAAGCCAATACTTTGTTGGTACTTGGCACCATCCCTCCGCTATCTATACAACCCCGCTTGCGAGGCGCGAGAGGCAAATGAGTATGATGAGCAGATACGAGAACAGTGGCTTATCTTGTTGCTTTTTTTTTCGACACGGACGACGGGAGATGGAATGCAAAGAGGGAGAGGGAGAGGGAGTGGGAGAGGGACAAGGGGAGGGGGGAAGGGAAGAGAGAAGAAACGGGAATCGACTAGACAAAGTACCCCTCGGGTTCCGGGACGTCCTTGGGGAACGTCCGGTGGCCCAACAAGGGGAACGGCGCAGTAGGAAAAGTAGGTGTGGGCAAGCTGGACGTGGACTCGGACGCGGGGGGGTCAAGCTTCCCGAGGTCAGGGCTGGCATGCTGTCAGTCCCGATCCCAGTCCCGGACCCAGTCTCAGTCTCAGTCGGTGCGACCGTAGTTCCACCACGCAGGGACCTGGCGGTTCTCCTTATCTCCATCGTCCAGTCCTTCGCAAAGGGCGTCGTCGGTGGCGGCAACCTTGCCAGAGCGAGAGGGAGGAGAGCGAGAGGAGGGAGAGCGAAGAGAGCGGAGGGAAAAGGGTGCTGTGCCAGTAGGCCAGACGGGTTTGCTGCCCAGGCCCAGACCTATGCCCAGCAGGATTTCCTGTGTTTCGTCGGGGCCCGGGACCGGGCCTGGGCCTAGGGCTGGCAGGCCCGAGGCACAGCGGGGGTGGAAGGTGGCTGTGGGGCGCCAGGTGCGGGAAGCGGTTTGCTCAGTGTGCTCGGCGTGGGTGGCGACAGGGATGGAGAAGCTGTAGGATGGGGAGGGGGAGTCAGGATGGGGTCAGCCGAGGAGGAGGGACAGGTCGGAGCCGGTTGGGGCGTACGTACGTGCGGACCATGCGGGCGGAAGAAGCGAGGTGGGTGTCCTGGGCTGGGCTGGGCGCAGGGTGGCAGAGAGGGAAGGAGGAGGCGGGGGAGAGATGGGCGTGGGCGGGGGAGCGAAGAGGCTCTCGTGGGTGCAGGGCCATGGTGCGGATGGGCACGGATGCGGTGGAGGACAAGAGGGGGGACGGAAGATGAAGACGAGAAGAGGGGGGACGGAAGATGAAGACGAGAAGAGGAACGACGACCAGAGAAGAGAGAATGAGGGAGATGGATGCGAAGGAGGCGGGAGGGATGCGGATGCAGATGCGACGGGACGGCAGAGAAGGGCAGGCAGGCCTTAGGGCATGGGCATGGGAGGGGGAGGGGAGGCACAACGGACTGGTGCGGGGGGGAGGGGGGGCGCGAAAGGGCGCAGGGGGGAAAAAAACGGGGAGGGGAGGAGGACGGGGGCGGGGAGCAAGGGCTGGGCGGTGGTGGTGTGGGAGAGAAGAAGAGGAGCAACAACCACCCGGGCAGCATTCAAGCACGGCGTGCTGCCCATGCGCTTGGGCACGCACAAGCGCATGGGTGCTTGCTAAGCAAGAGCAGGCTAGTGCGGGTGCGCGCTAATGGGCGGGTGGCTGGAGGCCACCGTGGGCAGCAGTGGCTAGTTACTAGTTACCTGCGCCCTCGCCTGCCCATGCGCCCTGCTGACTTTCGCGATGCACTCGGCCCCCGCCACTCGTCCCGCGCCAGGCCGCGACGCATACTCGCCCCGTGGCCCACCCATGCGCGGGGCTTGCGCACTCGGCTCTGCCTTCGGCTCGCACCACTGTTCAACTGTTCAAGCGTCCCTATCAGCATCAGCCTTCACGCATCACGCGTCACGATTGCATCGCAGATCCACTGCCCCGCTGCACCCATCCATCATCCACCGCCAGCACCCTCACACGCACATGCCACCCAAGCCCACCCATGTCACCAGCCCACCACCACTGTCGTTTGTCACATCACACGGATGGCCGTACATACGATCGCACTCGGTACACCCACCAATACCCCCCAGTCCAGACGAGTGCCCTGTCGAATTCACCTTGGTACGGCATGGTTGCGTGGCATCGTCTTGGCGTGTCCTGGCCCGTCTTCTGCCAGCCGTATATTCCTGAGCCCCTCGTGTCCCCCACACACCCTCTCGTTAGGTGCCGGATCTGGAAAGAGAGGGCCTCTCTGATATACTTGCTTTTTTTGTGGGCGAGTCGAGACAATGTGCTTAGACCTTTTGCACACATCAGTGGGGGACAGCTATCCTCTCACAGTAGAAACACTGGCACCTTTACCCTTCTTGAAACTACCCCAAACATTCCTTGGGCCCCTTTGGAGCGCAAACTGGACAGGGCGTCCCACGTGCATATACAGAGGCTCTTGTGCACACTCGCACGCCTCGCACGAAAGTATATGGTGCACCGAGTAACTGAGTACTCTGAGTGTGCAAAAAGAACACGTCGCGCGGGCCTTCTGTTCCGTTTCCAAGGGTTCCCCTTTTTGTCCCTTTTTCCGTTTTTGAACTATCCCCACACCTCCAGACGGATCTTCTTTCCCCGTCCGACTCCCTTCTTCCCCGCCACTCTCTCTCCCCCCCCTTCTTGCACACCGTTTTACGTTCTCAACGTTCAACAGGTTCAACGTTTAACGCCAGATCTGAGATATCAGATCTTAGATGTTGCCGTAGTTTGGCTGTTAACGGTTAACGGTTAACTATTCATCGGTATATTCATCCCGTTTCTCAGCATCCTAGCATCGTATCCTCTCATCTTAGTCCCAGTCGAGTTTGCAACGGTGTGAAGCACTGAGCACCGAACGGGCCTCCCTGAGCCCTAAGCGCCCTAAGGACTAAGCGGAACCAACTGCTGGCACGCTACGAACAAGTGGCAGGTCGGGCAAAAGGCCACTGGAAGCTGTCACAGTCAGGGCTAAGGCAAGGGAGACCAGAATCGGGAAGTAGGCGCGGCCAAGGGGCGTAGCAATCGTTCGTGGGGAAGAAGCAAGAACAGAGGACCTGGTGCGAAGTGGAAGAAACAGGGAAGAAGCGAGACGCTCGAGACGAAGAAATTGGAAATTGGAGCGAGATCAAACGTTTTACTATACTGTGCTACCAGATTACGACCACATCCACACCGCTCTGTTTTGGCTGGAAGGTACCACCATGCACCAGCAACCAACCGTTGGCGTTTGGCATGGACCCAGTAATCCAACGGGGCCAAATTAAATGCCGCACGCGGCCCAATGGATCGAGCGTGTGGGAACAAGCCTTCTCCTAGAACACGTCCATTTCTATAGAAGGCCCACAAAGGAAAAGACGTGGATGAGGGTTTAGATTTAGACGTTTAGGACGGCGAGCGGTGACCAGTGACGCCTGATGAACGATGACGACCCCTGATGATCGATGATACAGAAGAGAAGATACCGATGGACCGCCCCATTCCGAACCGCCTCTCAATGCATTTGGCCGTCGTGGGTTTGGACTGGGAGTGGATTCCGATTGGGAGAGCGTAGTGCACTGAGTTGTGGTGAGTACCGTGAGTAACTGAGTTCGTACTCAGACTGAATACTGAGTAAGTGGTACACTCGAGTGGAAAATGGGACGTGGGAGCAGGGCGACAAGAAGAAGGTGCGGCTGGGTTGGCTGGTGGGCGCTGGGTCCAATTCGCATCCGCATGCCGAACACCCACCAACTCCGCTACTGTCACATGTGATGTAGTGTGTGATGCTATCAGATCACAGTGACTGGTGGGACACGATACACAATGCATGATACACGATGCGTGATGCACAATGCCATCCTTCCAGTCCAAAGGTGAAAACATTTCAACGCTCTCCACTCTGTTACCTAATCGATCCTCCTACAGAAAGAAAACTTTGAAACGGACGCGACGCGTCGGTGGAGCGTAGCGCTTGCGGTGTGAAATTGCGGCGGCCATGCGCATTGGGCGGCACGCGTTGGCCGCCTCGCGCCTTGCCTAGCTCAACCAACCCACCATGTCCACACGTGCCAGTCCTCGTCGCGGGCGAGGAAGAGGAAGAGGAAGGGGGAGAGGAAGTGGAAGTGGAAGCGGGGGCAGAGCAAGTGCAGAAGCTACCGACTCTGCTGTGCCCTTACGAAGATCGCCGCGACACCCTCCTCCTCCCGTGCCCATCTCAGCGCCCGTCCAGCCCACCGAACAGCCTCAGCCGCAGTCAGAGCTTCCCGTCGAGCCTTCGGACGCAGCCAAGGAACGCGCCGAGCGACAAGCTCAACGCCATCTCTTGCGTACTGTCCAGGCCGACCCGACTCCCGCGGACCAAGAGGCAGAAGCGTGGTACTCGATTCGCCGTATGTGTCTTTTCTAGATTGGGTCGGGCGTGCACACGTGCACTCGTGCGTTCGTGCGTTCGTATGTAGGAGCGATACTGACCCAAGCATGGGGGGTGGCGGGAACTAGGACTCTTTTTCAATCGCACAATGCACGTGTACAGTGTCGCTCCGCTCCACCCGCCTCCCGCTCAGGGAGGGGACGAGACGTTGGGTGGCCATGCGTTTGCCACGCTCGCAACTGAAGTGGAGCAGTACCTCAACCTCCGCCTGGCCGATGCGGATGGGCTGAGAGAACAAGTGGGAGCAGTGGGGGACACGGAGGGCGAACGTGAAGGCGAACGTGAAGGCGAACGTGAAGGCGAACGTGAAGGCGAACGTGACCGTGAACGCGCGCCTTCTTCCAGGGCCTCACCTCAGCGCAGCAGCAAGAAACGCCGCATGGTACCACCGAATCCCAATGCGGTCGTTTCCTCTGTCAGAATGGCTTGGGTAGGCGCTCTGGGTCTCAGTACCCCGGTTCTGCTCCCGTCTCAAGCGTGGGCAATGGAGATTGAACTGACTCCACCCGCTGAAGGCGGTAGTCCGTTACTGTGTCACTTGATTTTCCTCCCGTCGTCGTTGGGTTCCGAGCGGGCACACGTCGGTTCCCGCACACTTCTTTACCCTGTACTCTTGACGAGTTCACCTGCTGCCGCTGGGGCGGTGGGTAAGGCAGCTGTGGACCAAACGATCGCCTGGTTGGTAGCCAAGTTTGATACGGCCGTTTCTTCCGCCGGTGGAGGGCTATCTTCGTCTGTTGACTTGTTGGCCCAATTGACCGAACGCGCCGTCTCACTAACAAGAACTGAATCCCACACCCTCTCCTCTCACCTCGACACCGCTCTCCCCTCGACCCAGGACCCTTGAGTCTCACATACGCTCTCCCTTCCGCTACGCCGTCCCCTAGCCCCGACCTGTCCAGCATCAGCCTGATGGTGCCCTGGGTGGTGGCGGACGCGCTGCTCCCGCCGCCCAAGGGGATAGAGGTAGGGGTAGCAGGAGAGGTAGCGCTTCTACCTGCGATTGAAGCGTACATACGATACCATGCCTCTCTTCCACTTGGTGTCGGGTGCAAGTTGACCTCAATGGGGTGGGCGGGGTGCACCTGGCCTTGGCTCCGCGCAGTGTGCGGATGAAGTTGGTGGATTTACCTTCGCTCTGGGTGGTCGAGGCACTGGGATCTGTCGTGGAGGACATGACGTGGTTCACTGAGTTTGCTGCGAACGCAAGGGCTGAACGTGTGGCGCGTATGCTCGAGCCGCTACGCACGGCACTCGAGTCCCAGACCAAGCTCTAACCTCATCGATGGTCTCTGATCTATGAGCATTGGAATCTATCCATGTCCCGGGTCTAGTAGAAGATAGAGACCGAGACCAGAGACCCGAGGCCAGAGACCCGAGACCAGAGACGGAGACCAGAGACCAGATACAGAAGAACAAGGGACACGAGATACGAACACGAGACTGGCAAACCGCCCGCCATGCTATTGCTAGGCTGGATCTACGCCAGTGCCGACTGGGAGAGGTGGGAAGGGGGGTCGGGGGGGGCATGCTGCAACGCCGCAGGTTCAGTTTGGCGAGCAAACTCAAACTTGCCCACCAATTCGTTGAGTTCGGCCCAACCTTGGGTGAGCTGAGCCAGCTGGGTGGCTAGTAACACATCCGCCTCTTCGGCTTGCAACTCGGATTGCAACGCTGCTGGAGCGAGCCAGTCTTGGGGCTGGTCTGGGGCCGCCTCCGCGCCCGAGGGGGGGGGAGAACGCATCTCCTCGTCCGGAACAGGATCCGGGAGCACGGCGGCAACAGTGGCGAGGGAACGAAGGAGGTGGTGGGGTAGGTCGGGGTACACTTGTGCCAGGGGCTGCGGTACGTCCGAGGTGCTTGCGCCAGGGAGAGGGAGAGGCTGAGGCTGAGGGACAGAGAGAGAGGCAAGACGTGCAACGTACCCGCCAAGGCCTCGACACGTTGTCCCAATTGGTCCAGAGCCGTGTGAGAGGCATCCAACCGGGCTAGGAGGTGGTCATCCGGTGCATCAGATTCGATCTGGGGCAACTCACCGGGAACTGTGGGTGGCGGTGGGGGCCGAGCGTGGGCCGCTCCATCCACTGCGATTCGTTCGGCGCCAGCAGCTACAATCGCCACGTTCTCCTTGGGCAAGCGCACGAGCGAAGGCAGCGCATAGACGTCCAATGGCAAGTCTTGGCTACCACTGGGATCAACACCAAAACGGACCAAGATACCTTCCTCCCCACCGGCCAGGAGCACTTGCTCTTCCGCGCTTGGGCTTGCGCTTGGGCTTGCGCTTGCGCTTGTGCTTGCGCCGGGCGTGCTGGTGCTTCCCACCGAGGCATACCAGCCCACCTGCTTCAGGGCTGGGTAGACAGCTTGGGCCTGAGTCAGGCGGTCGGTGAGCAGACCGACGGGCAGTTTGCCTTGGGACAGGGCCAGTTCCAGAGCCATGTGCACCTCGATGTGCACGTCGCTGGGGGTGGTGCCCAAGAGAGCGCCGACGACGGGCGGGGCGGGCTGGGCGGCACTCTGGGCAGCGGCAGCGACGCGGGTGGCGTGCTCGCCGATCTGGAGCACGGGCAGCGCATGGAGCAGGACCTGTGGCGCAGCCATGGGGGGAAAGTGGTGGTGGTGGTGGAGCTGTTCCCATCGGGCAGGCTGGCTGGTGCGTCCAGGGGGTGTTAGGCCTGAGTGAGGGTTACCAGCGCAGCAGGCGGAACGGGCGGAATGGGGCGGGGCGAGGCGCATCGACGCCCAAGCTTCGCCTCCGCCGGGCGCCTCCCAGCTGGTCCGCATCCCCACCGCCTTTGATGGCCCAGCGCTCGAGCTTCTCAGCGGCAGCACCACAGCCACGCACCGCCACCGCGAATGCCCCGCGAGCGCCTCCTCCAGCGCCACCGCCACCGCCACGGCCCCCGCGGCCAAGCCACGCCTCTTCAGCTCCGCCAGCATCACGCGCCAGTTCCGCCAAAAGGCCGCCTCAGCCGACCATGCCTCGCCCCCGCTCGCCCCCGCCGTGCCCTCGCCTCCGCTCGCACGCAGCCCGCCCGCCGCGCCCTCCGCCCTGCACCCGCCCGCACGCCTTGGCACCACACCACCCGCCCGCGCCTCGCCACCTCCACCAAGCCCGTCCCGCGCTGGGGCGCTGCGTCGCCCGTGGTCTGTCGGGCCAGGCGTCTCCCTCGCTTGGCTCGACCGCGCGTCTTCAGGTCCGGGCAAGCCGGCGCCCTGGACCAAGTCAGCTGCTACCCCCGCTTCTTCTACTGATGCTTCAGCTGGAGCTGGCAACGGTCCTACTCGCCTGGCCCCGGGGCCTCTGCCGCGCTCCGCACCCGCCTTTGCCCCCTCGGCTTTCCCCACTGCCGCGGAAGCGCGGGCGCAAGTACAGGCTCAGGCTCAAGCCCAAGCTCAAGCTCAGGTCCAGCCTCATCCCCATACCCATCCCTCCCACCCTCATGGGCAGAACAAGTCTCCCTCACGCAGCCAGAGCGCATTAGGATCCCATCCCGTCCGCCATCTTGCGCCTGAACCTTTAGGCCCCGCCTGGGACGAGTTGGACGACGATGACATTCTAGGTGAGATGCCATTTACGGATGGCATCACATACACAATGTATCATCCTCAACCTCCTCCTCCTCTCCTCCTCTTCCCCTTTGCCTCACACTCAGCCTCCGCCGCCGACGCATACTGCTCACCCTCATCCTCACCCTCACCCCCACCCTCACCATCCCGACCTCAAGCACCGTCCCAACCTCCGTGTGGGCCAGAAAAGCGTGACGGACTTTGACGGTGAGCCTCTGCCTCGGTTCCCGGGCCAGAGCCACACTCCGATGGACCACCACCACCACCACCCCCCCCTGGATCCTGTGGTCCAGGAAAAGATCCAGACGGCTGTCAGGGGATGGGACCGTTGGCCCAACGGCACGCTTCACTCGCTAAACCACAAGGACCAGTCGAACATAAGGTGGACAAACCTGCGCCCAATGGAGATGCCAAACCTGCCCCGGCTCCAGTTTCGGTTCCGGTTCCAGTTCCGGCTCCGGTTTTCCGCCCCGGCCCTGCCCCTAGCTCCCGTCACAAAGGAAGCGCCAACCCCTGCGACTGCAACAGCAACAGCAACAGCAACAGCAACAGCAACAGCAACAGCAACAGCAACAGCAACAGCAACAGTAACTGCACCTTCGCCTATCCCTGCACCTTCCACGCGCATCCAGCCCCCCGTGGAAACTAGGCCGCCGCCTTGGGGTGGCGTCAAACGCAGTCTCCAAGGGCGGCAAGATGTCCCATCTCTTACGCCCTCTCCGCACGGCAGGCACCCTGCCTCTGCCTCTGCCTCTACTTCCACTTCCACTTCTGCCTCCCCTTCCCAGACGGGACTCGAACCCAAACTCCAACCCAAACTCAGCCCGCCAGCGAAGCCAACCAATCAGGCGGTGTCTCCCGCCGCCGCTTCCGTTGCCGGTACCGTCTCCACGTCCGGTTCAGCCCGTCTCCCACACCACCACCACCACCCGTTCCCGCCCCGGCTCCCGCTCCCGCTCCACTCTTGCAGTCACAAGTCCGCTTCTGTTCCTGCTCCGACTCCTGCACCTGCGCCTGCGCCTGCACCTGCACCTGCACCTGCTGTATCCGGCGAACCAACTGTGCGCACCGCTGTCGCTGCTTCCGCGCAAGTGGAAGCAGACCGTACCAGTGCCAGCACGTTGACCCCGATTGAGCGCGCGCGTCAACGGCGAGCAGAGGAGGAGAAGAGGCGGGAGCTGGAGGCGGCTCGAGCTCGTGCACGCGCTGTGGCCTTGGGCGAGAAACTTGCAGCGAGCGCAGAGAAAAGGAAGCGGAGGCAAGGGCCAAGGAGGAGAGGCAAGCGCAAGCGGAGGCGAGGCGAGGGCGAAGAGGCAAAGGAAGCGGAGGTAAGGGCGAAAGAGGCCAAGGAAGAGGAAGCTCGTGCGAAAGAGGCCAAGGAAGAGGAAGCTCGTGCGAAAGAGGAGAGGGAAGCGGAGGTTCGCGCGAAGGAGGTGAGGGAAACGAAGGCGGCCCCGGCTCCCGTGCTGAGCGTGCTGAGCGTGCTGAGCGTTGGCGCGAGAGCTCCGTGAAAAGGCATTCCTCCTTCGAAACCGATCCAACCCCGAGGCCCGGTGGCTACGGGAGACGATGATGGGCGGCGGAGAAGACGTGGTCCAGATCTGGACAGGTTTAAAGCTGAGATTGAGACGGCGGTACGTGCGGAGGTTGCCCCCCGGAGGAAGAGGACCAATCCGTTCAGCTCGCCCTACTACGTGCTGAGCGGGATCGGCTCCGGAAGGAGCTTGAGATTGCGCGAAGGGCGCAGTCTGCCCCGGAGAGGACACTGCGCTACACAGTGTTGCAGCGCCCCAAGTGCATCCTAAGGAGCAACCGCTTGCCCCCGCTTCCTTCTCGTTGCAACAGAGCCGTGGTATTCAGCCTACGGTCTCTCTACCCTCGCGGCGAACGTCTGTTGTTTCCCGAACCTGCAACACACGCGCTACGGCAATGAGCGCACCCACTACGCGATGCCACGTCAAACCCACACGCATGTTCATCCCGCCCCGCCCGATCTGGGCATTCGTCACCGCCCTTGAAGTACCGATGGATGGGAAACCCGTCTGGAACCGCTTTACTGTCCGTCTCCCCTCGTCGCCCGCACGGTCCCTTACTCCCGCCCAAGTTGCCAGGATGAGGAACAAGTGGCATCGAAGCTAAACCACCGTCCCAAGCGAGTCAGTTCCCAAACCGATCCCCAAGCGGACAAGCACAATGGTATGGCCTGTTGGCCTATGCAGGGCAGGGAAAATCTTGTCCCCCACTCCGGGGCCTGAAAATTGTCAAACTCCCCCGCCGCCGTCTAGAGAGGGGAAGCGCACCGCTGCTTCACCCTCCTGAACCGGAAATGGGCGCTGTCCTCCTAGGGCAGCTGGATGTGGCTAGTGCCCCTCCCGACCAGGAGTGGGTTGATGTTGATGTCCGTGAGGGTGAAGCTTCCGCCCGCATCACTCTTCCGGGGAAGGAACCTGTGCTCATCGTTCACGCATCCGAAGCGGAGACGCCTGACGGCGATGGCTCCCCGGCCCACTCGGTAACCGCGTCGACGGCCCCGGCAACTTCAGGTGGAGAGTCGACGTCGTCGTCGGGAACTGGAGTCGACTCACTTTCCTGGCGAAGGGTTACGCCTCTTACTGACCTGGGGAATCGTCTCAGTCGACTGAGCATACTGCGTCGCCGTCACATGTGCCCCGACCGCTCAGCGCTGGGACGGTTCTCAGCGCCATGCGCTTCCCCCTGCTCCGCACCCGTTAAAACCAGGAGACAGTCTCTTACCTCTCCCTACTACCTCTCACTCGGGGGGGACCAATTCCGGAACCGTACGTTGTCATCTTTGTGTGTCTTGGTAACCGGTCGAGAGCTAACAACAAATTTGCTGTAGGAATCCCTGACGAAACACATGGACAATCCTTGGGGATCTTTTCCTCTTGTTGATCCCGTGGGAAGTTCGCCCACCGACTCGACGGAACTGCCCTCGGTGATCAAGCAGGTCTGGGCACAGAGTAAGGCTCTGCCCGAGAAAGTTGAGCCGGTGCAGGAGGACCCCAGCAAGAGCAGGACCAACGAGACTTCCAGCGCGCAAACTGAGATGCCACCTGCGCGCCTAAGTGCCCTACGGGACAAGTCGCGCCGCGAGTCGGGACCCAACTCGAACTCGAACTCGAACTCGAACCTGAACTCGAGCTCGAACTCGAACTCGGCCCCTCCGACCCATACCCTAACCCATCCCCATGCCCATGCCCATTCGCATCCTCATCCTCATCCTCATGCCACTAGGGAGTTGGGTCGGAAATGGGCTGGGATTACCCTCCGTTCTACCAGGGCATGCTCAATCCGGGATACATGGTGCCGTCGTACGGGAAGAGGGAAGGGTACCCTGCTGTATCTGTGTCTGTGTCGGCTGTGGCCCCAGTTGCTACTGCTTCCCCCGGGGTGGGATGGGGATGGGTATGACGTACTCGTACCCGGTCGCTTCGCCTGCTCAGCCATTTGTTCAACAAGGGTTCCGTTCGCCTGGACTGCAACGCGGTCCTCCCCTTCCCCGGGGATGCAAGGAATGCAAGGAATGCAGGAATGCAAGGAATGCAGCATGCTACTTCCACCTTGCCACAGGGGTTACAAGCTGTGCCATCCTTGCCTCCGATGCAACCAGCTGTCACTTCCCTCCCTACCATTGGGCAGGGCGTCTCTGTCTCCCCCTCGCCCATGACCCAGGCTTGGCCTTACACTTCCCCCTCGGCCGGACAATTCTACCAGACGTACACGTACGAAGGCTACTCGCGCCGCCCGCCACCGCGGCCGCGCGCGCCAGTCCCGCGCTCAGGAGCTAAGGAAAAGTAAGACCCATGGCCTCAGTAGGTGCGGGGCGCCCAGGCACGAGCGTGACATGTGACATGTGACATGTACCATGCGATCTTGCTTTCTACATTGGAGATCGCTCCTTTCTAGCTTGCCCCCTCGGGGGGGGGGGGGGGGGCTTTGGCGCCGTACTACCCATCTTTTGTCGCACCTCATCACCCCGCCCAAAAAGTCCAATAACGCTCGCATGGGCGCCAATGACTGTTCATTCTACGACCACACACCCCGTCGAAGTAGGCGGATGCAACGTGCATGCTTGCGGTTGCTGTTACCGTTGTAGTTGCCGTGCGGTTGCGGTCCCCGCCCGACTGGACTGGACGGGACTGTGGACAGGGGTCGGGGGGTAGTAGGTAGTAGGTAGTATACAGATGGACATGCTCAGTGCATCTTTTGGGGGGTTGGGGGTTGGGGTTGGGGGTAGGGGGTAGATGGATACAGGACGGACAGTTGGATGAGCAAAGAAAAAGACAAGACACAAGTAAAGCCCAGGTCAAAGAACGATGGTGTGGGCGCGGCAGGGTCGTCCAGGCACCGATGTCCAGGCGCCAAGGCGGTTCGCATTTGAATCATGATGCATGATGCATGAAGCTTGAAGGTAGCTTAAACCGTGAACCATGAGGCTTGAAGCTTGAAGCTTGCATCGTGAAGCTGCGAAGCTGGTTAGGCTTACCCCTCGCGCCCGACAGAGACGATGCAGTCGGTCTCCAAGATGGATTTGTTTTGTTTGTAGGCCGAGTCATTCTCGTATGCATGGACGTAATGCCAGCCGAGGTAAGACCCGCACTGGGAGCACGTCAAGTCTCGTACCGTGTAGTGCCGTTCTCGCATCGTCCGTTCCTCGGCCTTACCGGGGATCACGTTGGTCACCTGCTCCACCAAGAGCGCAGGACCATGCTTGCCCGTAAAGTTGGCAGAGATGCACTCGGCGCGGGTGGTGAGGTGCGCATGGCAATTCCGGCACCCGTACACGTGCTGTGCGTGCAGATACACAGCATGCTTCACGCCCATTGAACCTGGGCCGCGAGAGGGGGTGGGACGGGGGATGTGGGGGTGGATGTGGGGGTGGAGGTGGAGGTGGAGGTGGGGCGGCAACAACAAAACGTGCTGAGGGCGGTGGCGCGAACCCTGACCGCCCACAAGCCGAAAGGCGCTGGGGATCGTTTTTTGACAGACAATTTTGCGTCTGGGTTGTTTTGAAACACTGGCTGAGCTGATCCAGTCAATCGGATTACGATTGCGATTGCGATGACGCGCATTCCGCATCAGGACGAGAGCTTTCCCAGTTCCTAGGTGCTGACTTGCTACCAATGAGCCATAGTAGGCTCTGTCTATCCTTCCGGCCAACGGGGCTGGACTAGGGACTGGCCCTTGCGAGCGACAGCAAATACCAGGTCCCAACCCACGTGGCTTCAAGAGTCATGCTTCACTTCCACCTATTTGCCACAACCAAAGTCACAGCCATAACCACGGCCCCGCAGCACAGCTTTCCCTTGCCCATCCACCTCCCCTGGAACCAGGGCGGCTATCCAGCAAGCATAGGGATCAGGCCGATCAGGGAATCAAGTGGAACGCATCCCATCCGCCGATTTAGTAGTATTCCGTTTGCTCCTCTCGCTGCTCTTGTTCGCCCTCGTCCGAGTCTCTCCTCTCTTCTGCTGGCTCGTCCGCGCGAGATGGGCAAGGGCCGTGTCGACTGTGCCCGTGGCACCTTGGCCTCCGATGCGCCGACCTGCCAGTACCTAAGTTAGTTCGGTCGTCGTGTTGAAAGAGAGAAGCGGGAGCAAGTCCACGTTGTGGAACAGGCAAAGGGATATGGGGATAGGAGGCTAGAAGGCTAGGATGCTAGGGGGATAGGGGGATGGGGAGAAGGATGGAAGCACGTACGAATCAAGGTGTTGATCGCCTCTTGGTCTCCTCTCCAATTTGGCCAGACGCTTCTTGAGGTCGCGTTTCAAGTCCCAGTTGGGTCGCTGGGGCGCAATGTTGAGCAAGTCCTGCGATGGGGAGATGGGGTCAGTGATCTTGATCCACACTGGGAAATGAGTTGGTACGTGCCGGCACACATCACCAAGAGAGTGCACATACAATATCTTCACCTCGCTTCACCTCGTCCAAGGCCAGCACACTGGCTTGCAGGCCATCGACAGCTAGTAAGTGTCCACCAAACAAGGTTAGCTTCCGTTGCCTGCATCCCACCATGCAAACCCAACCCAACCCCCAAACCAACCCAAACAGTAGCATAGCGTAGTGCAACGTACCCATCTCCACTGTATCCTCCACGCCCTCTGCCACGCCCGTCCGACGCATCTGGCGCGTCTTGGGATCAAACGAGCGGAAACAGCGCTGGACCAGCGCGTCAATCACCTCGCTCTGACCCACCGGCACCTTACCCGCTTCCTCATCGAGTTTGTGCTTGCGCAGGGCCAGAAGCGCGGTCCGCCGCTCCGAAGCGACTGTCTCCATCGACACATGCGAGGTTGGCGCTGCCATGGTCAAGTTGGCTGGTGGCAAGCAACTTTGTCTCCCCGCTCCAGCCGTCGCGTCCAGGCCAGTACTCCCTCCGGCCTCAATCCTCAATTGAGATCTTAGTCGCCTCGCCAGATCCCTTGATTGGTTCCAGCCGATGGAATTCCGCCTTGCCTGCCCCCCGGCGTTCCGCCCTGGGCATGCCATTTGGTATTTATTTTTCTGGTTTGGGTCCTTGTCCTTCGCCGTTTCGCCCAAAGCCCAAGGTCTAATTAACGCCATCGAGAGCACAGGCCTTCGGCAAGTTACTTCGTTCTCACTCTCGGCAATACAACCCCCTCAAACGCCGGGACTATCTTTTAAAGCAAAGCACAACAGCATTGCCTTCCTGCGTGCTTGTCATTTGCTAAGGACGGTAGGACACCAGCGTGGCTACAGGAGACGCAAGACGCAAGACGCAAGACGCAAGAGAAAGGGAGGGAGGGAGAAGGGGAAGACGAAACGAGTGGGGTGCCACAACAGGATATCTGACATCTGAGATGAGATCGATGAGACGAAACGGTATGGGACTAGACAACCGCAACCAAAACAAAGATAGGTACAACGGGATGCAGTTGGTCAGTTTCAGTTTGTTTAGTAGATGGGAAGATGGGGGACTGGGTTTTTGAGAATTGGAGAGTGGAGTTTGGAGATGGGGGATTGGGGAGTGGATGACGACAGGGCGGCGCCAGGGCAGGCCATTGAAACCAAGGGCATTCCAGGCTGTCGTGCGGGGTTTGCTAGGGTCTGAAGCTGGGGCTGGGAGCTGGGGCGCAGTGTCCAGGTGCGGCCAAGGAACGGGACAAGACCAGAAAGGGAGGAAAGGGGTGGTCCAAGGACCGGCTCAGCGCAGCAGGGCCCCAACAACAGGAACGGGAACAGGATGCACAAGAGATAAAAGGCCAAGAACAAGAACAGAACAAGGAAATACGCCCCCCCTCCCCCCCGAAAGCGAATGACAAAGTAGGAGTGGAAAGGAAGCAGGAGGGGTCTGAGAAAGACAAAGAACGAAACGAAAGACAAAAAAGGGAAGAAAGACAAAAAGAAAGAAAAAGAAAAAGAGAGAAAGAGACAGCAAGGAAAGAAAAGAAGAAGAAAAAAAACGAATGCGGAGCCATTGTGGGAACGAGCAACTCCAAGGTAGATAGGTGTAGGTAGTCACCCAGTCTAGGGCTTGGACCTAAGAGTGCCGTCCCGAAGCCAAAACACGAATGGCGTCCCGGCGGACCTTGGTATTGGCGCGGGCAAGAAAGTTGGAGGCTTGCAGTTCGGCGGGATCGGTGGGGGGCCACGGGGCATACGAATCGGTCCACCTTCCCGGTCCTTGACCCGCCGCGCGCGGTAGCTGCAGCGGGCACTTCCTCGCCTCCCAGGGAGAGTTGGGAGATATCATCAATCACAATGCTCGGCGGGGCCGCGGCCGGGGGGGAGCGTTGGCCCGAGCGCCAGCTCGAGGCCAAGTTGGCCGTTGACACGGGCCGCTGCGGCGCGGCAGGAGCCAAGGCCAAGGTCGACGTGGCCGGCCGGTCGAAGTGGGGAGAAGCGTGCGCTGGACCGACGCGGTTCAGGCGCCCACGAGTGCCGCTGGCCCGGTACGTCGGACGCAGGCGCATAGCCGAGCGGGTGAAGGCCGTGCTGGTGCTGTTGGTGTGCTTGATGCACGGCTTGGGCCTGCTGGACAGTTTGGGCTTGTTGCACGGCCTGGGCTGCAGCGCCTGGAGCAGCAAGAGCTGCTGCTGCTGCTGCAGTTGCTGGAGCTGGTGTTGCTGCTGGAGCACAAGGAGGCGGGCGAGCTCGGCTTGCTGCTGCTGCTGCTGAGCAGCAAGCTGCTGGGTCAGCAGCGATGCGGGGTTCTGCAGATGGAGTGCGTGAGCCTGGGCCTGAGCCTGGGCCTGGGCCTGGGACAGCTGGATGTGCTGGAGAGATACATCGGGGCCCTGACCCAGATGGAGGGGAGGCAGCTGGGACGCAGCGGCGCCGGTGGGGGCAGCGGAGGGCGTGGCAGCGGCCACACCGCCGGTGCGGAGGGTGGAGAGGAGGGCGGCGCGGTCAGAGAGCGCCGGGTAGGGCGTTCGGTCAAAGTAGGGTGCATGGCGGAGCGAGAGACAAGGGTAGACAGGTAGACAGGCAGGCAGGCGGAAGAAGGGCGGGAGAAGGGTGGCTCGGGCTTCAAGGGGAGGTCGACGCAGTCGATGCAGCAAACAATGTCCTCGCAGAGGAGCAGAAGGGAGAGGGGGGCAAGCAGGGAGGGGTATCGGGAGGGGAGGCTGGGCGGGAAAGGAGGAAGTGGAGGTGGGGGTGGGAGTGGGAGTGGGGGAAGGGATGAGGTGGTGGTGTTCGACCAGCCGAGCAGGAGGAGGAGCAGCCAGGAGCAAGGCAGCAGCCAGGCTGCCCAGCAGCGCGCCAGCCACCGATGTTGACGCGTTGGCGTTGGGCACCGCGCCGCTCCGCTCCCGCTGGCATCGTCTCGCTGCCCCCGTGCTTCTGCCCGCCACCGCCAGCCGAGCCGCACGGGGCAGCAGAGACACACCACACTGCCCCTGCGCACGCGCCAGCCACGTCGGCCGTCCACGCAGTGCGCCAGTGTCGGGCAGGGGCCCCCGCCTGGTGCCAGTCCTCGTGGGGGTGGTGCCGCGCTGGGGTGAGCGCAGGGTGGCCTAGTGCCCTGCCCCGCCCATGCAGCTTGCTTGCCGCTCAGCTTGGCGTGGCACTTGAAATGTGCAATCACCGGTCACCCACGAGCCAATCACCGGCACCACACTTCAAATACTTAGTCTGCCAGCCTTCGCTGTCGCACGCGCAGGTCACGTGGCGTGGCCCCTCCCATTTACAACACACCCACACCCCTCCCTGCTCACGCTGCCCCTGCGCTTTACCTGCTCCCCCGCCCTGTCCACGCCCCCCCATTTCCAGGCCAGGGTACCATCCGAAACAGAAGAGCAGACCGTGGGTGGTGGATGGCATTGCACGTGAGTTACAGAGGCTATTATAAGCCATCTTCCCTCTTCCATGAAGGAGTATACTGATGAGATCTGTAGTCCGGATGGTCTTCGAGAGTGATGCAATCGTACTGTGGGGGTGGGGGGAGGGCAAGTGAGCGGATCGAAAGGTGTTCTTCTAGAAGTGGGGGGGCTAGAAGAAGGGTGAAGGAGAAAGAATGGTCGCGGCTTGGGCCATCATCATTGGATCTAAGAATAGGCAGGTTTTATAGAAGAGAAGGGGAACAAGGGGAGACCAAGAGGGTTACAGCAAAGAGGGAAACGAGCCAAAGGCGAGAAAGGGGACCATGCGCGAGAGGGACGAGGCGAGAGACGAGGCAAGGGTCAAGGGCAAAGTGGACCCGAGAGGTGAGAAAAGAGGCGGGGTTAGAAGGTTTTGTAGGTAGGAGGCACATAGCGAAAGAAGCCGAAAGACGGTAGTGACAATAAGGAAGTGGAGGTGGCTCAACACTCGGGCGCCTGCCTCTATTCGAGTAGCCTGCGCTGTAGTGCTTCGCACAGAGAGAGTCACTTGGGCTCACGCTTGGTTAGTCAATGTACTCTGCCAAGCGGGTCTGTGGTCTGGTGCTTCCCACTGAGAGAGCCCCTTTAATCTCCTGCTGCTCTGTGGTTGCATCATGTCTCCTCACCGTCGCCCCTCTCATTGCCCCCGTAGCAACTGGTATCCGCTCTCTTCAGCCAGCAGATTGCAGAGTGTTCTGTGCCACAGCGCAATAGTACCCTTTTCTTCCCTTGGCCACCAAGATCACCATCGCTGATGCCTGCACTGCTTACTGCCCGCTTTCCTCGTCCCGCCCCCAGCCCTCGGCGCCTGGTCTGCATTGCAGCCGTACGTATCCATTCCCTCTCCCGTCACACTCCGTCCTCCTCGTCGTCTGTACCGCTGTTGGACACCCCCCCTGCACCATCACACCGCCTCTCCCTTTCACTGTCCGTGCATTGCTTCTGTCGTACGTGTTCTCTTTCCCGCCAGCGCTCTCTTGCTTACCTGGCCCTGCCGCCTGCATACACAGACTCCCCCTCGCGGGCCATCTTGTCCTCGTTTCATATGGTCCGCAGCGCCTTCGTACATACCCGCTTTCGCAACATTCCCGTCACTTCTGCTGACCATGTGGGTCGCATGCGCGATATGTATGCACCGTTTCTCTCGACTTCGGACCACCCTTGTCCGTCTGCTCACTTTGGCTGTGTCGCTCGCATGGTTTGCCTCGTCTGTGGTCCTCTCACTTGGCTAGTCTACCTTTTGCCAGCGTACATCCTCCGTCCTTCGATCTTGGAGTTGTCCTGCCACTGACACGGTATCTCAGCTGCTGGATGCACGGAATCTAATCTCACAGTTGGGTCGTCTCGCTTTGTTCGCCTCGACTCATATGACCTGTTTCGCCATCGTACGTCCCATCTGTCATATGCCGACGCTGTTCCTGACCTCGTCCTCCCTACCCGTGTACATTCCGACTTCATACCGCTTGTCCCTGCTACTGGCTGACTTGACCGCTTGACCCGTGAGTCCGTCGCACAACTTCTATGTCTCTCGCTAACTGTCTGTATGCTGCTGCTGACTTGGCCAGCTCCTCCCTAGTGCGCGCTCCCCTAACACTAACCTGCCACTTGCTGTGCAGCTCACTGAACTATTACGTTGTGGGACTTCCGTCCTACTTCGCATCTAACCGTGGTTGCCGTGTAATCGCTTCATAGTGACTTTAGAATGCATTCTATACCTTAGTGATGCCCTGCCTGTAAATTTCTACTAGTTTTCTGCACTGATGCGAGCCCCAACCAGCCGGTTAGAGAGCCGATACAAGCACACATCCAATCAACAGTTAAGCGTTTGCGCATTTGGGATAAGCGCTTGAAAGCATATGGCCAAAGCCCTTGACCGCATGTGGCCATAACCCTTAGCCTCATGTGGCCAAAGTATCCAAACCTCCTTCGGGAGGGGTAATTCATTTTTGGCTGATTTGGTTGGCCGAAGCAACATATTCATTTTTCATGACCGCCCGTGTTACGGGAAGTCCTCGAAAGAAAAGCTTCCTGGTAGCTAGAAGCGGACCAAGCACTGAACACTCTGAGAGCGCAGCGGTGAGAGGATACTACCTTACCTGACCCCGAGAAAACATGCGTATTTCTAGAGGGATGGGGTTGATTATCATGACACCATCGGTCCCAAACCCAACCGGCCCTGGCTATTATTTGCACTATACCAGTTTTTTGTCATCTCCAAGATGTGTGTGCTGTTCGTCCGGAGAGGTTGTTGAGTGCGCATCTTGCACTTGGCTTCCTTGTCGAATTGGCTTTTGCTCTATTCGACCCCCGACGGCCCAACCATCATCGTACATACCCTCTCGATCCGCACCATCTCGCCCCATTCCAATGTCAATGTGTGTTCAGCCCCATTTCCGGTCACTATGACCGCCTGCAGCCCGATGCAAAGCTGATTTTTGGCCGTTCAGCGGCAGCTGATGAGGAAAACGCGTAGGCAAATGATACAGTAGATGACGATCAAGACAGCGCAAGCGACGCACAATGTCACGCCCCTGCCACACTGGGTAAGAATTATCGAATTCTGTCGCATGTTCGCCAGGGGACAATGAAGGCACTGCAGTCAACCTCTCTTGGTGCAGAGGGTGCAGACGGCGATGACGACGACCGCACAGACGATTCTGGGACTGAGTGATTTCGCGCTTATACATTTCCAAGACGTCTCAATGGCGAGCCCACAAATCCATATTGACTCATCGCAACGCAAAACAGTATACCCTCAAAAACGCTTGCACAACATTCGATGGTGCTCGAAAAGAAGAGTAGTAGTATGTGTAGTAGCTGTAGTAACCCATTATAGGGAGAGCGAGCCTAAGAGGACCAGATTTGTCGGATGCCGCCCATGGACACCTCGCTGACGTATCTGACCGTCAGAGGGGGGTGACGTTGACGACGTATCATCTGATGACCGTTTCAGGTAGTGACGTTGGCAACAAATTTGACCTTCAGAGGAGTGACGTCACGACGTCTCTGGCCTTCAGATCCCGCAGTATTTGAGTAAGACAGGTATAAATACTCCTCGGTCGTTCTTTGCAGGTATACAAAACTTTGCACAACAGCGGCACAACTATTGGATGGTGGAGCGGGACAGGGAGGATGTCGTGCGGAAGCGGAAGCTCTGGCGAGCGTGCCAGTGCGCACCGGGCAGGCGTCGATGAAGGATGTGGAGGGTGGCGCGATGGTCGATGATCGATGACGAGAGCACGAAGGAGAGAAACACTGCTCGCCTGCCCAAATGGGTGCGGGGAGAGGCGTGGATCGGAAAGGGCTATTGGGTGCCTGCGTTGCACATAGCGATGAGCTCGATGAGCAGAGGGGTGGCTTGGCTCGTACACAAATGTACACAAGAGGCCATTCTGAAGGAATACAGAATGCGGAATTGCCTGGGTCTGAAATGAGGTCTCAGATCTGAGATCTGAGATCTGGCCTCTGACTAGTCCGACTAGTCCGACTAGGGACCTAGTGACCGGTAAGTACGGCGAGTACTGAGCGTGTGCTGTGCTGTGCTGCGCCTACCGATCGACCCACGTGGAGAAGCCAGAGTGCGGTGGCCCTCACCAGTGACAATGTGAGGTCCTGAGCTCAGTACGCGCTCAGTGTCCGCGCCTGACGCCTGACGGGTAGCGGAGGGTGCCCTGCCGTGCACTGCTCTCTGCCTCGCTTCCGTCGCATCGGGCATTGGCCGCAGCGACGCTCGTCCATCGATGCGACCGTCGGATGGGGCGCGATCTGGGGCAGCCAGGCAGGCAGCACTGGAGCACCGGGGGTTGGTGGCGTCGTTCCTGAGTGTGGGATGTGGGATGGCAGCGACGGATCATCGATCCCAAGGGGGCTGTCGGCGTCGGATTGATGATCGATGGTCGATGATCAATGATCGATGCTTCCGCCACATGGCGCACGCCACATGTCACCCTGTCGGCCGCATCCATATCATCCAGGCCACGCCAGCCCCCGCCTCCAAAGCGCTACAGAAGGGGTAGTACGTAGTGCGGAGTAACTTTGAATCCGAGTACACTGAGTACTGACTACACATTGAGGACGCTGACGACACGGAGTACCAGACTGAGTACGCTTGTAGGATCGTACACGGCGTAGGGACTAGTGGTTAGACTCAGACGCTCAGTTAAGCGGCTGAGCTCAGCCGTTTAGTCAGTATCTCAGACTGAGATCCTCACCTCAGATTCAGATATTCAGATCTCCCCGATCCATCGATAGAATGGTGGAAACCGGGACCAACCATCATCGATCCTCCGACGGTGGCCGCGCGGCTGTCTGCCAAGAGGGAGCCAATGGCCGGCAGTCGTCTCGGCACCCACCTGTCCACGCCTAATATCACCTCTCTCCTCTCTGGTCCCACACCGTCATCGTCCCCTCCTCCACCTTTTCCCCTCCTCCTCCTTTTGCGTGCGGGGCAACGCTGTGGTCCTCGCTTCTAGTTGCCCTGGCCTGGACACTGCTTTGCTTTGCTTTGCCCTCTCCCCTCCCCTCCGCATGCCCTCCTCTTCCGTCCCCCCCCCTCCAAACCTCTGCCCCTCACCCGGCCACACCTACTCCACACAGACGCAGACGCGGTAGCCCGCCTCGCTCATCTCTCCCTCTCCCCCCTTTGTGCTCCCTCCGCTACATCCTCCGCCCCCGTCCCGGCATCAGCGCACCCTCGCCCTCCTGTGTCAGTCAACAAGCCAGAATGAAGCGCCGCGCAAGCACCGAGTCTACCCCACCCGCCCCGGCCCCCCCCGCGGGTTTGGCTCCCTCTCTCTTTCTCTTTCTCCTTCTCCTTCTTCTTCTTCTGAGGCTCCCTTGGGCTACGCCCCCTCGCCCTTGGCCTTGGATGTGTCCTCACATTCTTCCGCCCGCGCTATCCGCCCGCCGCTAGCCCCACGCCTATGGGACTCGTCCACCTCTTCCATCGCATGCCAAAGTTCGTTTACGTCCACGTCGGCCGAGTCGGAGCGCATGTCGGAGCGCATGGCCTCGTATCGTACCACCTCGAGCACCAGCACCGTCGCGACCAGCGTCCAAAGTGGCCCCTCTGTCTCTGGTTCTGGTTCCGGTTCTGGTTTTGGTTTTGGTTTTGGTTCTGGTTCTTGTCCCTCCCCCTCCTCGCCCCAGACGGCGTTCAAACCAGGGCTAGGGCACAGTCAATCTGTCAGCACCCTTCCTTCCTCTCGTCCTTCCCTCCCCCCCCCTCGCGCCACGTTTCGTCTCAGACCGTGCACCTCGTGATCGGGATCGTGGTCGTGGCCATCGCGACCCGCATACGCCTGACGACCCGCGCGCTGCCACTACCGCTACGTGTGAGCCTTGCAAGCCGATTGTCCAGCCGACCGCGACCCAACTCAGTCCGAGTTCCCCTGGACCTGGACCAGTTTGGCTCCCATCTCGCCCCCGCCTCCGCCTCCCCCGAGCCACTCCGCGAACGTCCCGCCAACAGTGTGCCCATCACCGCTCTCTGGGCACGGCAGTACAGCTTGGATCGTAATCGTGATCGTGGTCGTGATCGTGATGGCAATCGTGATGGTCATCGTGATGATGATCGTGATGATGATCGGGATGGTGCCCGTGCGCCGGAGGGCGGAGCAAAGGCACCCGTAACAGTGATAAGGTGTTCGTCTCTGACCTTTCCTGTTCTAGGGACGCGACTGCGACTGCGATTGAGCCTGCGTCTGTGTGCTTGTCGCTGTCGCCCCACGCTCTGCCCGTTTCGCCCGTTGCGCCTGTTACCCGCGAGACAACTGCCACCCGAGTGTCGAGTTGTCCGGATCGCAAGGTATGGAAGTGGAAGTGAATGTGGAAGCGGCGGCGGAGAAGGAGGAGAAGGAGGTGGAGGTGGAGGTGAAACGTGCTGCGTCCCACTGCGCGCTGACCAGCGCCAACGCGACCGAACGTACGCTTCACCATGGGTTGGGCGTGCACGCGTACCAGTACGAGTTATCGCTGGTTGCGCAGCTGGAGTGTGTGGTGCGTGGGGCCGAGTACGTACGTCGTCGCGCACTAAGCCAGGCCGAACGTGACTTGCTCGGTCGCCCTCCCCACCCTGAAGATCGACGCTACTTTCTTCTCTGGCCCCACTTGCCTCCCGTCGCTGTGGTACGCGACAGTCCAGGCTCAACCCCAGGCCCAACCCAAGGACTAACCCAAGCAACAGGGCCAGGACCAGGATCAGGATCAGTACTTGCTTCCCATTCCCATTCCCATTCCCATTCCCGTTCCCGTTCCCGATCTCATTCTCATTCTCGTTCTCATTCTCCTTCTCAGTCCCATTCCCATTCCCATTCCCGTTCTCGTTCTCGTTCTCGTTCTTCCTCTCCTTCCGGCTCTCGTTCGCGTACCGTTCAACGACGTATTTGGCGACGGATCCGCCCTGCGGCCCTGGGTCCCGCATCCCGCGCCCGTCCCCCCTCCTCCGAACCAGTGCCAGGACCAGTCCCGCCACCACCGACCCACCTTCCCCTACCTCCGCCGCGTCGTCCCTCCCAGCTGGAGCGCACCGCCCAAACCCGATTGGCAACAGTGCCTCCTCCCCTCTGTGGCTCAGCTGGAACCCGCGTGGACCGAGTGGAATTGGTCGATTCATTAGTCCCTATCACTAGTGTCACTGGCCCAACCCCCTCATGTGATGCATGTGACCCATGTGACCCCACAAGTGATCCCGCAAGTGACTAGTGATATGATTCTGCAAGTCGTGCCCCACAGCACACTCCCTAGTCATCTAGTCACCGTCACCCCGCGTTTGGCGTTTGGCTTGCGGCTTGCGGCTTTCGGCTTTCTTTCCTAGTCTGTCGAATCGATGTCGGCGTATCTGGGTGTTGGGTGCTGGGGTGTGGGGTGTGCATTGGAGCCTGCCTGCGCCTACTGCCTACCAATTGTGCCTTAAGGGATAGCTTGCGTAGAGTGTGAGTCCAGAGTTCCATGTGACACGGGGGAGGTGTGGGGGGATCCAGGGGATCCTCCCTCGCTCGTTCGTGCCTGCCTCGTGGTCTTTTTTGTTCTTGACGCGGCGCAGGTCGCATTAATTCTTGGCTGCACCGCAAGCATTGAATACTTGTGAGCATCGGAGAACCTGGGGTTTCGATCCGCCTCATCGATCATCCACCTCTTACGATCTAAAGAGCATGTGCATGCGGGTCCAGGCGCCCAGGCACGCCCAGCCACCGCAGGGCCCCGTACGATATATGTAGGACAGAGCGTCCAGGGGCGTCCGCGTCATCAGGTCGAAGGGGCCTAAGGCCGGCCTAAGGCCTAAGGCCTGGGACTCAGGGCGTCGCTGTCGATAGTCTTTGATGGCTCCCAATTGCAAATGCAGCGCAGCGGCTCACATGCCACAAGCTCGCGCTGCCGTCGGTGGAGCAGTGCATTCTCAGATCTCAGATCCCAGTCTTGATCTCAGATCTTAGACTCAATTCTGAGATCTCAATTCTCAATCGCCTTCTCCGTTGCGCGTTAGCGTTACGCACGCGTTAGGCCCTAGGCCCTACGTCGGCTACGTTAGCAGCTAAGCCAGGGGAGCTGTGAGCTTCAAGCGAGGCAATGCTGGCCTGCAGAAGCCCAGACGGAAGAGAATGCCTACTTCTAGTATGTATCGTGTGGTACTACGGTGTATGTTGTACCGTTTGGGAGGCGCTAGCTCTGGCGTGGCGCCCCTCTGCGCTTGTCGGTGTTCCGATCGATGCGATCCCAGAGGCCAGATCCCTCGGCTAGATCGATCCCCCTCTCGACGTGGGACAGGGTCGGACAGGGTAGCCGGTGGCCAGCCCACGCTGGCTTGCCTGCGGAGCCGCCTCTACGGGTCCAACGTCCGATCTGAGATCTGATTCCCCCGAGATGGGCACCCATGGTACCCATCATGTCCCCAGGGCCCTCTTCGTCTGAGTACGTACTGAGTACTGACGCAGACCAGACGATTTTCCGTACGACGCGACACTTGAAGCTTGACGTCATATCAAGCCTGCGGCCTTCGTCACGTGACGTCGACTGAACCACAGTACGTCAGCAGCTGGTGAAATCAAAATCCTCCATGGACGTTTGAACATTGCAGCGCCATCGCCTGCGTCAGCCCCGGAGCGCACCACCAAGGCTGCCACCGCCTGCCCTCCACCGTCTTCCCTGGCCCAGCGCGAGCGCAGCGTGCTCGGCGGTTGCCCCACCATGCAGGGCTTCAACATGGGGCGGTACTACCCGCCCGACATGGACCCCCGCTACGAGCCCTTCAACAAAGCCCATCCGTTGGGCGCGCGCGCGCGCAAGCTAGCTGAGCACGGAAGCTTGGTCGTGCGCTTTGCCATGCCGGTGGATGTGGTGTGCCAAGCGTGTGGCCAGTCGATCGCCAAAGGACGGCGGTTCAATGCGGACAAGAAACAGGTATCTACGTATCTCCATCCCTGTCTGGCGCTTTCCGCCTCCTGCCCCTCCTGCTCTGCTCGCTTTGCCATCGAGACCGATCCCCAACATACACGCTACGTTGCTGTCCATGGCGTGCGGGAGCGCGTCACGTCCTGGGACGATGAACGAGCAGGAACTTGGAGCCACGAATGTACGTTGTCTGTTTTCTTCTTCTTTCTCTTCGTCACGTTGATTTTGCACCGGGATAATAGTACTGACCTTACCTCCTCTCCCCCCCCGCTACAGTTGCCGATGGGTTGGCACCTAAGGAAGAAGACCCATTTACCGTGCGGGAAAAGACTCGATCAACGGAGCGGGTGCGGCGGCGGGGTGAGCAGCGCACGGCCGAACTGCAAGAGGACCAGGACAAGTTCTGGTCCGATCCAGCGCAGCAGAACGCCAAACTGCGTGCGCACTTGCGGCAGGACAAGTGGCGTGCGTTTGGTGTGCAGCGCAACGAGGACGAAGTGCGTGCCCGCCTTGGCTGGGCGTCCTCCCGTCGCTTCTGCCCCCTCCACCGACGAAGGAGGCACATCGGCTGTGGCATGAGGCCAAGCAGACTGCCTCGCGCTCTCGGCCCCACACTACAACCCGCCCCCTGGGCTCTACTTCTTCTTCCTTGTCTTCCTTGTCTTCCTCCTCCCTCCCTTCATCGCGCTCCCTCTTCCTCGGTAGCTGCGCGTCGGTTGGCAGCCAAGTTGACAACCAATACGAGGCGACAACATGGGCCCAAGTAAGGTGCCCACCCGACCTGGCGCAGCAACTAGACCAAGCTCCTTGGGAGCTGCAGTGGAACGCTCGATCGGGATGGATAAGAAATAAGTCTCAGGTCGCCTCCTCGGTGATATGATGCTACCAACGTCCTTGGTCTCTTACCGCCTTCTCTTTTACTTTTGTGCGCTGCTGCTCTGTCGCGCGGTACGGCCCTGCGTTGGATGGTGCCCGCGGCCTCGGCTCTCCTCGCCTGAACGGCCTGCGTGGTAGCGCCTCGGCCAGGCACGATGCCCAGTTTACTGGGGGGCGTATGCAATGTGTTGAGCGCACACGTTGGGAGGCGTGGGCCTAGTCCCCCCTGTGCTCGGTCAGGGCGCACGGTTTTGTACGGCTTGTCATCTCGGTCTGCGGTTTCGCACGCACGAGGCGGCGATTGGGTGGGCAAGGTTGTGGGTGGTACCGAAACAAGGGGCACTCGGATCACCAGGTTGCCCAAGCGCATTCTCCACGCAGCCAGCAGCACCTGTTTCTGCTTGGTGAGAGTGAGCCAACCGAGCAAGGGAATGTCCACTCTGGATCTCTGGACGCCCACCCTATGCAAACAATCGTCCAACGTTGAACGTTGACCCTACACCCTTCCCCGTTGTGCGTTCCTCACATACCTGTGGCTCGGTCCCGCGGTGAGGCACATGGACCCTGGCCGTGGTACGGGGGCGGGACATTGGGTACGCCTGTGCTCGCCAACATCTCCTGGACGCACCTTTCGAAGGGCATATTCTTGCCTGGGTTGCCTGGACGAACATTGGTGGCGTGGGACTTGGGGGTTGAACGTTGATGGAGGGGGGGCAGCGCAGTGAGTACTGAGTGTACTGAGTGTACTGAGATGATCACGCGCATTGCGTCCATCACGACTGCTAGCGAAGTATGGATGGTAGTATCGCCACTGCAGTCACCTCGTCCCCAGTCATCTAGTCATGCATGCCTCGTGCCTCATGTCTCATGTCCTCATGTTTCTACCCTTTTCGCACATCTCATTGGCTTTTGTACGTCCTCGCGAGCCGGTCTTCCGACTCACCTATCCAACAACGCCCCGCCGTCTCTCTATCCGCCGGCATCGGTATCCAGCATCGGTATCCAACATCGGCGGTATCCAGCATCCTCATCAGTGCTTCGCCCCGCTCTGACACGTCGATGGGCGGGAAAACGACCCACCTCTCCACTGGGCTAGGCGCGCGTTTCAACTCATGGTTAATGGATGTATAGTGTCAGTCCCATGAAGCCAAGTCACTAGTCACTAGTCACTGTTCGGCTCGAACGAGGTAGCACGCCTGGATGATATAAGTTTGTATGGTAGTAGCTAGCGCGCGGCCGGTTCCATGCGTCTGACCGGGGAACCGTGACGGTGGGGCCTGTTCGGCCTCCAAGCACATATAAAGCAATCAATTGGGCCTGAATATTGAATCAGGACTCAGTACTCGGTCGGAAACGAACAGGGAAGCGCTGTGGCCAGTCGACGTCCACCCCCGGTGGCACTTCCCATCTTATCTTTGCTGGGGAGCGAGCGGGGAGCGGGGAAAGGGGAAAGCGGGGGAGTGGGGGAGTGGAGGTGGGGCCTAAGGGTAAGCAGGAGCAGACATCAAGGGGGAGGGGGGGTGTGCGATGTGCTCTTCTGCCCCAGCCCATCACAGTCGATAGGCGATAGGTAAGTGCAGGAAGAGCAAGGGGAAAAGCGAAGGGGTGTGAAGGGGGAAGGAGGAAGTGTGAAGGAGGAACGGAAGAAGACGGGGTGGGGGGGGAGTGATCCGAGAGGATGCGAGAGGATCCGAGACGGCCAAGCGATCACCATACCGTTCCACCATTCCACCATCCCAAGCCCAAGTTGACTTGATGTTGGAAGGAGCAATCCGAGGCCTTAGGTCGAGGAGGAAAAGTCATTGGAAGGGAGGGCAGAGCCTTCGCGTTGCTGGTGGCGAAGTAGACTCGACTCGGGCATACCTTCCGGGGCAGGGATGGCTTCGACGGCGCGCTGAGCCGCCTGCCACGCCTCCAACGACTCGGCCGCCGCAGCGCGGTGGGCCTGAGCGAGCCGGATGAGCATCTGGCGAAAGTCAGTGACTTTGGTACGTTGGAACCGGTCGAGATCAGCTTGGATGGTCTGGTTGGCATAAGCCAAGTCCCTTTCCGCCAGACCCCAGCCCCCTTCCAGCGCAGCCAATTGACCGCGCAACCGAGCGGCCGTCGAGCGCCGCGTGCCCTCCGGATCAACATCCAGCATCGAAGAGAGCGTATGGCCCAACGCACCCAGCAACCCAGACGTACCAAACCGCCCCCCAGTCCCACCCGCAGCAACTCGCGCCGCAGACGCAGCACGCGCAATGCTTCCTGGCGCGGGTGCCGGCGCGGCACTGGTGCGGCTGCCGGCCGGCATGCTGGAAGCCGTTTCTCCCGTCGCACTCGAGCTCGCTCCCACCCAATCCTCCGACTCGGCATCTTCTGCCGCACTGCCGTAGATGGACAGCGAAGCTGGGGCTGGGGCTGGGGCTGAGGCTGGAGCTGGGCATCGAGGTCGCCCCAGGGAGCGGGAGCGACTGGCGCAAGACTATTCACACCATCTCGCACCCCATCCTCCCCGCCTGGACTGGAGGATGCCAAGGCAGCTTGTAAGCCGGACCGGCCACCGCGCTGCAGCGCGCCAGTCAACCGACCTGCATGGGCATCCACCGCCTCCAGTTCCTCCAACTGCGCCCGCTGTGCCTCGAGCCCCGTTGCGACAGCCTCGACTTGGGCATGTTTCATGTGCCGCCACTGGAGCAGTTTTTGCAAGATGGCACCGTACTGCGCATACTCGTGCAACGGCTCACTAAAGTCTTCCTGCCACGACTGCAACATCGTGCCGGTCGCAACAAACGAAGCGTCTGACGCTTGACCACACCGCTCAATCGCTTCGGCCAACGGCCTTGCTCAGTCAACGAAAACGCATTCAACACCGCTCCAGTTCGGCATAGTCGGCTGCCGCTTCGTGCCACCGCTTTTGCAGTCGACAATTGTTTTTCCATCGTGCCCGTCAAGTGGGTGGTGAAGCTATCGGTAAACGCTTCGGCATCTTGAAAGTGCGTGTCGGGCTCACGCAGCGCCGTCGAAGCAGGAGGGAGGGGCAACGCGTCGTACGCCGCTGCCTCAGCTGCCACACTGGCTGCCAAGCGAAACGCATCGGGATCGTCCAAGTCGGCGTCGGTGGCGCCAGGCGGGACGGCAGCTGGGCCGACGCGCGCCACGTCGTGCGTCGGAGCGCGCAAGTTAGACCGCGGCAGGGTCGAGAGTGGCGGCGAAGCGACCACATGCGCCCAGGACAGACGACCATCCAAAAAGTGGAGGTAAACAGGCGAGTGGCCCAAGACGGGGTGGGTGGCGAGACGGCGCAAAAACGATTGCAGCATCCGCCTACGCCGTGCGATCGTCGTTGCATCGTCCACTGCACGCGTCTGCTTGACGGCGTACTCGGCGAGAGAATGTTTGTCGGGAATGGCGGAACAAGGTGGACGGGGTAGAGCCGAACCAAAGCATGTCGAAACGCTTCGAATTCGTTGTACCGCCGCGCGCCGCCTCGAGGGAAACCATTGGCCAACTTGGCTCGCGCTACATACACAATGTACCCGGCCCCCTTGGCATCACCGGCCTTGTGCGCATCCACGATGCGCACCTCGGTCACCGCGGGCTCGGCCGACCCGCTAGGCGGGGCGGGGGGCGGGCACGGCAGAGGCAGGGGCGGGGGCGGGGGCGGGCAGGTCGGACTTGGCAGGCACAGGGGAAGGCGAAGCGGGAGCAGGGTTGGGGGCAGGCGTGGCGACAGGCTCGGCCCTGTCCTCCTCGTCGTCCAAGGCGAAGGGGGAGTGGTGCGGGGTGGGGCTGTAGGGCGGCAAGGAGGGGTCGAGCAGCGCAGTGGTCGAGGCGGGGAGCGGGACGGACTCGGGCGGGGTCCAGCCGTCCTGCGCGCAGCGGCCGCGGCGGGCGGCGGGAGAAGGGGAGGGGTCGATGGTGGCGGGTACGGGGGGTCGGTGGCGGGGTGAACTCGAAGGGGTCGAGGGCGGCGGGCGCAGACATGGCGGCGGGGGGGGAAGGGTGGTGGTGGGGTGGGGGTGGGGGGCGGTGCCTCGGGTGAGTGCGGCTGCTGGCGCTGGCGGAGGTGCAGCGTCACGGGGCGTAGGGTTGGGGGGCTGCAACTTTCAAGCTGCGCAGGTGGGATGTGAAGTGAAGCCATGTATTCCTGTACAAGTCGCCTGCTGTCTATCTGCCGTCGGATGGGCTGGGCTGGAAGGCAGGATGGATGGATGGGATGGGGGAAAGAGAATGGATGGAGTGGATGGAATGGAATGGTGATAGAATGGATGGAATGGATGAATGGATGGAACAGAATGGGATGGAATCGTGGGAGACAAGGAGGGTTAGCATGGAGGATCGAATGGATGGCTGGACTGGACATGGAATGGACATGTCGATGCATTTCCCACGTGCTCCTCTCATCGAGCCTCAGCGAAGCCCCAGCCGCTCCGCCTTGAAGCGCGACATGCGCTTTGGCTTGGCCGTTGACGTTGGTCCATCCGCCGCCGCCGCACCGTGGCCTCCGTCCCGCTCGCCCGGCTCGCCCGGCCGATCGAAGGCGGCTCGCGCCCGCGCTCCTGCACCGCCCCCACCTCCGTCGGCCGCGCAGCCCCCGACCCGGACCCAGACCCAGACCCCGACGGCGCTTCCGTCGTCGCGTCCAGCCCAGACGCTCCTTGGCCATCTCGAGCAAGCGCCATCTCCTCGTCCGACGCACCTTCCAGCTCCACGCCGCGCGCTGAGCGTAGATCCTGTTCCTGCACCGGCGCACCGACCGCGTCGTGCGCAGTGGCGCCAAGTGCGGGATGACCATCACGGGTTTGGGCGTGCCCATCTGGCCCTCGGGCAGGCCGGTGCCCTGTCCCAGGCTGGCTCCCGAGCCCGGCGCACCGGCCTGGGCCGCCGCATGGGCTGCAAACGCACGTGCCACTCGGTCCTGTTTGAAACGCGACGGTTTGCCCTTCCCCCCCGACTGGTCCGCCTCGATCGGCGCCAGGGCAGAGGGCGTGGTGGTGATGGCTTCGCCAGTGCTCGGGTCAAGAGGATGCTCGTCTTGGGACAAGGATACGGTCCATCGATGCCGGTCTTGCAAATGCCCGCTTTGATCCGTGCGTACTCCCTCTGGATCTCAGCCAGGTGCAAGGCCGAGTCCAAATCAGCCTCGTCATCCTCGTTCGACTCCTTCTCCTCCTCCTCCTCGCCCCACTCGGCATCAAACGTGGGCCGGAGCGCAGCCAGGTCCTCAGCAGTGTACTCTTCTTCGGACAACATGGGATCCTCATCGTCGTCATCTTCCTCTTCCTCCTCATCCGACCCCAGATCCTGCTCATCGTCCCCTGCCGCACCCACCGACTCACTTCCGCCACCCTGGCTCGTCCTCTCCACTCCTCCCTCGTTCCTTCCGCGCCCTCTTCCGATCCCCACACCGACGACTCCGACGAGGCGGCTTTGGTCATGGCCACCGCACGTTCCCGTGCCGCCCGGAGCGCTTCGCCACTACTTGCGCCCGAATGCGCCCGTTCCACCACCTCGGACGGAGGCTCGTCGGTATCGTACCCGTCTTTCCCGGAATGCGCATCGGCTGCCTCGGACGAGGTGGCAAACCGGATCTGGCCACGCCCTCGCACCACATCGGCAGCGTGAGAGGGCGCAGGACCAGACCTGTCCGACAACCGGTCCGACTGCGACCCAGCTCGTCCGACGAAGTAGTAAACCGAATCTGGCCTCGACCACGAAGGATGGGCTGGCCGTCGGCCGTGGTGCCTACACGGCTCGGCGTTTGATCTTGGGCGGTTTGGCGCTCGGCGGCTCGGTCGTCACGGTGCCCGTGGGCGGGCGCGCTCCCATCACGCCAGCTTCGTCCTCCGGAGCTCGGTAGGCTTGGTTCGACGCTGCAAACCGGACGCGACGCACCGTATCCGACTCAGACCCATCCGACACGGACGCGCGCGAGGCAAAAGCGTACTTTTCCCCCACGCGTGCGGCGACGGCCCCGGTGAACCCGGTGGCGACGCACGGTACTCCTCGTCCGCGACATCGAAGCGGACGTGAGACCGACGTCGGGGCTTGGACTGGACGACTGGGCTGGTTCGGCCTCGGACTCAGCTTCGGACTCGGAGGTAGAGCGCGCCGCTTGGGCCACCGCTTCCGCCCACGCCGCCGACGAGCCAAGGACGCAGCGTACGCCTTGGTCGGCCGCGCATGTGGCAGCTTGGTCGTCCCCTGCGCTGACTCCTCCGCCAACACGGCGCGGTCCAAGGCCGAGATACCTACACTGGTCCTCGGGCCTGCTTGGCGGATCCGCGTGGCCAACGCGGCTTGGGGCCCGTGCCCCACTTCGTTCCCCGACTCGTCCGACTCGTCCGAAGCATCGGTCGTTCCCGATCGTACGGCCACCCCGGCCGCAGCAGGCTCGCCTTCTCTTTTCCGCCTCTTCGCGCGGAGCGAGCGAGCAGAGGAGAGGCGTCAGGAAGCGCTTGCTCACGCAACGTCTCCCCCGCGTTGATATCCGGGTGCGGCCGCTGCGTTGGGCTCGGGCTTGGCTTCGGGTGTGGACTCGGGCTCAGGCTCAGGCTCAGGCTCGGGCTTGGCTTCGGGTGTGGACTCGGGCTCAGGCTCATCGGGCTTGGCTTTGGGCTTGGCTTCGGGCTCAGGCACAGACTCAGGCTCAGGCTCAGGCGCAGGCTCAGACTCAGACTCAGGATTTGGGGGAAGGGAGTTGGAAGGTTCAGTAGCCGAAGACGCGACGGCATTAAGCTTGAGGAACCCACCGAACAGGGCACGTTTAGCCGGCTTAGTCTTAGCCGGTGTGGGTGTCGGTACCGGGCGGAAATAGGGGAGGAAAGCAGATGGGTTAGAGGGAGTAGGAGTAGGAGTGGAGTGGAAGTGGAAGTGGAGTGGGGAAGTGGAAGTGGGGATCGGAAGTGGAAGTAGGAAGAGAACGCGGGGACACAGCGCCAGTACCGAGGGCGAGTTGGACCCTGTGACAGGAGGCGTGGGTAAGGGCGTAGGCGAAGGATGAATGTGGTGCAGGGCAGAAACGAGCGAAGGCACGTTGGCCGTCGAGTCCAAGTCGGCCGGAGGCGCAGCGAGGGGCACCAAAGATGGAGGAGAGACGGCGTCGGCATGCGCTTGGGCCGCTGAGGGCGTCGGGACCGGACCGCCAAGCGAGAGGTACGACGTACAGGTCTTTAGTCGGTGCTCGTTTGCTCGGCGTTCGTTCTACCACGTCCCGCGCAAGAGCTGGTCGAGCAGAGGCCGAGGGCGCAGGGGATACCGTTGGTTCGGCGCGGCCGACGCGGTAGCGCCACGCCGCCAGCTCATCGGACAGAGGTGCAGCCGCCGCACTGGTGCCTGGTACCGCCACGCCGGCCGCTTGGGAAGCGATTTGGTCGGCACCCAACAGCGCAATGATCTTCGCCGCCTCGTCTGTCAATCTTCATCCGGCTCGTCCTTGGCCATCCTAGTAGGCGGAGAGGGGGGCAGAGATGCCAGCTCTTCTTCGTGCGAGGTCGAGGGCGGAGGGGGAGGTTGTGAATTGGGTCGAGCCAAGACCACTTGCATATTCTCTGCCCTTTGTAGATCTTCTCGGACGGTAGGGGAGACCTTGAGGTTACGCAGCGGCTTGCTCAGATCTAATGCTGCCTTGTGATCCTCCCACACATGCGAATGCCATCGCTGACTAGGCGAGGGGGGAGACGATGCGCACATGCTTTGTGCCCGCAGAGGAAGGGGGACGGGACGGGGACCTGCCGCGCTCTGCCTGGTCACCCACCTGGTCCAAGGGCGGGGCGAGGGGGCATCCTTCCGTGCGCGAGGTGGGAGCGTCGTCCTGCGAAGCCAACGTATCGTCGGTATGGTGGTGCGGGATGGACTCTACCTCGCGCGCCAGACCGAGGGACCCGGTACGGCGTCGGACGAATGCTTGGCCCGTCCGAGTGGGGATTGAGATTCAAAAAGCCCCGTTTAAACCCCGAGGCGCCAAACGCCTTGGGCGGAGGCTGCCAACTAACACCATCGTGGTCCGAGAGCGAATAGGGAAGGTGGGTGGACCGCATGACCAGGCAAGTTGGCCATCGAGATGCTCTCGCCCGTGTCGGCGACATACCCATTGGCGTTCCGGCTCCACTGGGACACGGCGTGTAGGACAAGTGTCGCTTGAGCGCAGGTTTTTGCGGCGGCGGCAAGTCGGCGCTATGAGGCAGCGGCCGCAGTTCGGGCGAGGACAAGAGGTCGGTACGGGGAGGGGTGGCAGGAGCAGGAGCAGAAGCAGAAGCAGGAGCAGAAGCAGAAGCAGAAGCAGAAGCAGAAGCAGAAGCAGAAGCAGAAGCAGAAGCAGAAGAAGAGGCAGAGGCAGGGGCAGAGGCAGAAGCAGGAGCAGAAGTAGACGTCGAAGCAGCAGACACAGGCTTGTCTGGTGACGTTGCCACATCCGTCTCGGACTGTGCTGGGGGCGAAGACGTATCGTCCTCGTCGAGCCCGGCTTGGGCAAACATCTGGTCAATCCACTTGCGCCGCTCCTCGGCATCCACCCGTTGCGGCGTAAAGGGTGCGATCGTCGCCGCGCCGCCCTGGAGATGTGACCAGGCAGAAAGGGGGATCTTGTCGTCCGATCCGGCACCGGCACCGGCACCGGCACCGGCACCGGCTGTTTTATCCTCCTCCTCCTCGGGCAGGCGCTCTACCGGGTCGACAAACGGCAGGCCATCCTCGGTCTTGCGGTCCAAATCGAGGTCAAGCAGGGGCTCGCCGTCCTGCTGTGGCCCAGCAGCCAGACCTAGCGCCGAGCGCAGCGCGGCGGAGGCGTGTTCGATGACCAGTTGACGCACGTGCTCGCGCTCGGCAGTGAGCGCAGCAGTTTGCTTGGCCAGCGCAGCACGGGCAGCAGCATAGGAAGGGAAGAGGCGGCGGGTGCCGGCCGGATTGTCCCTCGGATGGGGCTCTGGCCGGGAAGGCGGAGAGGGGCAGGCCGACGGGGCCGTCGGGGGCGAGGGTGGGGCGGACATAGGCGGCGGGGGCGGGAGAGGAGGAGGCGGGCGGGAGGGGCTGCGGACGCACGCTGGGAGCGGCGCCGGCGGTGGGGGTCGGCCAGGGCGGTGGCGAGGGGGCGACGTGGGCCAGGGCGGCGTCGAGGGCGTGGAGGCGTGCTCGCAGCACACCGACCGCATCGCCGGGGGAGGGGGAGGGCGCTGGCGGCGGCGGCGGGGCGGTGGACATGGCGGTGGGCGCAGCAGCAGCGACGGTGGTTGGCCGGTCGAGGCGGAGGCCACCGCGCTCGGGCCAGGAGTGGGGTTTGCGTTTGCGTCTGCCGCCCCGATTCTGGCGAATGCCTGGGAACACCGCACACGCCCCCGCCCGACCCATTCCCACCCAATTCCCACCCAATTCCCACCCAATTCCCACCCAATTCCCACCCAATCCCCGCCGAAATCCCGCCCAAACCAGAATCCCACCTCACGCGCCGCCGCCGCCGCCGCCCGACACTGCCCCCGCGCCCATCCCGGCCCTGGCCGGCAGCCCGCCGCACCGCGCACCGCGCCGCATCGGCCAGAACCGGCTGCGCACCCCAAACTCAAATCGCTTTTCTCGGCCGGCTGGGTTTTTTTCGTCCTCCACCGCGTGTTGGCCAGGCAGATGCCTCTGCCTGGGCCCACTCGACCATCTGCCAGTCTGTCGCGCCACCCCCCCCATCTCGCCTGATGATCATCCGCTTGCCGTTTTGCACGAACCGAGGTCCTGCTGGTCCTTCCATATTCTGCCCCTGCCCTCTTCCGCTCATCCGTCTCATCCATCACCGCGGCCAGGGCTCTGCACGCGCCAGGCGCCTCGCACTGTGCGTAGCTGACCCCCCCCTGACGCCTGACGCGGGTCAGCTCACCCTGCCTTTCTGCCGCCCATGGCTTTTGTAGCATCCCGCCGCACACACCTGCGCTTCTAGCTAGCCCCTTTGTGTTCAAGTTGAAAGCAGACCCCCTGCTTGCTAGGATTCTGGCAGGCAGCCAGCCACTGGGGACGCACCTCTCAATATTCAGTCAACAGTCTCCTTTTTCATGACTGCAATCCTGTTAATCCTGTTGCTTCATAGCCCCCTTTCTTCTGTCGTACTCAGGGTTCTAGGAACAACACCTTGCCGCGCTACCAGTGGTCTGCTCTCCTGCATATCAATGTCCTTCCGAACGTGACAGAATGTGGATCATCAGGACGCACGCTCCCTACCGCTGCATTCGCTCCAAAAGAGGTCGTATCAAAGTTCTTGTGTCGGAGGGTCCCGAGCTGGCGGTATCTATGTCCTGCAACGACCAAGGAATTAATCACCGACACGGATGACAAACGGATGGTTTTCTGGAGGGCAGTGTATGCGCTGGAGAGGGCCGAGGAGACGAAGACAGGGGCGAAGCAAACTTGACGCCGTGCACCTTGAGATAGGACCTGATGATAGCGATTGGGGCGCAGGAGCGGTGCGTGGCGGTGTGTGCTTGGCGGCGGCCGTGTCCCGTGCTCGTGTCCATCCATCCGTCCAAGGGCAGTGGTGATTAATTGATTACCGACGGGTTCGATGGTGATGACGGCTGCTTACCCAAGCAGGTGCGTTTGCCCGCACGGGGCCACTGCACGGGCCATCGCTTTCTCGGAGTTCACGTTGGCGTTGGCCGTGCGAGTGGTCTCAACTCTGCGATCAGCGTCCCAGGCAAAAATTCTCCCGCACCACGCACTGCTCCTATCGACGTTCGACGCGCTTTGTGCTGCCTTGCCCTGCCCGGTCCTCCCGCCTGCCCCCCCCGCGCTCCCCACCATGTCGACCATTGCCCAGCAGACCAAGGGCCTGACTCCCCCCGGCCCTCCCTATCCCTTCTACCTCGGCGGCGTGGCAGCCACCTGCGCCGTCGTCTCACCCCACCCTCGATGCGGTCAAGAACCGAATGCAAACCCAGACGGGTGCGCGCAAGTCCATGGCCTCTGTCTTGGTCACCACCGCACGCCAATGGCATTGCTGGTGTGTACCAAGGCTTGTCCGCTCGGTCTTGCGCCAGATGACCTACTCCCTCGCCGCTTTGCTGCCTACGACCACTTTAAAAACGTCTTGGCCCGCCGTTCGCCCGATGGATCCATCTCCACACGGCGCTGGCCCTATCGGCAATGGGCGCCGGTGTGATTGGTGGGGTGGCGGGCAACCCGCTGGTACGTGCCGTTCCATCTTTTTAGCATACATGTCTTTGCGTTGTGCGTTTCGATTGGCCTGAGCTGACTGCCAAATGCGATGCGTGCGCGGCGCACAGACATTATGCTGGTGCGCATGACGTCCGATCTGAACAAGCCAGTGGAGAAGCGGTTCAACTACCACGATGCAGTGACGGGCGTGGTGCGGATGGCACGGGAGGAAGGGGTGGGATCGCTGTTCCGGGGTTGGCGCCAAACCTGGTGCGGGCGGTACTGATGAACGCGACGCAGCTTCAACGTACGACATGTTCAAGTCGTCGTTGCTTGGTACGGGCTACTTTAGCGAGGGCCCGTGTTTGCATTTTACCGCCTCCTTCTTGGCCGCACTGTGGCAACGACAGTGACCAGCCCGGCAGACGTGGTGAAGGCAACACTGATGAACGCGCCGACAGCGTCGGTGGGGCTGCAGACGCTCAGAACCAACTTGCGTGCCGATGGAGTCAAGTTCCTGTTCCGCGGCTACGTGCCCTCCTGGATCCGTCTCACGCCCAACACGATCCTGATCTGGATGTTCTTTGAGCATTCAAGCTGGCCGTGGACTGAACCGCGCGCGGCGGATCCAGGCGCGGTCCAAAACCGGTGCCGCAAACGACCGTCTCGGCATGAGGGAGCGACGCGCGCGGCCCGCCGCCTGGGCACGGTGGTGGAGGATGCTTACTATTCTGCTATACTATGCTGGGGGGACTTGGTCGCGGAGAGTGGTGCTTAGCGTGTGCTGGGGCTGTCCATAGGCGCCAGAGCGCAGCGGGCGGAACGCGGGGCGGAATGGAGAGGGACGGCGATCGGGACGCGGGTGACCGGTGGCACGCTGAGTGGCGCGTCGCGGCTTTGATGGGCGAACGAACACCAAAGCACACTTTGGGTGATGGTCTCCTGTATCTGGTGCCCCCCCCCTCCACCACCACCTCTCCCTCCCCCCCATGGCCCCCCCCACCCCCACCCCCAACACCAGCCTCTCCGTGCCCAGCCTCACCTGATGCGCCACCGACACCGACACCAGCGCCGCCTCTGCTCCGCACTCCTCCGCCCCGCTCCCCTCCCCTGCCCACCACTAGGCCCCAAGCTCTCTGCGCCTTTCCCCACCTCGACGCCCTCTTGGCGCCCCCCGTGGCCCCCGGCGCCCCCCGTAAGCCCCGACCCGCCAACCTGTTGGCGCACATTCGCTCCAGCCCCCCCTCCACCCCTCCTCTCCCGCCTGCGCCCAGCCCTCACGGATGGATGCTGTGCCGCCCTGCGCACTGTCGTCCTCAACGGCCCCCAGGCGCTCGTCGCGCCCGCCCCCCCGGCCAGGCACGACAGGCCAAGCTCCCATCCCCATCCCCGCCGCACCCTTCCTTCCTGCCGGCCCAGCCTGTCCGCCCCCGCCGCTCGGCCCCCGCGTGCCCACCAGCCCTCACACTCGCAACCCCCCAGACGCATCTCCACTCCACATCCACATCCATATCCACTCCCCTCCTGCTCTCGCCCGCTCGCCCACACGCCCGCCCCAACGCCGCTGTGGCAGGCACCTTGGATCGTGCCATGGCACGCCAAACTTTCCACCGTCTGGACGAGTTTTACTCTGCCTCCTCGGCCCGGGCAGTAGGCCCACGGAGGAACAAGCTACGCGTGCCGCACCCCAGTCCAATTCCACCACGTTCCGCATCCACATCCACATCCACGTCCTACTCCACGTCCTACTCCACCCAGCTGCACCGAGCAACCCACGTGTCAAACGTCCCCGCGCGTCCCTCTCTGATGTCCTCCAGGCCGGCCAAGCGGCTCTGCCGCCCGCCCCCGCTCCCACCGCTGGACCAAGACTGGAAGTGGACTCGGTATCGGTCCTCAGTCTCGCTCTCGCTCTCGGAGGAGCGATTCGGAGGTCCCTCTGTCCCGGCTGGGCCGCCGCGTCGCGCTTCCCACCACGATTCACCACCCCGACCCACCGCTTCCCGACTCGACCGATGAGGCTGACCAACTGGAATTCGAATTCGATTCGGATTCGAGTCGCAGTCGGAATCGGATTCAGGGTCGGATCCCGTGCTTGTGCCCGTACCTGGGTTGGACCTATGGCTGGACCTGGCTGGACCTGCGTCCGTTGCCCATGGGCGTGCCCGAGCTCTGCGGGAACGAAGGAGGAGCTGGGGCAGGGTGCACACGCATCGTATGCCCCGCCCACGGGCACCTTGGACTTGGCAGTGTCATGCGCCTCAGAGTCGCGCCCAACTCCAACTTACGAACGCCTTCCTCCTCTCCTCTCCTCCTTCTTCCCCGCCCGCGGCGCATGCCCTCCCGTCCGCTTGCCAACTTGCTCGCGCTACCATGGGAAGCGTCCCGCGGTCTCCTCCCCGGCTCAAACCGGTCGAACACGCGGTAGGACAGACACGTGACGGGTCTTGGAGATCCCTTGAACTTGAACTTGAGCTTGGCCGCTGGCCGTTTGCTCGTAGCCGGTCCACGGCACGCGGCCCTCCTACTTCCGGTGGAGCGTTGACTGCCCCGCACATCCCTGGCTCGGTGGTGGGGTCGGGGTGGCGCACTCAACGGGCTGCTACTTCCACGCGCACCCAACCGTGGACATCACGCGCACGTGCTCCTCGTCCCAGCCTTGGTGCCCACGCTTCCCCCCGCGCACAGACCTTAGCCTCCCCCCCGATCCCCACGCCGGCGCCTGGTACGCTCGGGCCCAGGTAGGACCACGTTGCCGCATCTTACTCTCGTACCCCCCGTCTCGGCCCGCCCCCCCCTGCGCCACGCCAACTTGACCCTCAACCTGCCCATGCCCTGAACTTGAACTTGAACTTGAACCTTCCCCTGCCCCTGAAGCTGAACCAGCACCGGGACCTACTGCCCCGTCCCCCCCGATTGGCATGGTAACCCGCGCCTGAGTCAGTACCCCCCGTCGTCGGTCGTACATAGTCGGTACCGATTAAGCCTGCCGCGCCACACGACGACGACTCGGTGTCCAGCCTCCGCCTCCGCCTTCCGCCACCCTGCCCACGAGGGAGGCCGAACGGCAGACCCAGGACGCGGCTACGCTCTTGGATCTAGGATCGGTCCCATGGGCTAACTCCTACCCGTGCTGCGTACCGTCTACCGCATAACGCCTACCGCCTACCGCACGCCGTATGGGGGGGGACTCTCTCGAATAACTAGTCGCTTGACTACTAGTAGTTACAGTGACTGGCCCCCTACTTACTAGCCACTCTGCTTCCCCCCTCGGGCCGATCGGTTTCGGTCCGCTCCATCGCTCGCGTTGAATGCCACAGCTACAGCCAATGCCAGTGCCGGCGGCCAAGGAGACGGAGCGTACCGCATCATTCCGTGGCAGTGTATGGGATGGGTGCTGCGTGTTGGCGCCTGGCTGGCACTGACGTTTGCGCTGACGCTTGCGCTTGTGCTTGCACCTAGGCTGACGCCTGGGTTGACGTTTGGCGCCTCCTCTACCTGCTGCTCGTATACGCTGTCCCGTCCTGTCCCGTCCTATCCTGTCCTGCCCTGTCCGCTAGCCGGGCCCAATAATTCGACGGTCGTGCCCGGCGCGCTGGCATGCATTTTGTCGCCATCGATCGTCCCGCGCCACGCACCCACTGGTCACCTGAGACCTACCCCTTCATTCGCTCCTGCAGTGGGTACGGGCAAACGCATATCCTGCCCATGTAGATCTCATTTCTTGCTCGGGTGGGACCTACGTTCCTCCGCCCCCAGGACGGGAGACGAGGTCCCTTCTGAGCAGGGCAAGGCCGCCGCACCGTCCGTCGACCGCCCGGTGCATGGCCTAGTGAGATGGTAAGGCCTGGGGCTGGGGGTCTTTCCCTCTCTTTTTCCTGCCAGTGCATGTCGTTGGATTCCTATTTCCTGTGCTTTCTGTATTTTCAGTCGAATGCGGCGTAGGGTGCAAGTGACGTTGAGTCACACGTAACAGGGCCAGGACAGAATGGAGCAGAGTGGGAGGACGAAACGTAGACGTGAGACGTGAGAACAGAGACAAGATGGCGACGGATAGCGAACGATGAAGGGAAGTATACACAAGAGATGATTTCAGGAGAGCAGAGAGGGACGGGGGATGCGTTGATACGAGGCTTCAGCATAGACGCTATGCGCCTTGTGCAAAGAAGAGGAGGGTGGGTAAGCGTGCGCAGCCAGTACAGCGCATTGGCCAAGCGCGTTCGGCCCTCAGCCAAGTACCCCAAAAGTCAACGCTCCAAGGGGAGCGTTTGCACGACCTCGCCGCGCGCGTTACGGACAAAGGTGACGGTACGGTCGAGCGGGCCATAGGCCATCTTGCCAGCCGGACGACGATAGATGTCAAGCGAGCGCGGTGCAGCACATGGTCCGCGTTGCCCCCCGCACGCAGCTGAGCCAAATGAGCTAGCGGGGAAGAAGAGGAAAACAGTGCGTCCGAAGGCAATTGACCACTTGAGCACTTGCGCCCCTGAATCCATCTCGTACGTTCCGCTTGAAGGTCAATGTGCACTCCCCAGATCCAAGCGCGATCTTCAAAGTGGCCCTTTACCCCCCGCACCAAGCCCGCACCAAGCCCATCTCGCTGACCCCTTGGCCACCGGCGATCGTCTCGTCCTCCCCGCCGCCATGCGAGTCGGGGGGAAGCACCGTTCGGCTCGACTGGCCCGAGCGGTGGGAGCGGTGCGGAATCGGGTGTGCCACGAGCAGGTCGGGATAACGCTTTGGCTTCGTCCGGTTGGGCCCAACGGGCATAGTGCAGCATAGGAAGGTAAATTTCCGTTGCGACAACCCTGCTCGGTCGCTGCCTGAGCATCGGCTCGACTCAGCTCCACTTCCAATTGGAACAAGCCCGAGTCACAATCAAACGTCATCAAGCGCGGTGTGCCCACTGTGGCACGCGCGTACGCACGACAAAATGCCCGACTCGCCCGGCCGCCACGGTGCAGGTCCCCCATAGGCACGCGGGAAGGTAATGTCGCCAATCGGTGATGGTGGTTCCACTGCCCGGCTTGGGCGGTGGCCTGGGTCAGACGAGGAGCGTATCTGAGTTGATCGATTGAAGATACTTTCTGTGTCGGTTTCGACCCGGGTTCCTCCGCCCCCTCCAACAAGGGCACACTGGTCCGAGGTGTGCGCCAACGTGGCAGAGGAGCCGGCCAGGGCGCATGGTACTTCACTCACCTTCCGTGGCGAGGCAAAGTCATATATCGTCAGGGACCAAAAGAAATCTTCGCCGTTCCCTGGTCGCCTTGGAGATGGGAGTTGAACGGGTCATAGTTCCACGCGGTAAGGACAAATATTGGTCCCCTCACAAGCGCGGAGCGTCGTGTCGAGCGCCCGGAGCTGGTTGGAGTAATCGCCTTGACCTTTGCCCTTGGGATCGCCAAAGTAGGCCTTGCGCTTGTCCAAGTCATACGGCGTGCCCAACTCGCCATCAAAGTGGGACAGGCACCGATTCGATCCAACGTGTCCTGGCGCAAGTAGGTGAGCTGGTCGTGCATCGCGCGTCGGATCGCCCAAGACCCAGTTTGAGCCCCAACAGTACACTAGGGTACTTGCCCCGCAAGATGCCCAGCGCATCCACGTTGAACCAGTTCCAGTGCTTGATGATCAACGTTAGGCCGTTCGTAAAAGTGCGGCGTTGAGCACACACGCTCGCGCCAGCTCGCTCGTCGACAGCGCTGGCGGCTGCTCAAACACGGGTGGTTGCACCATCGCAATCGCATCGGGTGTATGGCCTGGATCGCAGTGCAGTACACACGCCAAAACGGTAACCAATAGTCCTCGATAAACTCAATTGACTCTGTTGGCTCGGCACCCTGCCTACGCGACCGCCAAAAGTAGTCCTTCTCCTTCACCTGGCCCGTTGCCACGTCCCACGCCCCATGGCCCCAGGGACAACGCCCAACGGCCAACTCGCACTACGCTCCCACCCCCACTTGGTCCCGCCTTCAATCCGATCTTGCTCGGTGTCAGCCAGAGCACAGCGCCCTTCGGATCGACTTCCATGTCCTTCATCCTCTTGGGCCCCAGCGGACCAAAGTCCCACCGCTCCACAGTTTGCACCTGGCCCATCCCCAGGCGCATGCTCTGCAGCGGACTGGGCATAGGACCCATCTTGAGCGGCCACTGTGGGGATCTCGTCCCAGACGCGCAATCCCACATACGTCGGGTTGGGCTCATTGAGGCTATCCCCCCCAATCACACAGCAGTCTTCCAAATCGCCCGCATCGTGGATACGCTGGGCCAGCTGCGCACACGCCGCGATAAGTGCTCTTGCAGCCAATCTTGGATATTTTTGCCATCCAGCCACGCACTGCGGCGCCAAGTCGCGCCCAGCAAAAACAGCGACGATAACGTCGACGCTGCCAGCGCGAGTAGTTGGTAGCCCACAGCATGGGCGGGAAGCTTTGCGGCTCGGGGTGCTGGGCCGACGGCCATTCGAACTGCAAAAACGCAGCCTGCGTCGGTGTTACAAACCGCCGATCGATCCCACAGGCGGGCAACACCCAAAATGGAGCTCCACAGCCACCTGTTAGCGCGAAAATAGGTCTTGGTGCGGGTCCATAACCCGAAAACCGTACTCCTTGAGCTTCGCAGCACCTCCACCACATAGTCCATGTACTCCTCGTCGTACTTGCCCCTGCACGCGGCGCGCCAAGCAGATCGGGTCAGCTTCCATCCAGATCAGTGCGATGCGCACATCCCAGAGGGAACGGCAAGGCAGGCAAGCAGCAGGGGGGAGGGGGACGGGGGACACGACCAAACGTACGGGCCAGCGTGCTCGAGAGCCTCCCACGTGAACGGGTAGCGGATGACATTGAACCCCCAAGCGCGGAGGCGGGCCAAGTGTTCGTCGGCCGAGCCTCGTCGAGGCGGAACGGGGAGTGACGAAAGGACTCGCCGCCGGTTTCAGCGATGCTCCAGACGAGGTGGGGCGGATCAAAGTGCTGCGGCCGCAGGGTTGCTTGCCGCCGCACAGATTGACGCCATGGAGCAGGACGGTGCGGCCGGCAGTGTCACGGAAATGCTTGCCCGAGGCTGGAGGTAGGTGGCGGCACAGGAGCGCCCGTGGCGTGCGAGGTGCTGGGCACGCGCGTCGACATGGTGGGGAAGAGGAAGGAGAAGTGTCGCCCCATGCCGTCATGCTCATGCTGTGCCCATCTGACGCTTGGGCCCGGCTGAAGCGCTGGGGGCTGATCGTAATTATCGATTACTGATTAGCGATGGGTGGCATCACATGTGATGGGCTGATAATGCGTGGAAGCAATGCTGGCTGCTACATCGCCTCGCCCCGATGGCCAGCGGAGGGACTGTCGGCGATGGGTCCGCCACTGCCCCCCACACGCCTCCCGACGCCCCCTCCTGCACCTTCGCCCGCCTGTGGTCCTATGCTCGCACACACGATGCGCGTGTGCGCTCGCGCTCGTCCTCACTATCCCGCTCCGCCCTCGCCCGTGCGTTCACCATCCAGCCTGCCTTCCCCCCGCCCGCCGAGGCTGCGGGCAGAGCGAGGACCATGCCCGGGACACCTGTTACCGTCGGCACGGCTCAGGTGCGCTCGGGCGTGCTGGACAGGCTGCAGTGCGCTGCTACGTTACCCTTTCGCATCACTGGCTTGACCCTCGTGGCTGGTCGACATTAGCTTCTTCCGCTCTGCCCCTGCCTCTGCTTCTGCTCCTGCTCCTGGCTCTGTCCCTGGGACCGAAACGGAGGACCCACCTCCCCCCTCCCCTGCCCATGGCGGACCTGGACCCCCACCCACGCCCCCGCCCACCGAAAGGATAGGCTCTGGTCATTCTCGCCTACCCGTCCTTGCAGGTCGTCCACACGGTCGTGGAGCGTGTACCGCTTCACACGCCCTATGTGCCTACGTACCTTGGTTTCCGTGAGGCCGCCGTGTACACGGCGCTATTTGCACGCGTGCCGGCTCATCTGCGGCCGCAGGTGTCCTGGTCGATGGGAATGGACGGTTGCATCCGCGTGGAGTGGGGTCCGCGTGCCACCTAGGTATCGCCCTCGACCTTCCTACCATTGGCGTCGCCAAAAGTTTGCTCCGGTACGACAAGGACGCCCCTACCGAACCTCACGTCAAAGCCCTCTTCCGCACTGACCCAGCACGCGTCCTCCTCCCCCTCTACCGCACCCACCAGAACGAGGCGCAAATGGATCTTAATAGCGACAGGATGCGGATGAACACTGGCCGCGTCGCGTTGCGTCCCCTACCATTTCTCCCGCTCCCCTGCCTCGATTGACATCTTCATCTTCACCTTCACCTCATCATCAGCATGTGCATCTGCCTCTGCATCTGCATCGCGGTCTGGCACAGGAGCCCAGGCGACCAACCCGATCTTTGTGTCGCAGGGCCACAAGCTTTCCTTAGCCACCGCAATCGTCCTCGTCCGCGCATGTTCCCTCTTCCGCGTCCCGGAGCCCGTTCGACAAGCCGATCTGCTCTCCCGCCAAGCCGTCCGCCAAGCGCAAGCGCAAGCACAACCACAACCGCACGCGCAGCTTTCCCCCGCGCATTCTAGCCGTTCGGGCAAGCCGTCCGGGGGGCCCGTGCGTGAATTCGGTGGCCAGGATCTCAGAGCTACACGCATCGGCCATGGCGTAGGCGCGGCGGGTAGAGGCCAGGCGAGCTGGTGAGCAGGGGGGTACAAATCGATCTGAAAAGATCAAGGAAACGATAGAGGAAGAGGGGGGAGTAAGAGTCTCAGTTGAGCGTTGAGTCGTGGCAATACCAACAGGGTGGCGTGGCAGGGGATAGAGAGACGCTGGTGTTTACTATACTAGGGATTAGTGTGGCCTCCGTCCCGTCCCGTCCCGTTCCGCCTCAACCACAAGTCGGCACAGAGGTGACTGGCGTGGGGGGACCGCAGCTAAAGCGGTATGGGGGACGGACGTGGTAACAGGGAGGTTGGAAGAACGGGAGTCCTATCGTGATATGATATGACATGACATGACATGACGTGCATAACGACAGGTTTGACCCCCCCCCCCCCCCCCCACCGCTATGAAGAGCACCTTTCTTGGTTCTTACCCTTTCCCCAGTATATCTGCCAGAGCATCCGACGCGTACGCTGGCTTCCCGATGGCTGGTTGAGGGGTTCCCGCAGTCTCAGTTGCATCCACGACCTCTTTCAACCCCGCGTCAAGAGTTTGACCCTGCCCGCGCTATGCGAGCACCTTTAGTCAAGCGCAACCACGTGTGAGCGCCTCTCAGCGCCGTCTAGCTCAGTATATAGTATGCATTCCATCCACACACTCCTGCACACGACCCAACCGGCCCCCAAAGGAAACCCAATCCCAACCTCTCTCACGAGGAGTGGCTCGCAACAGCATAGGATGAGACGACACATTGGCATTCATGAATCATGTGTGGCACTGCGCGAAAGGTGCAGATGGCTGGCAAGGGAGACATTCAGAGAAGAGGAGGACAGATATGATGAGAGATCATAGGGGGGGGGCTAGAAACCTAGTAATAGGAAGATCCGAATCCGCAGGCGGGGGCTTGGCTTTGGCACATGCGACAGCTAAGTTAGCGCCACCGGCTGTCGCGTTTGGACGCCCAGGACGGGTTGCGCGTCGCCGGCGCGACCAAGAGTCCGACGGGCGACGGAGACGGAGGGGAAGCAGCCAAGGCGCGTGGGGACGAAGGGAGAGGACGAGGGAGCAGCGCGACGCGCCCTGTGGCGACGCAGGTAACAGGAACGGGTCCGGTGGCCATAGGGGAAAGGAGCGCGTTGGGTCACGATCCAGTCGTGTAATTTGTGTGCCAACGGACCGGGCGGGACACCCGACGCGTATGCTTGCCCCGTTACCGCAAAGTTCTTGCGCTGTGCCCGCACCGACTCTTTCGTGCTCGCCCCAGCCCCAGCGCCGTACCCACCGCCGGGACCACCACCGTACACCGGGTGAGACGAAGCAAGTAGCAGATGAATATGCCGCACCATCGTTTCGAGGTACATGCCGTCCGAACCCCATCGGCCTGACGTACCTCCCCCGCCCGTGCCTCCAGCGCGCACGGGCGAATCGGGTCCGCCTAGCCTTTTGCGTGGCCGCACAGGCACGTCCAGTGCCATTGCGTCGCCTTCGTCAGGCAGGGGAGTGGGTGCCGTAGAGGCCCGAAGGCGCGGATCATGACAGGCGACACAGCTACTCGAATGCGGAGTGCAAAAGAAGGCGAAATACCCCGATTCGTCACACGGGTCCAGCGCGGGGAGAAAGGATTGACGTTGCACGATCGCTTGAACGCGCATGGGGCCAGAGGGAACGGCGTGGGCTCGTGCTCGTGCACTTGTTCGGGCACTGGGCCGTGCGAGCGCGTAGGCGCTACGCAGTGCACAATACTCAGGCTCGCGTCCCACATGAGAAAGTCTTCCGCGCCCGGAGGACATCCAGGCAACGTGGATTGCCATCTTCGAATGGCCAGATGGGCTTGCTCGGGGGTGGCGAATTCCTGGCCATGCCAAAAGGGAGCCGCCTGGTTGGACGGTGGGATGCGGGGGTCATGGGTGCGAGTCAAGCTGTCGCCACGTGCGGAGGAGGAGAAGGGCAAACCAAGGGCTCAGATAGGTGTAGCAGGGTAGAGCGTGCACGAACAAAGACGAGCTCGGTGAGGAAGAACGAGGGGAGGGAGGGTGCACGGCAAGGAAGGACCCCAAGGCGGCGCGTCGCGTTTGAGCGGGCGGTCAGCGATGAAGAGGGCAGCAGGCGGGGCAGCGGGAGTGGGAGTGGGAGTGGGAGTGGGAGTGGAGTGGGAGTGGGAGTGGAGTGGGAGTGGAAGGAGGAGGAGATGGCAGAGCGCGTTCCGTCGGCACCCACGTTGGATGGGTACTAACGTTTGCGGTGTACCGGCGGAAAGCACAGGCAACCAACAGGTGAATCAGGCCACTGCGGTGGCTGCCAACAATATGGGATGGGATGGGATGGATGGGATGGGATGGGGCTGAAGAAGAGCAGCTGGTGCGTCAGCGCCTCACGCAGAGTGTGCGAGGCGTGTGGGATGCTTCAAACTCAGTCCAACTTTTCGCGCTGAGGCGCTGAGGCGCTGCGATCGCAACTAAAAGTATATGTCTCTCCAGACAAGCCCCAATCAGGCAGGTGCTGCCTCCATCCACAGTTTGCTATCTACGCTCTTCTGCGCCCCATTCCGCCCCGCGGAATTGGGAATTGACGTCATGCCCTTCATGACAAACGCAGCACAAAATGCAACCAACTCGCTGTTTCAATCACCAAAAAGAGCAAGAAAAAAAACAGCCGAGCGCCGGCCAATGCAAGGTGGATGCAGCATGGGCTGGGGCATTCTACAGTGTTTTCCCCCCGCCGGCCGTGGCAAATGTCTCGACTTCAACGGGACGAGCTATCTTCCCACCAGCCACTACACCCAGTCGGCATTCCCGACGTTAAGGAGGAGAGCACCAAGGACAAGCCCACAGCCCTGCGGACCTCCTGTCCGTTCCAAGCAAGACCCGCAACAAATGAATCGAGGCATGTGCCCTGCGGGCAAGGTGCCAAACGACTGATCATGCTCATGCCCCAAAAGCAATACGATGCAAGCGAGGGAGGGCTATAGCAGATCCATTGCAACGACACAATGGTGGATATCAAGGGAAGGGGAAGGAAGCTGGAAAAGAAAGCAGGTGGCAGAAACATCAGGCATCAGGCATCAGGCATCAGGACGATGTATTTTTTGCATATTACAATGCCAAGGCGGCGTCCACCCCTCGAACGGACTCCACCTTGGAACCACGGGGGACGTGTCCGCCGTGGTACCGGAGGCCGCATCCGCATCCGCATGCGCATCCGGGTCAGGCCCACAGCCACAATCGTACGTCTGATCCAACGTGGCACAATCAAATTCCGGCTTGTGCAGCCGAGCATTGACTTTATTGTGCAGCGAGCAGAGCCAGAGAGAGGCCGACTTGCGCGAACCTACCTGGGGCGGGAACTGGTCCAGCATAGCTTGGAAGTGATTCGCACAGTCTCCACAGGGATACAGACGGGCAAACAAGCTAAAAAAGTCTTGCAGCATCTTCTTGTTCTCCTCGTCGGGACGATCAGGGTAGCGCAAGGTCATGGTATGCAAAAAGTGCCAGGTAGCACGACCCAGCTGCGCCTTGGCTGTCGCATTGCCCATTTGCGGCATAATCGCTTGCCCAGCCGGGTCGACAGTGTCCACTGCGCCTGCGGAAGCTGCGGCGGAAGCGGTGGCCTGCGCAGCAGCCACAGCCGGGCTGGAAGAACCAGCGGGGAAGCCGCAGACGGCGGCGCAGGTGGAGGGTCGCATGCAGGTGCGGGCGGGCACGGTCACACGCGGCCAGGTCGGCCCAATGCACATTCGGGTTCATCAGACACGCTTCAAAAAAGGTAGGCATCCTATCGAACCGAGTGGGGTAGCCGATCGGAAGACCTTGGCCCACTTGTCCAGCCGGATGGAAGAGGGCCGGGGCGGCGGGGTCGGCACCGGCCGCAGCACCGGCGGGAACAGGAGCCCATTCCAGGGTGGAAGGGTCGAAGGCGGTGGTGTGCTGGAGGTAGAGGTAGGTGGGCAGGAGGAGCACAGTGGAGGCGAGCAGGAGAAGCAGCCCGAATCGGCGCACCGTGCGTGGCAGACGCGCTGGTGCCGCCATGCGGATGGGGGCGATGGGGGGGATGGAGGTGGGGATGGTGGCTTGGGGCCAAAGTGGCAAGAAGCGCTAAAATTGTGCCGTGGCAGGCACATCGTGGGATCATGCATCGATCATGCACCAGGCATCATGCATCCGTCCTGATGCGCCATGTCAGATTGGCGGCACACCAGGCACAGCACACACTGCCGGCCCGGCGTGTGTTCTGCAAGATTTGCAATCGCACCACAGCGGCCGTCTGCGCGTGGCTTTGGAGTCTTGGCGTTTGGCGCCGGCGCGTGACTCGCCTGTGTTTGCCGACCACTGGGGCCTCCTCCACCTGCCTCGCCCCCACTTGCGCTTCAATCAGTTGATTAAGATTAGCCTGTGAGAAATACCCGAAGATCGATGATTGTCCATGACATTGATAGATGCCGACGCCCTATCTGGCCTGCGCGGTCTTGTTCGATCGCACAGATGGCCTTTTTGCCACCTCTCTGGCTCGTATCTTTTGTCTCTTCTCTCGCCCGTTTTTGGGCCCTACTGCGCGGTTTGTTGACAAGAAAGGTATCCACTTCTCTGCACATTGCATTGCTAAGTTTCTCTTCGCCGACTTGCTTCATTCCACCGCATCTGTTTCCATTCCCCTCTTCAGCTTCATCTCCCCCTCCATTGCTTCGCCCTCAGCCTCAGCCGAAGTGCTGTGTGTGTCCCTGTTATACTATCCGAGAACCCTCACCGGCCTCCTCACAAGAGAAACAGCTGTCATCGATGGTTTACAATTGCCCTGGTGGTGCCACAGTGTACTTAAGCCAGCCAGCAACGCCTACTACAGAGGAGAACATCAAGCAGCCAGTCGCCACTGGCAGGCGCTGGACTGCGGAACAAAAGGAAAACAGACACCAGGAGGGGAAACAACGGACTCTATTAGAAATTGAGCCTGAGAAGCCTGGGACTGAAAGGACGTTGGCCAAAACACACGACCCACCCGCGGTGGCTCAACAACACCTCTGTGCTGCTTAGCCATCTGTGCTCGATTCCATCGCTTATACATTTTTCTCATTCACAGTCCATTAATCATTGCTCCGTGGTTGTCGTGTCCCGTGTAGCCCGACCTTAGTATACAGTCCCTTCCTCGTCGTATGCGCATGTCCCACTGACGGTCTGTCCATAGTTGTCGTTTTCGAGAGGCGGGGTAGCCCTGCCAGCGCCTGCACTTACACCTACTTTCTCCTCCTCTGGGATTCCTGCGCGACCCATATGCGTTTCAACCCATTCACGAACGTCGGATGCGCAAACCCGTGGTCAAAAGATTCGATCGGAGCCTGGATCTGCCCAGGTGAAAGAAAAGGCACAGACGCATGCTCGATGATCGAGAGGTCCCCGCCTTTGGCCCGCCTGACGGGTTCCACATCCATAAGAACCGCGAGTTATATATCTACAGCCCGCTGTCCAATCGTTTGCCTACTGGCCCACGTTTTCTCCTCTCTTATTATATGTCCCGGTCCCACGCAATTTGCTACAGGGTGTGAGTGTTGATGCTCCGTCCTCGAGGACAGAAGGAACGAAGACAGTCGTGAGTCAAGTACCTCAACATCTCAACTTGACACCGTACCATCGAAACCCAGACGGCCATCCGCATGCATGCCTCTTGCGCGTGCGCCCGGATCAGGACCTGAGGAGATGCAGACAACGCCGGCCAACCCCTCGTGGCCTGTTCCGTTTGCATTGAGGGACCCGCTCTGACTCTAACGTAGGACCTGTTTTGCGGCCTGACGCGCCGACGGGAACAATACGAAGCACCTATACTGTCGAGGCGATGGGCACAGTACAGTGATTATACGGATCTTCTCCCACCAGACTGATACCCTGAAGACCCGGTTGAACGTACAATTTCAGCCGCGGACCACACCGCGAGAGGTGCGTGTGTAGTACTGTGTACCGCTGCCAAAACGCCGCACTGATCTCGAACCGCAGGCGAGGAGGATGGAGGCGTAGCGAGAGATAACAACATGTAGAGACATGCAGATTCGGCGTGGTGGGTCCTCTGGGACTTCCTTGATACGTAGCGAGGCGGGCTGGCTTTCTCTGTGCGCAATGGGAACGCAATTGCATCGTAAGGAGAAGGTGCTTTATGGTAGGTGAGCTGGTCTATGGTGTACGGCAAAACTGCGACCAAGCGACACTTTAGGGCAGTGGTACCCCGTTCGCCTGCTATGTGTAGCACCTTGCTCCAAGGGCCAGCGAATCTCTCTGAGGGCGTGAGTTCGAATCTCACAGGTCGATATGATTTTTTGGCGCGGCGGGGTAGGGCGTTGAATTGTTGAATGTTAATGTTGCAGTCCAGCAAGGCCCAAGGGTAGAATTTGAGGCTCAGATCTGATTATTAGCTGACCGTAGGGGCGCTGGGGTAACCGGTAACCAACTGATAACCCTGCCTCCGCCCTGCTTCCCCTCCGCGCGCCTCTGACTGTCTGTCTTGGTTTCCTCCTCTGGCGGGGTAGGAAGGTGAGTAAGAGACGGGGAATGCAACGTCTTGTCGTTCGTGCAACCCGAGGGGGCAGTATGAATATAAGAACGCGGGACGGTGGAGGGAACGAGGGACCATCATGCACAGTGTGATGATACAAGGTGTCGCGGGCAACCGTCAGAAGGGCAACCAACACAAGGGGCAGCTCATCCTGAGGGTCTGGGGGATAGATGAGGCGGGCGGGATAGTATGAGAGAGATAACGTGGTCGTACAAATGAGGGCAAAAAGGGGATCAAACGGGACAACGGGACAACGGGACGAGATGAATTGGGGACATGGACCAGCAAAGCCAAATAAGCAGAACAGGTACCACAGGTAAGCACAAGCATGAGATGCGCCGGGATGTATGGGTGACGGGAGAGAAGAAGAGGAGAAAAGAAGAAGGAAACCCGGCCGGCTCACGCCCACGGTCTGCCAGCCAGAGAGAGAGAGGGGAGGAGGGGGGTATGGCAGGGGGGCGTGGAGCTCGGAGGGGAGGTAGGCAGGAGCTGTGTGAAGGACATAAAAATGGAGGGGGAAAGAATCCAACAACGCTGCTCGACCCGTTTGCAAAGGGAAACGAGGAAAGTGGTAACAGAAACCGAAATGCCAAGAGGCCAGAACGTCACAGATTAGGCCAATTCAACTGGCGACGGTGCGCTGCAGCCCCCCGAGCCAGCCGAAGGCGACGACGGGTCCCGGTCCCGCTGTTCCACATATTCAGCAATCTCAGATTCTTCCAGGGCGCGTGCGCCGGTAATGTCGACAATCTGCGAGGCACCGGGAAAGGCAGGGAGGAAGAGGTTGTGGGTACGGTCCAGGTCGTCCGGCACAAAGCGGCCGCCGAGAAAGTGCTGGCCGGTAAAGTGAGCGGCGGCTCGCTTGGGTGCCGTGAGGCTGAGCAAGACATGCGGGGTAAAGGAGTGGGATGTTGCCCTTGTCCACGTCCCATGCGCTCGGGATATCGACCGAGACAATCGGCGGCCGTTTGCGACGGTACTCAAATTCCATCAGCGAGTCGTTCTTGAGCAGATCAATCGCATCCTTAAACGCGCCCTCGCGCACAGGCCCCTGGAAGGAAAAGCCAAAGATGGCATCGAGGACCACGTCGCATTGCATGTACGCATCTTCAAAGTCGTCGAGCGAGAGGAGGGGGATGTGGAGCGCACGCAGCTGGGCAAAAGACGCTCAAACAGCGGCCCTGCTTCGGATGCGGACACCCACACCTGCACATCGTACCCAAAGTGGTGGAGATGGCGCGCAGCCACCAGCCCATCCCGCCCTGGTTGCCAGGACCGGCAGCGACGAGAATGGACGTGAAGGCGTAGGGGGGTAGCACTCGAGCACAGTTTGGGCGCACGCCAGCCAGCGAGCTCCATGAGCTGCTAGGCTGAAGCCGTTGGCAGGGGACAGGAGCGCAGCGTCGATGGCGGCGGCCTCGGCGGCATCAATGTAGCGAAGGCGCAGAGGGGCATGGCAGAGCGGACGGACGGACGGACGGACGGCGCAGGCACAACAGACGCACACAAGAGCGGGGACGGCCTGCGCGCGGGGACGGGGCGGGACGCGAGGAGGCGGGTGGCAGCAGCAGCAGCAGCGGCAGCAGCAGCAGTGCGCTGGGCAGCCGAGTGGTGGTGTGGGGGGGCCGCCGGGGAAGGCGGCGGCTGAGGGCGGAGGAAGGCGGGACGAGCGCCGATGGCGAGGCAGCGTGCCAGTGTGGCTTTGGGGCTGCTGGCTGGCTGGCTGGCTTGCGTGGTGGACACTCGGCGCTCGGCGCTCGGGAGGAAGTGCTAGTGATCGGGTGATCGAGCGATCGATGAGGCAGCGATCATGCATCATGCATCATGCATCATGCATCACACGTGCCCGATCTCAGATCTCAATGTGCGGGCGGCGTGGTGCAGGGATGCATGCGGCCGGCAGCTGGCCTGCACGCGCAGCGTGGTGCGTAGCGCGTGACTTGTGACACACCGCCACCCGGTCACTGGCGAAGGCAGGCCCGCCAGGAGCAGGTACACAGCCCCTGTGCACATGTCCGATGCGCCTGCACGGCGGCTGTGGCGTGGGGCACACACGCGCCGTGCGCGTGGCTGGCCGTCCGATCGACACGGGCGCGGTGCGGCGGGCAGGCTGCGGCCCGATCGATGCGCTGGGCGGCCGGGGGGGAGTTGAAATTGCACGTGGGCGGGCGGAGTGGCGGCGGGCGAAAGGCGGGGTCGGCGGGCGGAATGGGTGTGCGCGGCGGTGGGCTGTGGAGCAGCATGTTTCAGCAGGTCGCCGGCACCAGCCAGCACTGCCGCCAGCTTCAGCCGCACCGCTCAGGCCGCCTCCTCTGCCCGCGGCCCCCTCACCTCCACTCCCACCTCCACTTCCACTTCCACCTCCATCTCCCCCTCCCCCTCCCCCTCCATCTCCCCCCCTCACCCCATGTGCGCCCTCCCGCTGGCCGAGCGCGCCATCAAGGTGAGTGCAGCCGGGGCGCAGCCATGTGCTGATGCGCATAGCGGCGCAGAGGCAGCCAGGATGCCTGCGTGACCTGACCTGACCTCTTCCCTGCTTGTCTGCTGTGCTCCCCAGGCGCTGCCCCACCGTTCCCGCTCGCCCTCCGCCCGCCGCGCCCGCCCCCCCCGCTGCCCGCCTCGGCCTCCAGCACCGCCTCCCTCTCCCCCCCCCTCCCACACCGCCAGTCCAGCCACTCCACCACCGCCAGCGCCGACCTGTCCTGCCTCACCCACAACACCACCACCACCCTCCCCGACCCTGATCCCGATCCCGACGATCCCGACGACCCCCACCCGCTCTCCCGCCCGCCGCATCCTCCCCATGCTGACCTCCTGCTGCGCGCGCCGCTGCCAGCCCCGTCTCATCTGCCGCCCAGCGCTGCTCTGCGACCTGCGCCACCCTCTGCCGCCCTCCTCGACGCATCCGAACAGACGGCCACCGCACTTTCAGCTTGCCTTTCGGGCCCTCCTGCGCCCTCGCCTTCGTTTTCTTCTCTTTCTCCTTTTCCATCTTCATCTCCATCTCCGTCTCCATCTTCTTTTCCGTCCTCCTCCGCTGTTATCTCCGAAGCCCCGCTCGCCACACATACCCCCCTGTTAACCCTCCCCTCCAGCCCCCTACCCACCATGGCCCGCCTCCGCTCGGCTGTCGACTCCATCCGCCAGCATAGCGAAGCCTTCTTGGCCAGCGCCGCGCCCCCATCCCGTACCAGCCCCAGTCCCTGCCCCTTCACCATCCCTGCCGTTCATCCCGGCACCGGCACCCAGTCTGCCTGGCACGACCAGCACGGCCTGTCCCTTTGGGATCAGCAGGCCCCCCACCCGTCCCACAGTTTGATCCTCCTTCCCTCTTCTCGGCATCTGGGGACCACGCCTGGCCACCCTTTCCTTTCTCTTCCTCCTCTACATCGCTTCTCCTCGCCTCCCCGCTTGGCCCACGCACCCTTCTCAGCTCACAGTTCCCGACACTAGTGAGGAGAAAGGGGACAGGGCGAGGAAGGGGACGTAGCGGAAGAAGAAGAGGAGGGGGAGGAAGAGGAAGAGGAAGACGAGGACGGGGAAGACGGGGAAGACGAAGAAGAGGAGGAGGAAGCGGGTAATGGGGACGGGGAGACATACGATGATGAGTATGCATCCGAGCTAACCCCTTGGTCCGGGTGTCCCGGAAACAACAAAAAACGCAAGTCTGTCCGGCCCAAGTCTGAAGAAGGCACCGGTTGCTTCTCGGATGCTGCCTCTACCTCCTCAGTGGCCAACCCGCCAAACAAACACATTAGTGCGGCCCGCTACCAAGCTGTGTCCAACTTGTTCCTTGTGCGCCCCACCCAGCTGGACCATGAACCTCCTTCTCGCGTCCCCCACTCTCTCGGGAACGTGACTCGTCTCATCCGCACCGCCTATCTGGCGCGCCTCCGAGCCCTCCACCCTCCCCTTCCGAATACGACCAGACCGAGACCGACTGGAATATCTTCCCCCACCCTCGCATTTCCTCTACACCTCCCTTTCATTACGTTCTTGACCCCCCGTGCGCCCCGATGGGACGGCATGGTTCGATCCACGGGAAACAGGTTGCCTGGTTTGACGGCCCGCGTCCCGGTTCCCCAGCCGGCCAAGAAGAAAAAGTTGTCCAAGCTGAAAAGAAAGCCAAGGCCCAGGCCCACAACAAGCCTCGTGCTCCCCGTCCCTCCCTCGCCCAACTGCGTGCCCGCGTTCAAGAGTCCAAAGACGACGATCGCCTCTCCCGGCCTCGGCCTCGGCCTCGGCCTCTGTCTCCGTCTCCGGGATCACAAACCAAGCCATTTCAGTGGCACCCCCCACTGATCACCTGGCCTATCGCTTCTTCCGCTGCTCCCTTGCCTCGGCCGCCCATCCAAGCTCTCAATTGGCTGGTCCTACCATTGACGTCTCGCTCTTTTTCAAGCTCCCCTCGTCGATTTACTTTCCCCCCGCTCATGCCTCCGACCAAGGTACCTCAATTGGCCTATTTTGCCCCGACTTGCGCCCGCTCGTCCGCTGGACCCCACCACAGGCGCTCCTCGGTGGCTACACCACCTCGGTCCCTGCCTATCGGCCATTTTGGCTGCCGAGCGACAACTGGCCCGCGCCCGCGCCGCCCGCCCTGAAGACCCCACTCCCACCGGCCTCGGTACACCCACGGTCCACTGGATCCAGACTGCGCTCGGGGCGATCAAGGCGGCCCAAGCGGCGCTCCGACCGGCTCTGCTGCCACGTGCCGAAGCACCTGCACCAGTCCCGGCACCAGTGCAGCCCGCTGCATCGCCCCTCGCGCCCCCGATCGGAATCGGACGTACGTTGCCCGCTTCTGGTCCCCGTCGGGCCAGTACGACGCCAGGGCCACGGTGCACGGACATGGGGGGCGCGAACGGACGCGGAGAAGAATGGGGGAGAGAGGGGAGAGTGATGAGGTGCCGGTGGCGGTGCCGCCTGCAATAAGCAAGGAAGAGGCAGAGGTGAACACGAAGGATAGGAAGGAGAAGGATGACACAAGAGAAGATGGAGAAGGAGGAGAAGGAGGAGAAGGAGGAATCAGGATTGGTCGAGTCGTTGGAGGAGGTGGCTGAGTCCAGCCCGTTTGAGTCGTCGCTCCCTGCGGCATCGAGCCGACGACCTACTCCTTCCCATACCGAGCGTGGTGCGCCCAGGGCAGGACCAACCCCCCCACCTACCCCAGGTGCAAGAGCCAACCCTCACCCGACCCGGCGGGACGCAAATCCAAATCCAAACCCAAAAGATATCGCGCCGTGCAAAGGCAACGATGAACAATGTGCACCACCGGTCCAATTGGGCGCCAAGGGGTGGCAGCAGAGAAACCAAGGGGGCCACCTCTCCTTCTCCCCACCAGACGGGCAGTGCGATTCCCCCTGGGTGCCTCGACCACCCCAGCACGTCCAACGCTTTGTTTCCGGACGAGTGGGTGTGTTTTATGCGACTACGAGCTGCTGTATGGCGAGACACCGCGCATGCTTGCCTCGGTCCGTAGGCGCGTGCGGGCAGAAGAGTCACGTTCCTGGGCCCGCGCACGCGCTCATCGACTAGCCAAGGGCGAGTGCCCCCACGACACCGGTTGTGGCTGTGGTCAGTCCCCGTACTTATCCTGAATAATATTGAATAGCATCGATTCTACCCATTCTGCTTTCCCTCTTCTTCCGCTTTCTCCCCGTGGACCTCATACATCTTTTGGTTTTGGTTTTGTTTTGTTTTGTTCCCTTGCCCCCCCCCTCCCCCATTCTCGAGCGGGGCCGCATCATCTTTTCTCTCCATGACACGCACGTTCAATCCATTTGACTTTTTTTGTCTGACCCAATCCCATTGGACCAACCAGACCACCACCTCGAGCCTTGAGCCTTGAGCCTTGAGCCGTTACCTCCCCGGCGACCGGGAAGGAGAGCGAGATTGATAGCCGGGAGACAAAGCCCGGTCGGGTGAGCGAGAGGGAGAGCGAGACTGGTAGCTCATCGCATCGGGAGAACGGGGAGGGGAGGGAGAGGGAGACTGGGTTCGCGACTTGGCTCGGTTCGCCCCCGATGGGCGCCGGTCCGGGCTGACACTCCGACTGGGGCTGCGGGAGATGTAGCCGACGTCGTCGGCGTCATTGTCGTTGTCGTCGGCCGAAGAGAGTTCTTGGGAAGGGTAATCGATCTCTTCTTCCTCTTGCTCGTGTGGCGAGGCAGGGTGGTGCGTGCGCAACGCCATTTGTCGCTCGCGCTCTTGGCGGAGCAGCTTGGCATGGCGCAACTTCTGCTTGCGCGCTTGCCGCTCCGGCGTCGAGTCATCTGAATCCTCCCCGCTGCCGGTCCCGGCTAACAGCGCATCCTCCAACGGCGACACGCGCGGTGGCAACCCCTCGTTGGCCTCTACCACCGCTCGCTTGGCCAGGCGCGGCAACGTCACATCGCACACCCTTGCCTCGTCAACAACTCATCCACAAATGTCCATGTGCGTCAGGCGAAACTCCCCGCCTGCAAGGGCAAGTCAATCAGACGGTTGGGTCAGTGGGTTGAGTCCCGCGGCAGCACAAGGGGGACAATGAGAGGGAGAGCAAAGACGATTTAGATGACATACTCGGTTGGGCATACCGCAGTTTACGGTAATCCTCCAACAGCGGTTCCAGCAGCTCGTAAATGTCCACTGCGGAAAAAGTGAGACGAATGTAGAACGCAGCAAGGGCTTGGAGGTACTTGAACGAGGCAGCCAAGTACTCCAGCACGATTTCCCGTTGCGGCTGGATCTGGAGCAACTTGAGTGTCAACGCCAAGAATGGCGTGGGCTTTTGCCTTGCGCCCACCGTACCGCCCACAGCCTGCACCTCCACGCACGGTCCAACAGCGACGCTGCATTCATGCAAAACACTGCTCTTTCCAATACCGACTGTCGTAGATGCGTGTCCGCAGCACTTGGTCCACCAGAAACTGCGGGTTGGTGCTGTGCACCCACTTGGCATCGCGCACCGTCGCGTTCGCCATGGCCGCCGCGCCAATTGGACAAGGGAGGAGTAGTGGAGGAGGAGGAGGTGGTGGTGGTGGGAGCCGCCCAGGCTGTCGCGTCGTCTGGCCAACCACCGCGGCGCATCTCAGCCGGCCGCACACATGGGGGTTCGGTGCAATGGCCAGCGGGGGCCTTGGTGGCGGGGAGCATCGGGGAGGTCACATGACCTCACCCACCCGAGCCTCACCGGTCACCCCAAGCTTCACCTGAAGATTCACGCTGCACTCTAGCGACGCCGAGTGTGCCCAAGTATACATACGCCAGGTCACGCCCGCCTTCAGGCCACCTCCTGCCCTTTTCGTGTGTGGTCTCCGCGTCGATGAACCGATGCAACCAGAGCAGCACAACATGCTTCTCCGGCGTGTGCGCCAGAGCCAAGCGGATACAATATCATAGCAGCACTGCTACTATTTCGTGGGGCACTGTAGACTGCGTGCACGTGTGCTACATGAGCGTAGTATTCCCATCATGTCACACCAACATCAGGAATACACCGAAGAATACAGGTCGCGCTGGCCCCAGACGCCAAGGATAGAGGCGGTGGTATGGGCGGTTGTGCGAGCCAGGCGATACGACGCATCAAAGTCAATGCGAAGGAGGTAGGTAGTCCCCTGCACGGCGGAGGAAATAGCGTCTGGAGAAGGCAGCGTTTCAGCATACTGATTTCTTGCCGGAATCCACGTCCCAGCTCAATCGATACGGATCGTCATCAGAATCGTCTTGGTCGTCGTAGGATGGTCTGTCAGCAGTGCAAACCACGAAGGCGCTTGCGCCGCTAAATTGAACGCATCGGAAGGAATAGAGTTGAATGCCAATGTGCGGACGATGCTGTGTTGGTGTGTCAGGTGGAGCACAAGGGAATCCAATGTTGCCATTGGCAATTCGCTGCCCATTCGTTACCCACATTGAGAAAGTCGACCAAGATACCTGTGGCATCGGCAGGCATAATCGATCAACGTATTGGGGCCCCAAAGCATCTTCCGCCATGAACCGAAATATGGCCACGTCTGGATTCCAAGAAATCCTTTTGAGGGACATCCCACCATCCCGGAAAGCCGTTGAGGTCCAGTAGAATCGGTTCTTGAGGCGCTGGCAAGTCATATTGAGGAACTGGGCCAACATATTCTGTACGATCCAGTAGCCATGGGATGGGAACCAGTAGTAATTGCTCTTCCAATATGATGACGAGCATGCCGGTGGACGTGTCCTGCTGTATGACCTGCATGCCGAAGAAAGCAGGGCACCTGCGTGGCTGTATCCACTCATCAAATCAGTAAACTGGGTCCCTCAGAATTTGAGGAGACCAAACAGGATATACGCACGTCAATCGGAGGCCCCTCCTCAACAACACCAGCGTCGGAAGCCGTTTGGGAAGGATGAGTGACACGAAGACATTCGTAAGGAAAGAACTGCCCAAGCGCGGAAAAACGCGATGCTGCGGATTCCCGTCTTTGGGGGGCCTAACAGGACCGCCTTCGTGCGTGTCATTTCTATGCCAGCACGGTCCAAATCAAGAGGGATGCGCTGAATGCACACTGCATCCCGAAACAGCACGACAAAGTAGATGCTGTTGGTGGCGATATCAATGATAAGTCGATTCTATCGCTGCAGGCGTATTGGCAGGTCAGTCACGTACTCCAAGTTCAGGTCACAGGTAAAAAGCATTGCTGTCGCCTCGTGAGGGAGTTACGCACTGTGCTCCAAGGTCATCCAACGAAGCCCCGCCCCATCCGGCAAAGAATGGCCCGAGGTCAATCGCTTTCTGAATAGTGCCTGACACTCATACGGTAAATATCAAGCTACCATCAGAAGGGGAGATGAACATACAGTATGTCATATCCCATATTGCGAGTGCTTTAGGCTCTAAACAGGTAAAGCCTGCAACATAAGGGTAAACGAGGCGGATGACATCATACTCCTCTACACCACGGGCAATGAATGTACCTTGAGCATCGAGCCTAGTAATGGTTTGCAGACTGCCTCGGGGAGAGGATGAAGGTGAGTTGATCCAGCCAGCCTGCAGCACGTCAATTTGCGAGAAGGGTGGGCATCTACTAGGAAATACTGCTTGAACCAGGACAATGTCGGGACGTAAAGGGTCGTGGGCAAATGACTCAAAAACATGTCCTCTCGCGAAGAGAAAAACAGATTTCTTCAGAGACGAGGTCCAAAGTAACCACGCCGACCCTCCCTTACGAAACTCATTCCTTTGGACGCAAAATAGACCCACGTTGCCGGGAAAGATGACGAAGTCAGAGTTTAGTATAGGGAATGGCGTTTCTCTGTCAGGGCCAAATGTAACCCCGGCCGCGGGATGAGATTCGATGTCTCTGGATCCATCTCAATTTGCTTCAAATTGAGAGGCGCGAGAACTTGAATCACTGTCCCGCGCGGCATCGCCCTCCACCCAATGTTGAGGTCGTATCCTTGCTGAGCAGAAATCGCATGGACAGCTAGAACCAACCGCGCCACGATCCCGACGATATCACTTGTGAACGCTCTTTCTCCGATCCCAAAGTGTGCTCGGCAGCGATCTGGAGAAGACTGGTACGAGCATCAGTAGGAGTGGGGTGGACGTGGAGCGGGACCAGTCCTGTGCGCCAGGCCCACATGCTCCAGAGGGTCTCGTGGTGGACAACATCGCGCCAGCGCTTGCACACCAGCGCGAGTCCCAGCACACTGGGCACGTCCAAAACGCCGCAATTGAGGATTTTGATGGCCACCTCCAACGGAACCGTGGCAAGGATGTCGAGGACCATGCCACGGGGGATATGTTGGTGGGCTACTGGGATGCTTACCGCCCAAGCTCTGGTCAAGCTCAAGGGTCAAGGTGGTCAACTTCCAAGGGTTGAGCCGAGCCCATTCAACAAGGATAGGCGCGCGGCGGTGACGTCATCGGCTGAAAGGAGGCACTAGTCCGTAGTCACTGTGACCCACGTGACTCACATGTGACTAGTCCCTAGTCCCCCCAGTCACTCGAGTCACTATGAGTTTTTTGTGCGAGGCGGCCCCGTTCCGCCTCTGCTCCGCCCCTCCTGTTGCGCGGCCTCCGGGCTGCCTTCCCCTCATTGCATCCACACCATCTCCCCTTTGCCTTGCTCGCCTCTCACAGTGTTACTGTGATTAGTCAGGCCTGGGCCTGAAAACAGGTTGTTGAATTCGGGAATCCAAGCACGGAGCGGCTAGCAAGAGGAGGATGAGTACAGAACTGAGTTGCCCATATCGTATGGATTGACGAAGATGTGGAGACGCCCATGATTGTCAAAGATGGGAGGTGAAGGCGCAAACGGGTGACCAAAATGGGAGGTTAAGGTGGGTATATGTCATGGGCTGGCCACGAACCTGGAGCCTCACCGCATAACCCTAGGGGTGCTTTCCCATGGAAGTCAGAGTTTCTCACGGTTGGTCCAGCACAGACACAACCGGCAGATCCGAACGGCGCTAGAGACGAGTGATGCGAGGCCATTTAATTGAGGCGTCGGCTCACGTGGCAAGGGTGTGTATGCATCGGGACAGGCACAACTGCTAGTAGCGTGCTTATAGTCCGAGGTCCTGAAGGTTGGTCGGAAGGCTGCCGCAGGGAAACTGGCAGAGGGCAAGCAAGACAGGTCCTCTCTGACAGAACTGCTCAATACTAAACTCTTGTAGGATCTCGCTGCGGAATTGGTATTAAAGAACTGTGAGTAGTGGAAGACCACATCATCTGGATTTGAGTCTCAACAGTTTGGTTTGGCACTGGTTTCATGTTCGTCCTGCTTTGTGATGGGCCAACCGACTTGGTGGTCTGAGCTGCAAGGTTCTTTTTGCTCGAGTTATCTTTTTTTTCTTTTCCCTACTTTGCGTAGAAGTAGGACGACCCCTCGCGGGTATACAATGCTATTCTTTACCACACCCACTCCTTTTGGCGGCTGGTAGACTCGCTACTTACAAGAAGAAAGACTGAAAGCTGGAGATCGATACGGTAATGGATGCCCGGTGTGAAAGGATATGGAAAGAGAAAAGTGTGTGTGTGGTCGCTGGAAACAGGTCGAAAGGGGGCTGCTGGTAAATGAACAGTGGCGCAGGAGTTACTGGTGGGTCAAGAATATGGAAGTCGTACAAGGACGAGAAAGTCGAGAAGAAGAGACAGAATTTGGACGGAGAAGACGAAGGAAAAGACGAAAATGACTGCCACTACGGAGAAAGGATGATGGATTAAGTAGGGCCATAATACAGGCACAGAATCTACAAGGATAGACAACCATATGAAGAAAGGTGAACGGAATCATGTCAGTATCAGTGTCTCCAACTGAAAGCAGCATGCAGCAAGTAGGGAAAGATCCCAACACTTAATTAGGCCCGGGAATAGACAGCAACGAAAAAGGGATGAGGGGAGAATCTCACAACAAAAACAATCGCTATAGATAAGAAACCGACTTCCAGATTCAGAGGCTCAGCTTATAGACCTCATTTGCATCCAGGAAGACCAAAGCCCAAATAATGAAGAAGGTGCTAGAGTGCAACTTGGGAGCACTCGCGATCCTACGGATCAGCTGCAAAGCAGCCTTCAGACAAGGCGTGAAGGCAAAAAGTGGTGGGCCACAAGTCTTCAGCAACGTCTGAAGGGAAGGAGACAGGAGAGAGAGAAGGGAGATGAAGCGAGCAGGGAGTGCGCGGCTGCGAGCGAAACTCTTCCGCCGGGCTAAGCGGGCGTCACCGATCCACTGTGAGGGTCGTGCAGGGGATCCCTAGTAGCAGTACCCTTTAAAAGGAGGAAGGACAAATCAGGGATTCAGAAGCTCGCCTGCGGACCACCTCTCGGCTGTACGAAAAGGACTTGATTTTGGTTGCACACACATCGTGTATATTGATGGGAATATGTTCCGTTTGTTAGACTCAACGGAGTAGATGGGTTGCTTAGGTGAGTCTGCCCCAGTGGACACGTACCAATACTTAATCGTGCTGCGCTGGCACATTTCTTCATTCCATGCGGGAAATGCCGTGGAGAGGAAGATGCCTTTTTTTCTTTGGAGGTTATTGCATCTCCGGCGTCAGCACCTTATTATCTGTGCGCTCCTCAAAACCGGGAGCGAGGACTGAAGGTTTGGAACGCCCTCCTCCCTTCGGGAGCTTGGTACGCGCCCCTTACGTACGCCCCTCCTTCTTCGGGAGCTTGAAACGCCCCTGCATTTCCTTCGGTAGTCGTGAGTGTGAGTCAACGCCTTTTTTGGGAGCAGGGAAACAGAAGGGGATGATTTCTTGGGGCTCGTTGGCTCTGACCGGCAGATGCTCGCCTCTTTTGGGACTTGGAAGAGAGACTCCTTGTTGGATCGCTACCTGTGTTCCCTATAACAAACGGGGGGAAGGGGGAAATACAAACGCAGAGGACGCACCACCACGTCAAGCTCCGTCTGGCGATCTTTTCTCAGACACCTCACTGAAGCTTGAGGCGGTGGCCCGAGGGGCATAAGGCCTAAGGTCTCACTGAGGTTGGGACGCAGTAATATATAGCACGTCTGTCCTGAACGGCCTGAACCTGAACGGTATTATATCCAGCCGAAACGTTTGTTTGTTTTGGATCTGTGTGTGTGGGCCGTTGCTTCTGCTTGACATATGCCTATCGTGCAACGGGGATGAGTGCCATGGGATCGCTATTTGTTGGAACCCGCGGTCTCGTACATAGACCCAAGCGCCTTATCGACCTTATCACCATTTGCCCCTTATTTGACCTCCGAAACCACCACCGCGGTTGCATTGCTCTACATTTCCAGAGGCTCATCGTTGGGGCCCCAACCCCTTGGGTTTCCTGCGGTCTTACACTCTTCCCAGTGGTGGGTTTTTCAACGGTCAAGGTTGTCAGTACATACTCCGTAATTTACGGATGTATCTTCTTACATCTCATCACGTACAGTCGGTTACATGTTACAGCGCATAATAATAGGCTGTGGGACAAAGAAGCGCTGCGCACATCTGTGGCTCACTTATATCCGGCAAGTGCTTGGCTGTGCAAGCCCATTAGAAAACTGATTGAGTCGCCCGCAGAATACATGGTAGGTTGCACTATATATGATCCACCAAAATGAGCTTGTTGATCGGTGGTGATCCTTCTTGCTTCTGGGAGGGCAGCATACGTATGCCAAACAGGGGGGAGGGGAGCGGGTGCTGAGCGCTGCTATATGATGTAGTGTAAGGTAGGGAGGATGAATCGACTCGGAACGAGAGGGTGCTGCTGTATGGGCAGCAGACGCAAGAGAAGCGGTAACAACAAAATCTGTACGTGGGCCAATCAGAAGAGGCGCAGGGGCGTGTGGTATATGTGCGCCCATGCGACACCAGCAACGTGCTGCGGCGGCTGTCCCGCGCGCCGCACTGGGCCTGTGTCCGCTTGTCTCCGCCTGCCGCCCGGGGAAGCACCAGCGCTGTGTGCGCCGGAAGTCCGGGCGGGTGGGGGGCGGGCGAGCGCGGGCGCGGCGCCACTGTCTGGCGCGGTGTGCTGCGGCACTGGCGAGCGCCGCAGCCTGGGTCGGCCCTGGCGAAATGCAGGAGCAGCGCGTATATTCATACGTATATTCATACGTATGGCTCGCCCGCTCGCACTGGCCACCAGCCCCTGCTGCCGCAGCACCGGCACAGCGACGCAGCCCCACGGCGCCAGTGTAGCCCCTGGTGCTCGCATGCCCCTCCCGCCCCTTGCTTATAGCCTGCACCCTCCGCTCAGCCCCCACCCCTCTCCTCCACCATCCTGTCGGCGCTGCCCCCCCTCGGCTCCCCCATCGCCATGGCCCCGGACGCCATCGATCCCCTGCCTGCCCCTCCCAACCGACTGGCGCCCGGCCGATGCGCACCCGGTCGCCAGCCACGGCGCATCCACCCTGCCCGCCTCCCTGGCCAGCCGGACGACGGCCAGAACCAACCCGTCGGCCATGCCCATGCGTGGCGTTTCCACGCAGCTCCCCCCAATCGACTCCTCCGCCTCCATCCCCCCCCATGACGGCGACGAGGGCACCGGCTTTCTGCCCGGCATGACCGAAAAGTATGAGATGAACCTGACCGGCCTCGAGCCACAAACACCCTTCAGCCCCTCCTCTTCCTCACAATACACCCCCTCCAAACACCCCAGCACATTTCCCGGGTCCGTTATGACCGATCGCGCCCTAATTGGCGGGCGCGATGAGGAAGAAGACGCCGTTTCCCTCGCCGAACTTCCCGAACAGCCGCCCTCGCAAGAAATCTTTGATGATCACGGCAGCACCCCAGAAGACTCGGCAGACTCAGATAACCCCCCCCTCGCGTTTCGCGCCCGGCCTCCGTCCGAGCAAGTGTGCCATCAGGCGATGACATTACCATGCCAGTCAATACCCTGCGTGCCTGGTTGCTGGGTCTCGGGGCCGCCAATGGTTTGCGGTTTTGTTTTGTTCTTCTCTTCAACTGGGGGTGGAACACACGCTTGGTCACCTCGGCGGTACTTGCGCAGATTGTCTGTTGGCCGCTCGGCTTGCTTATGGCCTGGATTCCCTACCCATCCCACTGGCCCCTGGCTTGGTTCATCAATCCGGGCCCTTTTAACATTAAGGAGCATGCACTGATATGCATTATGGCGTTTATGGGCCCAGGCCCGGCTTGGCCTGTGGAACTAATGTGGATCCATGCAGAGGGCATGGTAGGGGTATCGGGGCCGTACGGGTACCGCGTGCTGATCATCCTCTCCTCCACTCTCATGGGATGGCTGGCTTGGGCTACCGAGCATTGGTTATTCCGGGCCGCATGATCTGGCCTCGCATCCTCGAGACGTGCGCTGCTTGGCGCCCTACATCGCACCAACGAGACCCATTGGAGCCGACGGGCGGTGTTTTGGGGTGTGTTTGGATTTGCGCTCCTATGGGCGTGGGTGCCAGGGTACTTGATGACCTGTTTTGCCCAGTTTAGCTGGATCGCCTGGTGCGCCAAGCACAATTTTGCTGTCAACCTCATGTTTGGTGGCATGGGAGGCATGGCTCTCCATTTTATGGCGTTTGACTGGTCTACCATTACTGCCGCATTGTCAAGGTTAGTCTTTCTTCTTTTCCTATTACTTACAATAACAAACATTCTTACCAGGGACGATATGCTAACCTCTCCCTCTTCGTCTTGATTCATTCAGTCCGCTCGTTGTTCCCTTCTGGGCGCAGGTCAACACGATTTGCGGTTACCTTCTGTTCATCTGCATCATTGGCGGGGCACTGTACTGCACGGGTGCCCAACATGGATGGTATATGCCCTGGCTTGTTGTCTTTCCCATGGATCGGTTTGCCGGGTCGTTCAACGAAACGCACATTGCCCCGGTCTTGCATAAGGGGACCCAAATCACACTGAATGAAGAGGCGTACGAATCTTACAGCAAACCCTACTTTACTCCATCTCTTGCAGTAAGCTATGGGAGCGGTATGGCCTTGGCCGTGGCGGCGGTGGTTCACTTTGTTTTGTTTTACGCAAGACAAATACTGCAAGACCTACGTACGCCAAAGGAGGAGGAGCCAGACGTTCATGCTCAGGCCACCCTTCGCTACCCCCAGATCCCTTACTATTGGTGGATCGCCACTTTCCCTCTCGTTTGGGTTAGGATTGGGAGCTGTGAGGGGTTATGACACGGGCTTTGCCGTCTGGGCATTTATTGTGTGCATCCTGTTCTCTGCCTTCTATGTCCTTCCCATGGGCGCTCTCTTTGCGCTTTCGGCGATTTCGTGCGAGCCAATCGACTTTTTGCAACTGATGGGCGGCTACATTGTTCCTGGCAAGGCACTTCCCTGGCTTCTTTTCCGGATGTTTCAGCATCACCGCGGTGGACCAAGCGCTGACAATCCTCTCTCAGTTCAAGTTGGGATGTACTTCAAGTTGTCCCCCAGACTTGTATTATCGCCATCTTTTGGCCGAGGTGAGCACGTCCTTTGTCCAGGCTGCCATGCCCCCTGTGTTCGGTAAGGAATTGGGGTACATTCCAAGCCACCTTCCAAAAGGCTGTGGTGTGGGGGATGCTAGGATCGAAGCGGGGTTTGGCCTTGACAAGGACTCAATTTACCGATGGATCAACTGGTTCTTCCTCATTGGCTTTTGGCGCCCTTCCCAGGTTACTGTTGCACCGCTTTGTTCCGGTTCGTCGTCTGTCGGTCTCGGGCTTTCGATGGGAATTGGTGAATTGGCCGATCATGTTCAACTCGGCTCAAACGTTGCCGGGCTGGCTACCCATCTCATTTACCAGTTGGTTCCTCACCGGCGCTATCTTTCAATTCTCGCTGCGGCGCAAGTACCAGAACTGGTGGATGAGGTACGCCCCCTTTTGCCTTGCTTTCCTTCACCCTCATTGGCTGCCTACTAAGTACTAATCTGTTTCTACTCTCTTCTAGTTCAACTATCTCACCTCTGCTGCCTTGACGACCGCAACAGTGATCAGCTACTTTCTGATCAGCATTGGGCCCGAGCATGCTCATGAGTCGTTTGGTGCTCCTGTCAAGACGCTCAAGTGGGCCCCCAACACTATCGAAGGCAGTACGCGCCAAGGATATCAAGATCAAGTCGCTGGTGCTGGGACGCTGTGGTACAAGCGAATTCCCAGCAGCCTGACGCTCAAGCCCATTTTTAAACGCCTGGGCACCGGCGCCCAACGGACAATGGTTACCGTTGCCTTTTCCGTCTAAGGGCAACTGATGTCCTTCGCCAATGAGGCAGATTGGTTGGGGATTTGGTTTGATTCTTGAACTCAATGTTGATCCCAGAGAATTTTGCTGAAAGGCAGCAGCTGCTGGCTGGGACGGGCACGGCTGTATGTGCGTGTTTCACAGCTGTGCATGCCATACAGCTTCTTATATAATCCACTATCCCATGTCCATGTCATCCCCTTTCGTCCCTTTCCCCCCTTCTACACTAGCTCTCGATCTCTATCATTTCCTCTTCGTGTCCTTCTTCAAGTTCCTTGTCCCCTGGCCCTCCTCTGGCTGCATGAACATTATACGTTCCTGAGTCTGATCGAGGCCGTGAGGGGCGCACAGTTGTCCTCGTTTTGATCTAAGGCATTTTCCTCCTAGGGTTTGTTTGGTTTGCTTTCCCACTTATGCACATGGACACCGCATGTTTATCTCCATGCGTCTCCCTCCCTTCTGCTCCTATCAAAGCTGAATCTGAGGGCTCCCATTCCATATTCAATGAAACGATACTTCAACTTGAAGCTTGAAGCTTGACGCTTATGACGCTTGAACTCCCTGCCTCTTCCTCCACCACATGCCACACCCCTCTTTTTTTTCTGGGGGGTGACCGGTGACCTAGGTTGCCTTTGTTCCGCGAGTGAGAGGGGGCACCTCTGCTCCACACTAACTTTTCCATACCTTTGGCCTTAGAACACCTGTCACAATGCGTTTCTACTGCTAGAGTCCGACTTCAAGTTTCAATGGGAGCAGAGCCACAAGTCTACAACCAACATCTGACGGGAAAGGCGACAGCAGGATGAGGAGGAAGATGGAGCGAGCAGGAGGGGTTAGATCACCGATCAATTGACAACTGAGAGGGTTGCGCCGGGAACCCTAAGGCCCTATGGCCTATAGCACTACACTCTCCAACCGTTAAGCGTTAAACGTTAAGCGTTAACGTTAAGCGTTAGCTAAGCCACAGTTAAAGTACAACCCACCTCAGATCTCGGATCTCATGATCTTAAGGCTCCCAATGAGAAGACGGGGGAAGCGTTGGACGGTAGCTGATTATCGATTATCCATGATCGATGATCGATCAGGACAATCGCTAACGCGCGACGCGAGTGGATACGGAGAATCGATTAAGCTTAAATTCCTGGATGGTCGATGGATATGGAATGGTGCTGTGGTGGATATCAATCTGGGAGCAATTCTCGATACTCGATACGTGATCATCGATGGTCGCTGCGCTCGCTGATCGACGTGACATGTGAGCCAACTCGGCAACGGAGACATGCTCCTTGGCTATTGTAGCGCCTATATAGCGCCTATCGGGTTTGCCGTTTGCCAAGGACAAATGATTCGTGGCTGAGAGGGATCGATGATCAAGCTTCAAGCTTCAAGCTTCAAGGGATTCTACTGATCGAGGAGCAATTCGTTGATTTCTCCGTCGATTACGCCGGTTAGGCCTTGTATGCGCTACGCGTTACCCACAAAAACCGCTGTTGTAACGGGGAGAGGCAGTTAAGTTTTTGTGGGGATTTGGCCTTAGGCCTTAGGCCTTAGGTCCCCCGGTTACCGGGATACCGGTTACTGAGGTTAGCCTGTTAGGTGTAACATGTAACACGCGCAACACTTAACGTCTTAACTAGCAACTAGGAACTGTGGTAATTAGGTAGCTGTAGTAAATAGTAACTTGCGCGTTATGTATATGCTGGGAAAGGTGGTGCCAGTGTTGGTAGCCGGTAGCTGGAAGGGCTTGAAGCTTGAAGCTTGAAGCTTGAAGCTTGAGGCTTGCAGTCCAGCTTGAAGCTCGACGGTTGACGCGTGACGCGTGAAGTCATGCTTGAAGGCGATACTCGATATATGGACAGGGCCTATACGTACAGCGTCTCCTATGCAGCGCCCAGCGCATCCGTTAGGCACTATGTATACTCTTTTTGTCTAATTAAACAGGCAGCCACCCGTCTATCCTTCGATGTGTGCGGCCTGGTGCGGCAGGGTGCGGCTACGCACTGCCGCACAGGCCGCAACCGGCTGCGTTCTAGGCCCACCTCCATGTCTATACGTAGCTCTGGTATCGAGTATCGTTTGTAGTGTTTTTGCCGTTGGAAGCTTTTACAAACGGCGAAACGTTGGAGGCTGGCCGGGGGCATTGGAGGGGAGGGGAGGGGAGGGAGGGAGGCCGGAGGATGCTTCATTCATGCTTACGCTCGTCCGCCGACAAGAACGACAGCTGCTCGTCCGCGGCAAACGAGCAGCACCGCGCTAGAGGAGGGTACTGCACCTTGCGAGTCGAGGACGAGGCACTGGCTATCAGCCTATGGTGCCTGAACTCGGCACGCCACTTGCCGCTCGAGCTAGGTGGTCGACAGGGACAGAGACTGCCTCCATGCCTCCGTCGACCGCTGTCCTCCTGCGCGCCCCCGCAGGCGGGTGCTGCGCTCCCGGGGGGGTGGCGCAGAGGGAGACTGGCGCCGTGCGTGGCTGGCGTGCCACTGGCGGCCCCCGCATTTGCCAACCAAAGTAACGAACGCATAACCCTCCCTGGCTCGTCCGCTCGCCGTTGATATCGACATTCAGAATGATTCCTGGCTGACCCCCTCCACCACCACCACACCACCCCTCGTCCCGCGGGCCACACCACCCACCCACCCTCTCCAGCGGGTCGTCTCCCTGCTGGCCATGCCTGTCTTGCCCGCCTTGCCTGCCATGCCCTCCATCCCATCCGCCCTCAACGTGCGCAAGAAGGCGCGTCGGCGCACTGCCCGCCTGCCCAGCGTGCCCGAACACACCACAGCCTGGCCGCCACCCACTCGCCCACCGCCCTGCCCCCAACCCCCCGGCCACCACCAAGTATCCCGAGCTTTCCCTCAGCTCCCCACCCCCTTCCCCGTTCCGCCCCGAAGCCATCCCAACCCACAGTCTGGCCACCTCTCCCACTTCGGAGCCTGCTGTACCGGATGACAGGCACCCTGCCCACGACCATAACACGCAACACCACAGTGCCCCCCTCTCGCCGTCCGGTCGTCCGCGCACAAAGGCCAGCCAAGTTGTTCACGGCCGCCAAGTGGACACCACGTCTGGCGCGCCGTCGCCGGGGTAATTCGGCGCCGCCGCTTCGAGCCCTACCAATCCCACAGAACCCACACTAACGAACCAGGAGCCGGAAACGAGCGGCAATTCCTCTCCCCCGCACTGTCTCCATCTCTACTCCTTCTCTTACTTCTCCCGCTTCTGCTGGCTCCGTCTCATCCCCGGCTTCGCTCTCTCCTGTTCTCACCCCTTGCTCCCCCCATCCCCTCAACCTGCCCCCCACGCGGAGTGACACGAAGGGCGGGCAGTGAGCCTCTGGTCTACCGTCGTCCTGCCCCGCACGGCGCCACAGGTCTCGTTCCACCGCCCCGGCTGTAACGACGTTATCAGATGCAGGAGATGCGCTGGACGGCTCGGTGGGGCCGAGAGAGATTCAATTGTTCCGTCTTGCGGCCGAACACCACGATCCAAACGACCCACTGCGAGCGGAAGCAAGCACGGCTTGGCTCCTCCACTCGCTCTCGGTGCTCCCCTATGCCTACCCAGCCAGCTACAACCTGGCCCCTGAACAAGAAGAGGTGGACCCGCTTCTGGGAGAGTGGACCGAGGGGGGGGGTACGAGAGGCGTGTGCATCGAAGGGAACCCCCCAAACTACAGCTCCCCGTCGCAGCGTCAGTCCAACCACCCGAGCCCCCTCACGCCTACTGATTCGGCTACTCGCATGTCCTTCTCCGTGGACCCCGATTCGGACGAGCGCAATCCTCTCCGCTTGAGTCTCAGTGCCACGTCCATCGGCGTAGGTGAGCCCCGCCTCAGCCCTGGTGAGCAGTCGGTTTCCCCCTTAGTGTGTCTTGGCACTCGGACCGGCGTTCGCCCGTTTCTGGTGCTGTTTCTGGTGCCACACGGACGGGTTCGCCTCTTCCTTCTCGCAAGCAACCCACTTTTCGCCCCCGCTTCCCCCCTGGTCAGGCAAGATCGTCGTTGGCCCAATTGGTCCTTTGGATTGGGCCCACGCCGTGCTTCCGTCCCCGTCCAGTGTCCTGACGTGCAGAGACAAGAGCCAGTACCGTTGGAGCGCTTCATATCCCCCACCGAGACAAGTAACAATGATCTACTTGCGCCACCCCGCCCTAGGTGGTCATTGGGTGCAAGCCGAAGCCTGGGCTCTCTTCCAGGCGTTTCCTTGACCCCCCACGCCGTCAGACGGCCATGCCCACGCTATCCACCCCCCGCCTCTCCATCTCCCTCTCTTCCCCTGCCCCTCGCACTCCCTCCTTGTCTGGCCCCACTCCGTTGGCTGCCTCCCCCCTGCCCGCCCCGACAGCGGGGACGACCTCCCCCCTGCATACGAGTTGGATGAACGACCGCTGCGCCCGCTTTGTCCTAGCGCCTGCATGGCAGCTGGGAGCGCTGGCGCCCCTTCGCGCCCTGCGACGCGACTTGTGCGCATTTCTAACCCTCTCCCTTTTGCTCTTTTTCTTGGTTTTTGCCCGATCTGCTTGGCTCCCGACGACGGTCCTGGTTCCTGGCCCTGGGACGTCGTTCTGGCGATGATCGATGACCCCTTCGTTCTCTTTACTCACGATGCCCTTTTTGGAAATATCACGACACCCTGCTTTTGCTTTGGAATTCCCTATATCCTTCTATCCATCTATCCATTTATCCATCCCATCCATCCATTCAACCCACTGGGGTTGGATTCTTTGATTCCAGTGCCGCGGCAGTGAGCCGGCTTGCTCGGCTCCCCCTCCTCCTCCAGCTTAAACGCTTTGGATATACATCAGCAGACCAGCCTGGACCTGAGCGCCCGCACCACGAGCCCATCGGCGCCTCCCCTTTCCTATATCCAAATCCGATTCCTCGACGGGTTGGTTGGCCGGCGGGTACTCCTACAACACATGCACCCCAACGCGTGTGCTGCTGATTCCGGCGCCACCGATCTCCTCGGGCCAGCGCGTCGTACCTGCCACCTTTTCTCATAGACGTACTGTACGAGCTGGACGCGGTGGGGCACGGATCGAATCCAGGGAAATGGGGGGGGCGCAGCAGCCAGCAGGGCGGGAGGGGCGGTAGGTTGGGTAGGTGAGTAGGCAGGGTACTCTTTCACAGCGCTCGAGGGCGTTCGGCTGCGTGCTGGTGCGCCGGCTGCATTCCGCCGGGCGGAATGGGGGCGGGTGTGGGGCGGCGCCGCCGGTACGGCCTCAGGCAAGCCGGAGGAGCGAGCGGGCGGAAGGCAGTCCCGATTCGTTCCAGGCGGCGCCACGTCCAACTCCATCGCCACTGCCCACCACCTCGCACCTCGGCTTGGGTGCGCTTCTCTGCCTCTGCCCACCATGGCCCCTGACACCGACCCCCACGCCCTCGACGGCCTGGACGACCTGGACGATCTGGATGGTACGCTTCCTCCGCGCCGCTGTTGCCCTGCTGACACGCCTGGTGCTGACCCCGCTTCCGCCCCCGCCTCAAGGTGTGTTGGACGAATTTAACGACACGGCCAAGCCCGCTCCGGCGGCTGCGGCTGCGGCTGCCACACCTTCTGCTGCGGCCCTGCTACCCCCCACCCCCGGAAAGCCTGCCTCCACCCTGCCAAGAAAGCGACAGTGGAGAGGGAGAGAAGGAGCCCACCTCCGCGGCCGCTGAGGACGAGGACGATTTCTTGTCGGAAGACTTTGCCGCTCAGTTTGCGCAAGGGATCCAGAGACATGTTAGCTGGTCTGGACGCCAGTGCTGCGACGGCGGGTGCGGCCCGACCTCGTCTGGGTCCGAGTCCAGTCCAAGTCCCCGTCTACGTCGGCGGCCGCATCCGGCTCCCAGGGAGAGATGGACGAGGAGGCATTGATGAAACAATTTGAACGGTTGCTGTTTGGTGGGACGGGACTCGACCCCAATGCCGGCGCGTCGACGTCGCAACCTTCGTCGACGGCGTCTGCCACTGCCCCCGGAGCTGCCCCGGCCAGCTTCCAAGACACGATTGCCGCGACGATGAACCGGCTCAAGACGAGTGACAAGAATGCGACTTCGTCCACTGGCGCGGGCGGCGCAGGGCAGGAAGAGTTGTTGCGTATGTTATCGGAGCTGGGGGCGCCGGGGGCGAAGGAGGCCCTTCGATGGAAGAACTGTTCAAGTCGCTAGGAGACCTGGGCACTGGCGAGGGAGAAGAAGGCATGGCGGCCATGCTGGAAAACATGATGTCGGACTTGATGGGCAAAGAGGTGCTGTATGGTCCGATGAAGGAGATGAACGAGCAGTACCCCGCCTACTTGGCCAGCGACACTTCCGAGCGCTCCCCAAGCCGGACCAAGAACGCTACACTAAGCAAGCGGGCATTGTGACCCAAGTGGTCGCCGTGTTTGAAGATCCGGAATGGGAAGAGGAACCGGCACTGCCCGAGGGCGCTGACCCGGCAACGCGCACTCCCCTTCCCCGGCGCAACAGGCACGGCAGAAAAGGTGCACGAACTGATGAACGCTATGCAAGACTGCGGTGCGCCACCGGACGAAATCGTGGGCGACGTGCCGGAAGGCCTCGACTTGCCCGGCCTGGGCAAAGACGAAGAGTGCTCCGTTATGTAACCGGTACGCCACCGCCCCGTTTCGGTTGGCGCGCTGGAATGGATGGACGCGCAGCTTGTCTCGATGGATCGAGTGGGGTTAGGCGAGAGCGCGACACACAGAGCATAGCGCTGGGCAGGAGTCAGCAACAGACACAGGGACGAGGCTGCAGGTTGGGGTGCGGGCTAGTGGCACCTGACTCCCACTCGCACACGCGCTCTTGCCTGAACCCATAGCATAGCATTCCTTCGCACATGTTCCCCACAAAGAGGATGGGAGCGGTTGTTTGTGCTACGACATCGGAGTCTACACCTAAGCAAGTCGGCCCCGGATGCGACGCGAAATCCTCTTGAGAGCGTCACGAAAGTCATTCCTGTTACTGGTCGAACGCGCTTCCAATTCACGTTTACCAGTCAATGCCGACCTTCCGACCTTCCGTAGGGCACAGACGACAGTCTTTGGTGGTCTTGCGGATGCCCTGACAGGAACGATTTCCAAATATGGCTCAGTTCCCCTTTACCCGCATACAAGGCCAACCCATTGACTCGCCCGTCTGCTGCCCAACAAGATCCCAAAGGAAGCTTGCGTACCACTGTATCCATTCTACTGGAGTTCGACGCTTTGGGGGCGCCGACGCTCAATCATGGTGGGGGGGAAGACACGTCGTTGGACACGTCAGCGAAGCGGATGCATTGGTGCGGGGAACAAGGCTGCAAGGGAAAGCAAGGGTATGAATTCATTGGGTCCGCGGTGCTTAGCCTACCCCCCGCACCCGTCGGGAGGCGAGGGGGCGAGGGAGGCGAGAGACGCAGAAGGGGGAAGGGGGTACAGGGCACAGTAGGGGGGTCCCAGTTCGGGTCACCGGCCGCCCAAGAGGGACATTTTGGATCGGCGGACGGGACTGGGTTTGCGTGCGCCGGCAGCTCGTTTGAGGTAGAGCGAGATGGCCTGGACGTCATCCTGAGACCGTCGTAGGGCGTGGGCCAAGTCGCGTGGTTCGGCCGAGGAAGCGCATCGCACATGCGCTCCAACGCAGCCAAGTCCAATCCCTGTTTCCACTCCTCGATCCGTTCCGCGCGGGGCGACAGACGCGCGTCGAGCCAAACCCGTGCCCACTGCCACCGACGGACGATGGGCGTCAAACCAGGCGCGTGCGGCGAGCCGTGCGGTAAATCGATACTGGCTCGGACCGAGTGCATCGGGCGCGGCGCGTCCCGCAACATACGCGGAACCTCGAGACTGCACTGATACGATGGTTGCCAGGCCCGAAAGTGTCGCGTCTGCATTGGCGTCTGCATCGGTGTCTGCATCGGCGTCTGCGTCTGCATCGACGTCTGCATCACATCAATCGTCGGTAAGGCGGGCGCTTGGCCACCCCCGATCCCACCGGGCAACGTTCTCCGCGACAGCGACCTGTCGGATGAAGAAGAAACCGATTCGGGTTTGGGAGACGGCAAGGGTTTGGAGATGAGCGGCATCGTGCCTGATGATGGAGTCTCACCCCTTCGTAGAAAAGTAAATCCCGATGGAGATTCGGGTGCTCGGGCACGAAAGGGGCCCAGGACTAACCCGCGGACTTCGCGTTGGGTTCAGCACGCGGACGCTGGGCACGAGTGAGACTTTGTTGTTGCTGTGCGACGTGCTGGATGTGGGCACGGTTCTGCTGTTGCTGCTGCATGGCATAGGCACCTGGGTAGGGAAGGTTACGAGGCATCTCGCTCAGCGCCTGCACTTTCGCCTGCTCGTCTCCGTGCGACGTGGTCAGCGTTCCTGGTCCATCGGCAGGGCGAGTGCGGAGAAGAATCAATGGGAGACGAGATAACCGGCTCGGACGACGAAAAGGGTAACGCTACAGCCCGACCACCGTCGCCGCGGACGGGAAAGGTGACATCGGACAAGCCCGTGTTGATCGTCGTCGTTGTCCAAATCCCACCAAACTCGGACGGAATGGGCGCTTGCGCCTTGCGCGGAGTCACAGTATCTCCTAACGCAAGAGATACAGGTCAGCAGTTCATTCACGCATGGCGCAAGACCATCGGATATAAGGATCAACAGACAACTTAATACGCACCACGGTTCGACGGATTGGACATGAGGTTGACCCAGGTCGGCAGCCCCGTGGGCGTGGCCAGCAAGTCGGCTGCCGCTTCAGCATAGGCTACTGCGACCGAGGCCGTTGTCGGAAACGGTCCGCTAATGGACGCTGCCTTGGGCGGGAAATGGTTCTCGGTAATTTTGCGTACCGCACCCAAGTTGGTTGCCGCTCGAAGGAAGCGACCGCCGGGTGCCTGCGGGCCTGGGGCGTCACTGAAAAAAGGGCCGGGGCCAGGGACAGTCAATGCCAAACACGTCCATCGATGGTGAAGCGACGGGGCAGGGGCGGGCAGAAGCGCAGGGAGCGTCTTGTGCGTTGGCGTAAGCGCCCTGAGGACGAAATGGACATTCCCTGCGACGTAGCATGGCCAAAGGTGGGCAGCGAAGCGATGGATACATCAGGTGACGTGACGATCTCAGCAGATGGGGCCAAGCCAGGTGAAGGTGCGGCAATCATGGTTGTATCTCCAGGTACGCCCTCCTCGGTGTCTTCCCCCTCGCTACGCAACTTGCCGGGCACGGCAGTCTGAACCAACGGTCTTGCTGAAGCAGCGGGGAGTCCCCGCCGGGCGTCGATATGGGACAGGCACCGTCCATGGCTGGCTGGTCTGACAAACGGCGCGGGGAACGGGCGGGGCGACGAGTGGGCGAATCGGAGCGCTCGGCCAAGGTCAAAGCTGGGTCGAAAGCAATGATGGGAGCAGACAGCGGAGACTTTGTTTGAGACGACTCTTGGGTTCCAGAGGAGGTGCAGGCAAGGGAAGAGGATGCGACAGGGACTGCTTGGCCAGGGCACGTGCTTTGGCCCGCGCTCGCGCCTCCTGCAACGTACGTGGACGATTGGGATTGCGGGCGTCCGCCTCGGCCTCGAGCGCAGCTTGCACAGACAGCTGCTCGGCGGTGACAGATGCCACCTCCATAGGAGCGGCACTGGCCACCGTAACTCCGCGGCGGCGCGGGGGGCGGGTGAGCACCTCCTCGTGCGTATCGGCATCGGAACCATACTCGGACCCGGAGCTGAGGGAGGGTGCGTGGTGGGGCGTGCCAGCAGCGGCCGCAGCGGGGAGAAGGCACGAGTGGCGAGCAGCGTTGGGCTCGGGCAGCGCGGGAGATAAGTGAGACGACAGAGCAGCGAGCTGCGATGTGAGCTGCGCCGCTTGCCGCTCAACGTCGGTCGTCGCGTCGGAAACATGGGAGGCAGGAGGAGCAGGGGGGCGCTGGTCTGCGGCGGCGGCGGCGGTGAGGTGAAGGTTGAGTTGGGCAAGCTGGGACTCGACATCGGACACGTCGCTGGACGGCAGGGGCGGCTGGGCGGCACGGCCATTGAGGCGGACAGGGAAGACGGAAGAGCGTGGCTGGGGGCGCTGCTTCTGTGGTCAAAGGACGAGGGGGCGAAGGAGTCCTGGTTGGAGTACTCGCTGGCCGAGTCGTCGCTCGTCATGCGCGGGGCGGGCCCCTCGGCGTGCGGGGGAACGAACGAAGGGTCCGAGATGCTCTGGGGCGCATCGACAGGCGTGGCGTTGCTGGGGTTGCATGCCAGCCAAGCGCCCAGGTCGTCGCCGGACAGCGGCAGACGGCGGTGGGGAGTGGGAGGAGTACGGAGTGGCAGTGCAGCCCTCGGCGATGCGACATCACATGTGACTGCGGCCGCGGGACGCCGCCCAGCGGAACTCCGATCGAAGTGGCGCTGCTCCCACCCGCGCATCCCATCTATCACCATCACATCACCATCCCGCCGCCAAAAGAAATTCCCCAACCGGGAGTCGAACCCGGGTCTTCACGGAACAGACCACACAGGCCTTGAAAGCGTGACATCATAGCCGTTGGACCATTGAGGAGTGATGCTGCAGTTATCACATCTGCATTCGACCTGTGTGGCAGCCGGTTGTTCTGCCCGGCGACATCTCTGGACAACAGACAGTCAACCAAGCATCTATCTCCACCTCGCCCTCACTCGCTTCCAGCAAGCAGCACCCCATCCCTCATTCCATTCTCACAGCCGCGCACAGACAGCACGCACGAACGCCATCGCCAGCACCACGCCCCAGCCGATGCCAGACATCAGTTACACACACACAAGGGCGCTGCCCTAGACTGGGCTGGACGCGTGGGGCAAGCAAACAAGGCCGATCGAGCAACGTTGATACAAAGTGCAAAGGTCGGAGCCCCGAGACACCAATCCGCTTGTCTTGTGCCTGGCCGCCCCCCATGGGATCGGGCAGCAGAAAGGCCCAACCAGGTACGAAGAAGCACGTTGCTGTCGATGTCTGCTCCCTCGGGCCCCGGCCCTCGTCCCCTTCTCGTTTTCAAATCCCCCCTCCCTCGAGCAGGAGCGTCACGGCGGCCTCGACGCTCCCACCGCTGATCAACAACGCCCGCAGGTTGGCCGGGCCATTGGTAAAGCCCATTCCCTGCAACTGGGCAAGCTCGTTGGAATACCGTTCTTCGGGGGGCGAGAATCGCCAGCCGACGCTCCAGCACCAGCACCGCCGGCACCGCCTAGGCCACCCATACCACCCAGGCCACCCAGGCCACCCAACCCACCTAGTCCCCCTGCCGCGCCAAGGTCGCCAAACAGGTTGGGGGGAGGAATCCCATCCCAGGCCCCCCGCCAGCTCCGCCTCCCAAGGCGTGCAGAAGTTGCTCCAGCGAGTCCGCTGACCCAGGTGCGCCCGGCCCGGGTTGGCACCACCTGTAGCACCTGTGGTACCCGCCGCACCAGTGGGAGGCGATTCGGTGCTGCCTGGCGTTGGCGCCGCCGGGTTGGCAGGGGGAGCAAATGTGGGCCACTGAGCAGCGCCAGTGCACCGCCGCCACCGCCTGTGGCAGGCGGTGCACCAAACATTCCTGAGCCAAAGGGGCCCAAGCCAGGCATGCCACCTGCACCTGCGCCCATCGCGCCGGCCAGTTGTTGGCTGCGCCGTACCATTTCGGGGTTGGTAATCATTTCGCGAAACTGTTCGGACTGGAGCATGGTCTCGAGCATGGCACGGTACGGCCGCACTGCGGTCGCATAAGCAGGATCTGGTCCACAATGCCCGGTTGGGCCAGCGCTTCGCGCGCCTGCGCTTGGAAACTCTCATCCGCCATCAAGTTCATCATAAAGTTCGGGTCGGACGGGTTGCCATTCATGCCCGCAAAAGGGTTGAGCGCGGCCATATGCGGACCGGCCAGATCAGGACGCAGCAGCGCAGAAAGCGGGTTGTTGGTGAACGTCTGCCCGGCACCGAACGTGCTGGGCACCCCACGAGCCTCGGCCCGTTCCGCCGCACTCGCCGCCGGGGTGGAGGTTGCAGGAGCTGGCGAAGCTGCGCCGGTACCGGGTCCTGTGCCAGCGGTGGGGCGGTGGTGGTGGATGTCGTGGTGCTGGAAGCAGGGCGGGGGGCGCCACCAGAGTGGACCATGTGGATGGTATGGCCGCCCTGAATATGGTACTTCTCCAACAGAACGTCGTCCTTGAGCACTTTGCCGCCATAGATGAGGCGCAGCGATGTGGCGGGAAAGTCAGGCTTGGCCTGCTGGATGGCGTGCTTGAGCTTGCGCACGGGCGCAGCAAGCCCAATCTGGATGGGCAGCTGGAGACCAGCGGGACCCTTGATGGTCAGCGCCACCACCTCTCCCTCGTCGTCGGAGGCGTCGGCGGGAGGGCGGCGGCAGGGTTGGTTTCGGAGTCGGTGGGCATGGTGGGGGCCGGGGTGGGGATCTACGGAGGCGCGGTGAGGTGGGCAGGAGGCAGAAGCCGGAGGGAGAGAGAGGGGCGATGCGGGGCGGCGGAGGGCAAGGCGGCTTAGCTACCCCAGCATCTGCTCCGATCGGCACCGCCTCTCAGAGACCAATCAGCAATCAGCAATCAGCAATCTTTAATCAGTCTGGCTGCTCGTCGCCACGCGTGACCAGGAGAGCGCGGCGCCAGCGCCCTGTGCTGCCTGGTGCCGCCTGTGGCACTTTCCGATTGCGTATCCTCCCCCTTTGCCACATTGAGTAGCCACCACCTCGTCTCCTCCTCGTCCTTTCGCCGCCAACCTCCTCGCCAGCGACATTGATGATCGATGTGGTCTCGATCCGCGCCCCAACAGAGCTGCCCCGCCATCCACTCTCCCTCCCCCTCCTTCCTTTGTACATTGCGTCTGCACGCGCCGCGCTGGGCGCCGACAACTAACCGCGGTTGGCTCTTTTTCTTTGTAAACGTACCTATACAAACCTGTTGTCGGAGAAGGTCGGTAGGACATGGCGCATGGACGATGCCGCCCTCAGCGCATTTTGTCCGCTTTCTCTGGCCTCTATACTCACAAACTTGTTTCCACTCTCTTTCTATGGACATTTCGGGAAAAACTTACCCATGACTCTGACAGTTGGAGCTGTGGTCGAGTATGTGAACTAACTTCCAACCGACCCCCCATCTTGTTCGGTTTGATCGTCTGGATGCAGCGATACAGACCTGAAGGACTGGACCGAATTAAGCGAGCGCCTTGCACTTCTCCGCAGAGAGCCAGCTGGATGTGACACGCCCGGGGAGCAGACTATACACCATCTAAAAACGGTAAAAGGAGGCGGAAGGCGAGTGCAGGGAGCAGAAGGTGCAATGCCGAATGGGGGCTGATGAGGAACATGCAGTGCAGCACGGAACGTCCGTTTCTTCTTCGGTGGTGAATAAGCGACCCCCCCCCGGTAACATCGCCGCCCAGGCCTGCCACGTAAACGAAGCAGAAAATGCGGCACAATGATGCATCGATCTACACTACGACCCTCCCCCCAATGTCCACACGCAGATGATGTTTTCGTCCAACACACGTTCCCATTTCCCTTTGTCACATCACATCTCACGTCCACCCATCAGCCTGCACGTGGCCTGGATGGATCGGACACCTTTCCTGCGCGCAGCAGCGCGGAGTGGGGGGCGGAACGGGAAGGGCGGAGCGGGCCGGCGATGGCCAGGACACGGAGGCAGTGGGTGTCCAGGGGACCGGCGGCGTGGCCCTAGACGCCTCGGCGCATGGCTTGGGCTGGATGATGGATGCGGGGGAAGGAGCGTCAGCCACAGAGAAGCAGAAGCAAGGGCGGGGGAGGGGGATCATCGATCAGGTATCTGTTCTTGGTTGGTCCCACTGCCCCGCTGCGAGCAAGGGGTGGGGGTACATGTGGACCGTGCGTGGCTCCGCCGGGAGGAGCCGGGGCGGTGGATCACCCATGTCTTCCTCATCCTAAGCGAGGCGGGGGGGGCAACTAGTACTTACGCTTCGCGCGGTGGGGGTAGGCGAGCTTCTCTGCACTCTACTCTGCAGGAAGGATAGGCGGGGACAACGCTGGTGGCTGATTACGTACTCGCCGTGTCACGTGTGATGGGAAAAGGAACGCCCACGCAAGCCTCTTTGGCTCAGTGGTAAAGCATCTCACTAGTAGCACTGCTACGGCATGAGAAGATCGGTCGTTCGATTCGGCCAAGAGGCATATTTTTGGGTGCGTGTGGACTGTGTTCTACCGACTGCCATGCCTACTACATACTCGACTTGGTCGATGGGACATGGCAAGCACAATTGGCCATTCGACGCGGCTGCTTCTCCTCAGCATCCCTCGAGCGCCAGGAGGCTCTGTGCTTCGCTCCATCCGCCCGCGCCTCGCCCACCGCCAGCTGCACCGCCGCCGCCACCGCCACCGCCGCCGCGTCCGGCACTGCAAACACGCTCTCCGCCTGCTGCTGCACCGCCGCCCAGTCCACCCCCGCTACCCCCCGCCACCGGCCCCTGCAGCGCCAGCAGCACCACCTCCATCGCTGCTGTCTGTATCGGCACAGCACGCTCCGAGGGCAACGCGTACGCCGCCCTGCTCACCCCAGCGCCAGCTCATGGCTTGCGTCCGCAGGCCCCCGCCGTAGGCAGCAGTCCCGCCACCGTCTGCAGCAGCCAGGGCAGCAGCAGCGGCGGCAGCGTGGCCATCGGCCACGGAGACACCGACGAACGGGTAAAGTAGCCCCCCTGCCCCTGGAGCGTGAGGTGGGCCAAGGTACGTGTGATCAGCGGCGCAAGGTAGTCTTCCTGCTTTGCCGCGGGGGTGATGGGGCGATGCCGGCGCTGGGCGGCGCGGGTGGTGGCCGTAGTGGAGTGGCAGTGAGCGCCGTACGGCGTGCAAGAGAAGGCACGTGCGCTTCGCCCTCGTGCCTGGCGCGCTCGACGGCATGGCGGACGAGCAAGCCAACATGGGCGGCAACTTGGTCTGCGATCTTGGTGGGCGCCGGCCGAGATAGCGCCGGCATGTCACCCCGCACCTCCAGCGCCGCATACAGCAACGCACTGAGCAACATCGCCTTTCGCACCAAGGACAGGTGCGGGCTGAACACCAGCTCGATCGCTACCGCCCCACGGGCGCCGAGACGAGAGTGCGACCATGCCAACGGCGATCCACTCCTCGAACGCTTTCAGACCAAACCGGTCGTCCAGCTGCACCAGCTGATGCACCAACTCCACCGCCGAGTCTTGCACCTCGCTCCCCCACCCTCGCTTGGCACGCACCAGCGACGGCAGCACGTGGCGCATGCCGCACTTCCTCTCTCTTGCCTCGGAGCAAAGGCGGCAGCTCATGCACGTACACCACCGCACGTCGGCGCGGCCCAGGCATGCGCATCGCCATTGCGTCCCGCTTCTGCGCCGCATCGGACGCACTGAACTCTTTCGTGCGTTCGGTCATTTGTACTTCTGCCTCCCGCCCCCGCGGGCGCGCTCTAACAAAGACAGCACGTCCCCTGGGTCGAGCTCGGAATTGGGATCGAGGTCGTGATCTTGTTCGTCCGCAGAGGAATCCTCTCCCTCCGACTCGGAAGACGGCACGAGGGCCGAGAACGGGCGCTTGTGTCTTCTTCTTCCTTCCCGTCCGAGTCGAGGAGCTGGATCAGTGGTTTGTGCGGGGCGCGATGCGCCCCCAAGCGCCGAGGACGGGGCATGGTCCGCGCCGGACGCATCAACGTCAGATCGGCCAGTCGATCCGCACTTTCCTCCACCTTGTTACTTTCGCCTGGCTGGTCTGCCCCACCAGCCTCATCGGACGCTGGCACTATGCCCAGCACACCGCCGCGGGAGAGTGGGACGACAGGCCACTCCATCTGTCGCAAGGTACGCGCTAGGTCTTGCCCTGCCCCGTGCCGCCCCACACGCCAAAGTCCAAGGGAACCTCGGTGGGAACAAGCGTGCGCACCGTCCCAACCAAGATTTCGGCCACTGCCAGCCCCACGAGCCGAATGGCCGGGGACGGGTGGTCAAGGTACGCCTGGACACCGTTTAGGAACGCTGGGTCGTGCCGTGTTTTTAGCAGAAACGGGACGATCGTCTCGGTTCCTGCTCCCGCGTGAGTGGAGCTGCACTACCGGATTTCCCTGGCCCATGGGCCGAGGTCGACGCTGCCATAGGTTCCGCTGTGGAAGAAGGCAAGGGGGCAGAGGGCAGCTAGGAACTTCAGCCGGTTTAGCGCCACCGTAAGCAAGACTGCACGTGCCACGTGTTGCTCCGGCCTTGAGCTAAGATGGTGGTCTTATCCCCCCATGGGTCACGTACGGCGGAGCAGCTGTTCGGTCCTCTCGGGCGACGGCGCCAGGAGGACCATAGGACCAAGGCGCGCGCAAGCGACACAGAGCTCCATCCCACACTGGGTAGCAATATGTCCATCTGCTCTTCCTCCTCCTCGTCCTCTTCTGAGTCCGCGTCGGAGTCCGCGTCCGAGGGGAGGCCGGGGAGCCCACAGGTGGCGTGGAGGTTGGCGGACAGACGAGCGCGAGTACATACGCCAAACGTACATCCTCTTCCTGCCTCGTTGGATCGGTCAACTCCGTTCCCACCAGGGGAGGGTGGACCTGCCCCGATCGCTGCTCAATCCATCCCAGCAGGGACGCCACCACCTCGGCCCGGTAGGGTCCTAGCGCACGCATCACATCGCGCCATGCTCTACGTAGCTCGTAGACCAGCCCAGACCAGGCTGCCATCGGTCCAACATGCGCGGCAGGAGTGTGTACCACCACCCGTTCGCATTGCGCACCCACCCCAGCTTGAGCAAGCGGACCGCCAAGCCTGCCAGGAACTGACCCCTCCCCGGACGGAGCAGCGTGTCCCACTGCCGCGTCAGGCGGCGTAGAATGTACTGCCCCCAGAATGTGACACGCATCAGCCAGCTGTACCAAGCAGAGAGAAAAGGGTGCTTGCTGCCCAACCCGTGGGAATCACCCAGAAAGGAGGATAAGAAGAGGGAGGACGTACCTCGTTTCCAAACTGGTCGGCGTATGGCCCTGGGCTAAATTGGCCATCCGGGCGGGGAACGCAGTGAGCAAGTGCAGCGTTTCGTCCCACTCGGTCTTTTGTGCGTGCGCATGCGGAGTTCCAGGGGCGGCAGACAGGACGGGACCAAGGAGAAGAGCGAGATCCAGCTTGGAGGCGACCACGTCGCAATCGCAACGGCGGCCTTGTCCTGTGCCTGGGACAACACACGTAGTCCCCAGCGTGTCACGGCTGCTGCTGCTGCTTGGGCAGCTGTGACGTCTGCGGCGTCTGCCTCGGCGTTGGCAGCAGCAGGAGCGGCGGGGACAAAGTAGGCGCGTACGACGCTGTGCCACAGTGGGAGGCGGAGGGGTGGGGGCGTGCTGGATGATGAGACGCTGGACAGGGCGGAGTAGGAGCGGCGACGAGACGAGCTGGGTGCGCAGCGCGCCCAGGTCCGACGTGGGCACGACAGGGTGCGAGGCGAGGTGGGTGGCGACGAGGCGGGTCCAGGCGGTGGCCAAGGCGGCGGCGGTGGGCGCGCCGAGGAAGGCGGCCGTGTCGAGCAGAAGCACACATGCGCCTCGGCGCCCTGGAGCTGGGCACAGCCAGGTGCGTCTGCAGTGCGCCGAGCAGCTCCGCAGCCACGGCCATGGCGACGAAAAACGGGGCGGGATGGTGGGGACGAAGAACGGCAAGACGCCGGCTGGCCTATTTAGCAACCCATCTACAATCACTCGCTATTTGTCTTCTCTTGCTTCGCATCGGCAATTAATTAATTACCTGTCGATTGGATTCCGATTCCAGCCGCCGCGTCGCTTGCTTGCGCGCTCGCTCCTTCTAGTGCTCGTCGCCGATCTCCACCACCACGCCGCGCGCGAGGCGGTAGGCAGTGCACGCCGGCTCCACCAACAGCGTCTGCGTCTCGTCGACCAACACCGCCGGCCCCACCACCTTCTCCCCCACCCCCACCTCGGCCAGCTTGAGCACCGGCGTAGGCACACGCCCCTGCCCAGCAAAGTAGATCGGCCTTGTGGACCCGTGCGCGGCGGTGGACACAAACCCTCCCTCGTGCGTCCGCAAGTCCTCCACCAGCGGCGGCGGCAGGTGGGAGTAGGCGTGGCCGATGCCCTTGACTCGCACATCGTCCACCATCACCGCCTTGTCCGTCAAAACAAAGCCAAACTCTTGCTGGTACGCCTGCGTGAACGCGTCCGCCACGCCGTCCCACGTGGGCGGGACCAGCGTCATGAGCTGCGTGTCGGTACCGTCGTACCGGAGGTGGAGGTAGCGCTCGCAGCTGATTTGCTCGGGTGCAAACCCTTCTCCTCCCAACACTTGTCCCACTTGCTCCTCCAACTCCTGGAAGCGCTTTGCAACGCCGGCATCGTCGCTGCCTCCAAACGCATCGACGCTGGTACTTGCACTTCGTGCACCCGCTCTGCCAATGCCATCCCATACGCCGACAAAGAGACGAGTACATGTGCACCACCACCAACTTGATCCCCAGCCCGCGCGCCAATGAACATGCATGCTGCCCTCCGGCGCCACCAAACGAGGCCAAAATGTGCCGTGAGGCAGCATAGCCTTTGGCTTCGGTCAATGCGCGAATCGGCCGCGCCATCGTCTCGTTTGCCACGCGCAAAAAGCCGTGGGCCACTTCATCCACGCTGTAGCTGGGTTGGCCCTGCGCTTGCCGGTCCTTGTTAATTTCGTCGTAAGTTGGGTGAAGAGTTCAAGGGAACGGTCAAAGTCAAGGCCTTGGTCTTCGTTCGGCCCAAAGATGCGCGGGAACATCTCGACGGCCAACCGGCCGGTAACGAGGTTAGCGTCCGTAATGGTCAATGGCCCTCCTTTGCGGTACGCAGCTGGGCCCGGGTGTGCTGACGCACTTTCCGGGCCAACGACAAACATGCCATTGCGATACGACAGCATGCTCGACCCTCCCGATGCCACCGTGTTCACGTCCAACTGCGGCGCAGCCACCGTCACGCCGGCGGTGGTCGACTCAAACACGTGCTCGTACCGCCCGTCGTACCTGGATACGTCTGTCGAGGTACCGCCCATATCGAACCCAATCACCTGCACGGCCATCCACGGGATCAAAAGTGGTCAAGGCCATGCCGACCACGCCACCGGCCGGACCAGAGAGGATACTCTGCAGCCCTGAAAAGCGATCGACCTGGGTCAAGCCGCCGTCGGACATCATAAACTCCACCTTAGTCCCCGCCGTGCCATCTCGCAGCGAAGGCGTAAAGCCCTGGAAAAACGAGTGGAGATAGTCATGCAACACTGGCGTCAAGTACGCATCGGCCGAGACCGAGTGTCCTCTCTGCCACCGCCTTGATCACGGGGCGCAAGCGCGAGGTGGAAATGTACTTGAATCCTTCTTCACGTGCGATCTGTTCAATGAGATCTTCATGCTGGGGGAACGTGAATCCATGCAACAACACGATGGCCAAAGCGTCGATCCCATCTCGCCTCAGTTGTTTCAGGTCCGCACGCAGTTTGGGCTGGTTGAGCGGGGTGAGGATCGCCACCGCTTCGCCCGACACACCCTCCACAATTTCCGGCTCGACCCACTCCCCATCCCTGTAGACCAGCGGGGGCAGGTCGGGTCCCGAATAGGCGCGCACCACCTTGCCCTGGTCAAACTTGACGGCTTGCTCGGCGTGGCGCGGGTCGTTGGTCGCGCCCACCAACGTCACCCGCTCCTCCGCCTCGATCACCGCGGAGAACAACACCTCCGGCCTGTGAATGGCCAAGGCAAAAATATCCGGCCGGGCTTGGTTACCGATGCGCAGCAAGTCGCCAAACCCCTGGGTAGTGACCAGCGCGTGCCGCTGGCCTTTGCGCTCCAACAACGCATTGGTCGCGACCGTCGTGGCCAACCGAATGCTTTCAATCGGACTGGCATCGAGCTTTTCGGTGCGCGGCAGGGGGCGGCCGAGGGCGATCTGGAGGATGCGCCGAATGGCCTCGGTCGGCGCATCGGCATAGTGCGCAGGGTCGTGCGACAGGAGCTTGAACACCACGTCGCCGCGCCCAGGGATGGAGGCGACGGCGTCGAGAAACGTCCCGCCGCGGTCGAGCGCGATGCGGATCTTCTTGCCGGGGGGACGGCGGTGGGGGTGGGGGCAGCAGCCATGGCAGGTGGGGGCAAGAGCAGAGGAGGGGCGTGCGGATGGTCCAGGAGCCCAGGGAGCGCAGCGGGTGGCGTGCGAGGGAAGCAAGGTGGGTTGCCCGACTCGCGATGTCTGTCGTGAGGCGTGATAGACGTGATAGGGTTGGGCGGGCGGAGGTGCGATACTGGCTCGGAGCACGCAGCGCTGACAGGGCGCCCTGTGGTCCGTGCACAGCGCCGGAGATAGCGTGTTTTCTTCTCAGTTTGTCATCGATAAGCGCTCAACCGGCACGCTTCCCCACCGCCACTGGCACCGTCCGCGCTGGTCCGCCCTGACGCGCCTGACGCTCGATTGAGTGTTTGTCTGCGTGTCCGCTATCCGCCCCCGCCACCGCCACTGCCACCACGACCCCGACCACCACCACCCACTGCACTCTCCCACCAATGCCGGCCGACCCCGTGCTCCTCTCGCTCTTTGGCCACCGCTTCCAGGGCATCGCCGAGACCGCCGGGCTGACCCTGCAGAAGACCGCCATCAGCGCCAACATCAAAGAACGGCTGGACTACTCGGTGGCCATCTTTGATGCCACCGGCGCGCTCGTTGCCAACGCCCCCCACCTCCCCGTCCACCTGGGCAGCATGTCGTTTGCCGTGCGCTACCAGATTGGCCTGCTGGGGAGCAACATCGAGGAGGGGATGTGCTACTGGCGAATCATCCCAAGGCAGGCGGCAGCCATCTGCCCGACATGACCGTCATCTCCCCCGTGTTTGACAAGGGCCAAATCATCTTCTATACCGCGCTTCGCGCGGACACCACGTCGACATTGGCGGCATCCTCCCGGGCTCCATGCCACCCACTTTCGACTTCGCTGTGGGAAGAAGGGCACAGATCATCAGTTTCAAGTTGGTCCGGAGGGGCGTGTATGACCACAAGGGGCTGTATGACTACCTTGTCACCCAGCCTGCTCAGTACGCGGGTTGTGCAGGCTCGCGCGCGTTTCGCGACGTTGAGTCGGACCTGCAAGCCCAAATTGCCGCCAACAACAAAGGGATCAAGTTGCTGCAGGCGCTCATCAAAGTGGACCTTGCCCGTTGTACAAGAGGTTCGTATTATACCCTCTCTCTCTCCTCTGTTCTGATCCGGAGTGGAAACTGACGAACGGGCAATGGGGAAGTATATGGTCCACATCCGGTCTAACGCCGAACTTGCAGTTCGCAACCTGCTCCGACAAGTGGCATCGGAGCAGGGCACACGCCTCCAGGCGATCGACTGGATGGACGATGGTACACCGATCCAACTGGCGATTGACATTGACCCGCGGGAGGGGAAGGCGACCTTTGACTTTACCGGTACCGGCCCACAAGTGTTGGCCAATTTCAATTGCCCCCGGAGTGTAGTGTACAGTGCGATCATCTATTGCCTCAGGGCGATGGTCAACATCGACATGCCCCTGAACCAAGGCTGCCTCGTGCCTATCGACGTTGTCATACCACCCGGATGCCTGTTGGACCCCAGCGACACAGCCGCTGTGGTAGGCGGCAACGTCCTGACCTCGCAGCGAATCACCGATGTCGTCCTGCACGCCTTCCACGCTGCGGCCGCGTCACAGGGGTGCTGCAACAATCTGACCTGGGTACGCCGGTTGACGCAAACGGCCAAGGCATCAGTAACTACGAAACGATTGCCGGGGGTTCCGGGGCCGGGCCTGGGTGGAACGGCACGTCGGGCGTGCAGGTGCACATGACCAACACACGGATTACGGATGCTGAAGTCATGGAGCGCAGGTTTCCTGTGCTGGTACGCAATTTGCTCTGCGGCCGCACTCGGGTGGAGCCGGGGCCTACCACGGTGGCGATGGAACGGTGCGGGAGATTGAGTTCCTCCAACCGGGCATGCAGGTGTCGATTCTGTCGGAGCGCAGGGTGCATCGACCGTACGGGATGGAAGGCGGCGAGCCAGGTGAGGTCGGTCTTAACTTGTGGATCAAGCAGCGGCGCAGCGAGGATGGCGACCTTCTCTCTGCCGAGCAAGTGGCCGCCCAGCCGGAAGAAGAAAGGAAGCACCACATCCTCGGTCAGCCGGCGCGCATAATCAATTTGGGCCCCAAGGCACTACCTACCCGCATGGGGCGCGGGGATCGGATTGCTGTATTGACCCCTGGAGGAGGTGGATGGGGCAAACCGGTGACCAACAGGTGGATCCCGTGCTGCCAGGTGCGCCGGATGTGCGCAAAGGCTCGGTGGCGGAGTGGCAGGCACTCCAGTTGGGCGCATAAAGACATCAAGATGGAGATGAATACCGAACGAATGGAATGTGTGCTGGTGACTCCGAGTGAGGGAGGGAGGTGAAGGGGATAGCAGTCGGGTATGGGGCGGGGGGAGGAAGAGATTAGTGAGAGAGGTCCGGGCGATGGTGGGTCGGGGTGGGGGTTAGTAGGGAAGACATGCCGCTTGGGTGGTGTCGTCAACGTCATCATCAATTTGATGAACTGGGGCGCCGACAACTGGGGCACCGACGCACGGCGTGAACGATGCATGTCCTCAAATACTGGGGGACGGCAGTGCTGAGACGCAGGGGATCCCATCTCCCAGCCTTCTGGACGATGGTACGGGGTGCTCCGGGTATCTTTTCCGGACGCTGAGCTGCGCACGTCGTAGACATGTCATCCAAACACGCGTCTCAGTCCCGTTAGACTAGCGAGACAGAGCCAGAAGGAACCTTATCCATGCCGCGGATACTGTCCGCAGGGCGAACCGGACTTACAGTACGAAGCTTCGCATCTGCGGTGCCCGGTCTTGGCAAAACCGCGCACCTACTGCGGCCCACGACATTATGGCAGTTATGTGGCAGAACAGACCGCGCTTTATCCCTTGCTATTGTAGATCCCGCCCCCTTCTGTTTATACCTGTCTTGAGGTACTTGAAGCATGGTTCCTTCTGTATACAAGTAGCTATGTCTAAGGCTTGCTGGTTGTGGCCCTTGTCGACCATCCCGCCAGTGGTCTCCGCCGACTTTCCGTTCCCCTCTCGCCCTTCCACCTTTTACCACCACCACCCTTACCAATTTAAGACTCGCGTCGATAACGCTGCAAGCCACGGTTACTCTCAGTATAGCGCTTGCTCTTCCTTAGTAGGACTCCGTCTGATTCCGCCTACTACAGCGCGTCGAGTTTGTTGGCGCTGCGGGGGGAACAGCGTTACCGGTTTCCCCCGCGATCCTCGATCCCTTCAACTGTGGTCCGACGACCTACGTACGCGGCTCCTACCTCGGATGGTCTGAGATGCGGCCCTTGTACGAAGGCAGCCACCCAAACTAAAGGTCTCTGCCACGCCTCTACACCCGCTCGTTTCAACCCGGATCTGAGGCAGGACCGTCACCTAACGTACGAGACTCCGATTGGCCTGTCCAAGGGGCTATACCCCTAAACTACTGGGGTGAGTCCTACTTCGGGACTCCCCCCATGACCAGAGCTGTAAGTCGCGTCGCGGGGTGTACCGAGCACGGTTCGTGTTCGGGACCATTGGGAAGGGAGAATTTGGCGGAGCGGGAGGCGGCGAGAAAGATAAGCTATGATTGTGGGTCATCTGCTTGGCAAGCGTCTCGGCGATGAATTTCGGTTGGCTCACATAGAGACATCCATCCATGCGGTCGTGTCCGGCATCTGCGGTGGAAAAGAAGGGGGGCACTGGGGCATGTGCGGATCAGGCGGGTCTTCAAGACCCTTGTCTCTTGCCCTGCACCATTTCCTCCTTGTTGCAGTGGCTTTGACCGCTCTGACCCACTGGGGATTCCGTGCTCTGGAGCCCGAACGATGCAGCATGATGTCCATCGCTCTCGTGTTGCTCAAAACGGGTACGATCCACGCGGGCGAGACAGATGCGATGGCAGCGATTGACGCACGACAGTCTCAGCCCCATGCACAAGAAGAAGAGCAGTACATCCCCGGCCCTGATGGCTACCGGATCGATCAGGCCCAATTGGCCACAGCCGAGAAGCTCCTCTTGTTTTGGCGCAAGCCTGCATGAAAATGCTGGTGGGACGGGGTAGATGTGATTGTGCCTGTGTCTTCTGGCGAAGAGAAGGATGCTCCCCCAGAAGCAGGCACACCAGAGGACCAAGCGCTACAGCAGGCGTACCTCCATGCGACACAGGATGAGCACAAGGGAGACAACATCGGTCCTGGTGCGCGCAATGGCTCCGTCGATGTACCCGGGTCCGAAGCATCTCCCGTAGCGGGTATGGCCACGTCAGAAATTGACTTGGAGGTCCGGCGAAGGCCGGAGGGTAAGAGTCTGGGCGCGCAGAATCTGGACGCTCGAACTGAGCTTACCATGACCTAACCCCGCGGGACTTGTTTTGTGAGACATACCTATTACGTTCTTTGTTGCCCATCTGTGTTACGGGCCGCGTCGGATCCAAGATGGTCTGATCCAAGCTAAGGCCCGCCTGCTCTGCACCAGCCCAGTGGAGCGCGCCCCCAAGCCCAACCAAGTCTGTCGATGGTTGGTTGTACCCTGTGCGGTGGCACAAGTTGCCATGCGCGCGCGCGACGGTAGTCGCCTCCCGCCCAAGTCCAAGTCGGTGGTCGAAACGAGACCACCAAGTATTCAGTATCTTTGCGACGTCAGTCGCCCCGTCACCACTTATTTTCCTTTCTCGATCGCGCCTGCGGCGATCAACCCCTCTTTTGACGTGCCTTTCTTTCTACACCCCCTTTTGTGTCTGTTTCCCTTTTTCTCGATTAAGCCTGTACCCCGGTTGGTGGGGATCTTTTCCTCCACCCTCCATTTCGTCCCTTTCCCGCCTATCCTGTCCGACCCCTGCCCGTTTCCAGCCAATTTATCCAGTACAGGCAGCTCCTCTTGTTAGCGTCCGACTTCTCCTCCGACCTCGTCCTCCAGCCCCTCGTCAGTCCAATCGCGCGAGCCCTCCTTTGGTCGCGGCGATTCTCCCCGTCTCAGTTAAGGCAGTGTTTGTCCGCCTCTGCCTCCTCCCGTCCCTAAGTCCCGGAGGCTTCAGACACGTTACTACGGCCCCCGGTGTAGACGCAGCCTTGCCACACGTGCAGCCGCCCCACCAAAGGCCTCTCCTTGTCCCTAGCTCCGCTCGGACACACCAACCAGCCCAAGCCCGAACTACCGTGAGTCGACCTTCCGTCTCCTAAGGGATTGTACCCCAAGAACCTGGGTGAGCCCCCTGGCGGGGCCCGCCCGTGACATAATGGAGGGTCCGGGGTTCCCTCGGCAGGTCCTCAGGGTTCTTCGTTATTGGGCTGGCCCCGCTGACTCCCACGCTGGTCGTGTCTTTTGCAGTCCACCGCTTTTCCCCCCCCAAGCGTTTCCCCCCAGTCTCTTCGTCCCAGGGTGTTTCTATCGCACCTTCCCCTTTCCCCGTTTGGTCCTCAAGTTCCTGAGTCTCATGAGTCAGCCAAGCGAACCCATTTCAGGCCTTTATCAGAGCCAGCACGCGCCGGGCAATCAGCCCGCCCCAGCACCGACGTGGAACGCCGGTCCCAGCAATCGTACCTTCCGCCTGAGCGATTTTCCTCTTTTCGCCCACACAGGCAACAATGTGAACGACCATGCAGCCGCGTGCCTTTTCCTGGACCGGATCCAAAGTGTGGCCAATCAAGCCGGTGTTCGAGACGACACCACCCTTATTCACCTGGCGTTGCTGCGCATGCCAGACTCAACCTCGACGTGGACCCGTCACCAAACCAGCGAATTCAATCGCATCCATGGCCATGAGGAAGCTGGCGTTGGCCCTGACGAAGCCGCCCGTTACCACCATCTCTACAGCTGGTCCGCCTTCCGTACGGTTTTCCTCCGTCGCTTCGGAGATATGCAGGCAGAGGAGCATGCCATGCAGCGACTGTTCGCGCTCAAGCAGGGAACATGACAGTCGGCCAGTACGCGGATCGGTTCCAAGACATTCTCAGCGAGATTGAGGCGTATCGCGGCCAACCCGCGACGGCGATCAGTCTTTTCAAACAAGGCATGTCTCCGGAACTACGTCGGGCCTACTTCTACGTCAACGCGTCGATGCATTTCCAAGAGCTGGATGATTTAATCGAGTGGGCTACCCGCACCGAGCTGTCGAAGGATCTTCTCCCCGGCAGCGACCGTTCCAGCAACTCGCGGCGGCACAATTTCCAGTCGCGCTCGCGCAACAACAACAACAGCAGCAACAACAACCAGGACTACGAGCCGATGGATTTAGACGGAGCGGAGGTCCGTCCCCAGGGGCATCGGTCCCGAATCAGCGATGAAGAATACGCTCGCCGCCGCAACAACGACCTCTGCATGCGTTGCGGAGAATCGGGTCATTGGCGTCACGAGTGCCCGTTGGGCCGTAATGACCAGCGCTCAGGGCGGCGTGGTCGTCGGTTTCGGTCCCAAGGGAATTCAAGTCAGAGCAGCTCGAACCAAGGGGGGTCGAGCCAGACGGGCCAAGAGCGGCTCGTCGTCGAGCGCGCCGGTGCAGGCGCGCAACTAGGGGCCCGGGCCCCGCCGTGGATGTGTGCCACGTCCACCTTCTCCGTCAAGATGGTCGCCTAGCGACCGCACCTACATGTTTCCAGACGGAGTTGGGCACGCAAACCACGTTAAGCCTAGTGGACACGGGGGCCGAGAGATCGTTTATTGACCGCGCGGAGGTGCGCAAATACGGGTACGTCATGAATCCACTCTCCGCCCCTCTCCAGGTGCGGCTACTGGACGGAAGAAGAAGCTGCTCAGGCCAGGTTACTCACTCTTGCCTTCTGTCTTTCAACCTGGGCGGCCGAACATTCAGCCACGAGTTCCTCGTTACGTCGATTCTGCGCTATCCAGCGGTCTTGGGTACCGACTTCCTTTACGCCAACGATGTGTCGCTCTCCTTTGCTCGTGACGGTTCAGCCGAGCTTAGCTTCCAGGGCGATGGCCCTTCGATCAAGTGTTGTGGTATCATGGACATACGTTTAGTCTCGGCTTCCAAGTTCAATCACGAGCTCCAACAAGATGATGATCTCCTAGTTGGCCAAGTGTGGGTTGACGATCAGGGCGAGGTGGTGGCTACGCCCGGAGAGATTCAAGTTGCTCAAGCGGAGACCGAGACGGACGCGGATGACGCGCCGGTGGAGGAGCGCGCCGTCAGTACGATGCCCAACGAGTTGCGTATGGTCGAGGACCCAGGCCCGGGGCAGTTGGATGTTGACGACCCAGTGGATGGGGTTTTCCCTGAGCCTCCAAAGCCGCGCCCCCTTGAGGAGATTGCCAAGCTCGTGCCCCCAGAATTCGCCGATTGCCTAGATGCCTTTGATGAGAATCGGCTCAATCGTCTCCCCCCGTTACGTCCTGGTTATGACCATGAGATCGAGCTCCTACCGGGTGCAAAGCCTTTCTTCGGCAAGATTTATCCTCTGTCCACCACGGAATCGGCAGTGCTCGCCGAGTGGATCCGTTCAAATTTGGCCAGAGGGTGGATTAGCCGGTCCACATCCGCGTGGCGCTCCCCGGTGCTTTTCGTTCGCAAGAAGTCGGGAGAGGTCAGAGTCGTGACGGATCTGCGTGGTGTGAACGCTAGGTCTGTCAAGAAAAGTGCCTCTTCCTCTCATCGACGAAACGCTCCAGCGCCTGTCGGGGTGGAAGTACTACACCCAGTTGGATCTCAAGAGTGCCTACAACCTGGTACGAGTTGCCCCCAGGTCTGTTCCGTATACCGCAGTGGGTACCAAATTCGGTTCTTTCGTTTCCAATGTGATGCCTTTCGGCTTGCAAGGAGCGGGTTCCACCTTCACTACCCTCATCAACGCGGTACTATCGGACTTTATAGACACGCACGTCTTCTGCTACCTGGATGATCTCGCGATCGTGCACAATGATCGAGATGAGCATGTTCGAGTGGTCAAAGAGGTTTTGAAGCGTCTAGCCGACAACCATCTGGTGGTTGGTATTGACAAGTGCAAGTTCTTCCAAGATTCCATTTCGTTCTTGGGGCACCGGGTTGGCACACAAGGTCTATCCATGGAGGTCGATCGGGTCAGGGCAGTATTGGATTGGCCCACGCCCAAGACGCCGAAGGAGCTGCTCCGCGCTTTAGGGTTTATGAACTTCTGGAGAATCTACGTGTGCCGTCCTACTCGCAGTACAACACCGCGCCCCTGACCCTAGACTTATGAGTTTGAAATCACTTGATGATTTGCAATTCCAAAAAGACACCCACCTTGTTTCAAAAACGGGTAGGTGAACTATAGCGAGCCCGGTTGGTGAAAACTGGACAAGCTCTGGGCCGGCCGACGGGCCGACAAGCCCTGATGGGTGTGGGGTGTGTCTTACAATGGCATGCCCCGCCAAAAAATAAGGGCTGGCCGAAAAACGTCACATTTGAACATTGTAACCCCGCTGCATTTATACGCCGCCGCCCAAGTCGTTTATCTTATAGAACTGGTACCGCCTGGGATGCTCAAGCCAGAATAGCGACCCCACCTTATTGACGATGCGGGTAGCGATTGTTTTTTTGCATCCTCTAGCATCGTCGCTTTCGAATGAGCCCCTTCCCACTGGGTGGGGGGGGTGTGTGTCACGGGTGGTGGTGTGTGGGGGTGTCACGGGTGGTGGTGTGTGGGGGGTGTCACTTACAAGGGCATGCCCACCCCACCCATTCAGGGTTGAGACAACTTTTGACTGGAAGACCACGGGAGTGAGTTAGTTTGAGTAGCCCAAGGCTGTAGCTATCCACCCCTACCACTCTCACTGTGATGCGACGCCTGGTCTTGGTGTGTCGGGGGGGTGTGTCAGGCATGGTGGTGGGTGAGGGGGGTGAGGGTTAGGGTGGGGTGGGTGAGGGGGTGAGGGTTAGGGTGGGGTGGGTGTAACTTTTGAACGGGGCGTCGGATGGGAAAACGGAGGGCATATGCTGCATAGAGCGGACGATTTCGTAGCGAGCTATCGCCTCGGCATAACTCTCTCCCTTCGGGTAGCTCGCTATCGCCTCGGCATAACTCTCTCCCCTTCGGGTAGCTCGCTATCGCCTCGGCATAACTCTCTCCCCTTCGGGTAGCTCGCTATCGCCTCGGCATAACTCTCTCCCTCTCTTCGGGTAGCTCGCTATCGCCTCGGCATAACTCTCTCCCCTTCGGGTAGCTCGCTATCGCCTCGGCATAACTCTCTCCCCTTCGGGTAGCTCGCTATCGCCTCGGCATAACTCTCTCCCCTTCGGGTAGCTCGCTATCGCCTCGGCATAACTCTCTCCCCTTCGGGTAGCTCGCTATCGCCTCGGCATAACTCTCTCCCCCTTCGGTAGCTCGCTATCGCCTCGGCATAACTCTCTCCCCTTCGGGTAGCTCGCTAT